>OY787666.1:29983394-30213394 GCA_963678985.1 Spisula subtruncata | reverse complement strand
GCGTCGAGCCTATACCGGGCTTTCTATATGAATTATTGAACATATACGCAAAAATATCATATATATATTCTATTAGGCAATATGTATAACTTTTTTGAAAATATATATACAAAAATACCATATATATATGTTTTTATAAATACATATATGACTTTATAGAACATACATATGGAAAATACCATACAAATATGATATTTTACAATACATATATGACTTTATACAACATATCTATGATAAAATACCATATACATATGATATGTTACAATACATATATGAGTTTATAGAACATATATATGCAAATATACCACATAAATATATAGTTATTGAATTTTGCAACGTCTGACACGCCATAATTATCAATTTATTTCCAATATTATGTATAGAAGGGAGACAATCCAATTACTCAAATGGACTTAAATTAGACACCTTTTTAAAGGGAGAGCCTTGTTGATGGTTGTCTCGAAATAACTAGACACCTAATCAAAGGGAGACCTATCTTGACCTATCAAACATTTCAACAAATATGGCCTCTCACAGATTAACTTTAAGTTAGCTATTTTTAAGGACAATGCTTCCACTAAGGCATAATTATTCGTTTGTTGAACAATCTATTGCTCATAGAACTTCCTGGGTTTTGATCAGGACCCAATACCCCAAGGAACCTCCAGTAGAAATCTCAACTCAAATTGAGAAATGCTAATTTTGAGTCCAGTCCCTCATAGAAATTAACATTAATACACATGCTACTATTTGAGATGAGATCTTGCTCAGATTGTGATGCTTTAGGAGATAGAGGCCTGCCAATCAGCACTCAAACTTGCTAATTTAAAGGGACTCAACTCCAGTTGGTAAATTGCAAAATTTATCAAAAAGTTCTCTTAAAATCACATTGTTTTGGCTCGACCAACCTAATACATTTATATAAGAATCTGGACTTATTTAGCTAGGTGTGTATAAATGCCGAGAAAATCTGTAACAGACGGTAAAATGATTGAATGTAAGTTTTAAGAATACTTTATGTATTCGTAAAACATAGTTAAAATGGCTGCAAAACATGTTTTTATCATCGAAATGGAGTTTAGTTCCTTTAAGATAAATCAAACTATGCAACTAATTATTATTTTAATATTTTATTTCAGAAATTGGAGCCTAATCGTTGGTATGTATTTGGTGTGAGGAATCGTCAGCCATACCTTGAGTACTTTGATAAGGAGGAGAGTATATTCACTGGGCAGGCATTACATACATATGATCTCTCATCTTTCCAGAATCTATCCTACACCATGGGTAGAACTAACACCAACTTTACCTTCTGTATCTTCCTAGCTGGCTCGTTCATTGATCTCACCGCACCTAGCAGGTAAATTATCCTTCTCGTTCATTGATCTTACCTCACCTAGCAGGTAAACTATCCTTCTCGTTCATTGATCTCACCGCACCTAGCAGGTAAACTTTCCTTCTCGTTCATTGATCTCACCGCACCTAGCAGGTAAACTATCCTTCTCGTTCATTGATCTCACCGCACCTAGCAGGTAAATTATCCTTCTCGTTCATTGATCTTACCGCACCTAGCAGGTAAACTATCCTTCTCGTTCATTGATCTCACCGCTCCTAGCAGGTAAACTTTCCTTCTCAACTGAAGTATGGTGGCTGGGGTGGAGCCTGAAAAACAATGGTATGAAAGGTTTCTTTAGAGATATTTAAACAATAAAAAATTAAACCTATATAATTTTTCATACAGTACCTAGCTTTGTCAAATTGGGTAGATTTGGTGTAAAATGGTCATAATATTACAAAATTCAATATGAGCATAGGTGTGTACCAAACTAATTAATTAGCTAGTTTATTTATGTTCTCTGGACTCAAAATTACCATCCTAAACTAATAATAAAAACACCACAACTTTACATTCCACTCCAACAACCTGCCTCACCTGTCAAGTAAATACATATGTAGCCGGAGTAAAACTTTTGTGACACTATGATTAATGTATGCTATGTAAATATTGTTCACACTATGCTGTATACCTTCATATATGTATAATTTTATACTGGGATTATAGTAGTTATGATGGTTCACATTTCAGAGCTCACATGGTGGACTGGTGCCGATGCCTGGAAAGACATCTTAGAAATCTTGGAATACGGGTAGGAACTTCGATAATTTTAGTGGTTTTTGTCCTACCTTTTTCCTCATCGTTTTGGGCTATTTATTCAGATTTTTGGACACTTCTTGGCTGACCTGCTTCAGCGTTTTCAAGGAGGATGAGTTAATGACTGACCAAGAGTTTTCAGTAGTAAAGTTTGTGGTGAGAGGATGTTTCAACCAAAAAAGGAAAATTATATAGTAAACATGCCTGTCAACGAATGTTTCAAGCATACTTTTACATAACTGTGCAAGAACAGAAGTGTAAATGCATTGAAAGGGTGCTTCTCATTTAATCTAAGAATAGATAACCCTGAATTTGTGTCTCATTGAATAAATTCTGCTTTTATATACATGTACCATATATATCTCATTTGGATCTCATTACTGATCTGTTAGATCATCCATTTACATGTCGCTGTCTTAGAATGAAAAGGTCAAGTACAAAATTGATATTTTGAGAAAACAAAAAAACCCTGAAATTTACTCTTATGGTAAAACAAGCTTTTACAATTTCTTTAACAACATGACAATTTCTGTTTCCATACTTACTGGCGTTTGCTCAACACAATCAGGCCAGTATCTGCGATGAATGATGTCTTTAACGATTTTCATGAAAATAGGCCCATAAGAAGCGCCTTGTGATGCAGATTTCAAAAATATTTGTGTGTGTGTTATAAGGTTGTAAGTAGTAGTTAGGACCTTCTCATTTTAAGGCAACGATGTATGATGACTCGCCCTGTTATAGTCATATTATTAGAATGATGCAGGTGGTACATATATGCTGACCTATACTGTATAGCGGGTATATTTCGCGGGGGTTTAATTTTCGCTATATTCGCAGTCAACGTCGAATGCGCGAAATCTAAACCCCGCGAAATAATCACCAAAACTATATAAATTTTACAAAGGGAGACAATGCATCAAGGAGCTTTAAGAAATAATCCAATATTACTTTCCAAGACGTACAAAACGACACATTGTGTCGCTTCAGTAAAATACGGTAATGATAAATAGACTACGACATGTATAAAATATTATTAGAAATTGGATATTTGTAAAGAACGAGTTTAAATCTCTATGCATGCATATCAATATAGTTAAAAGGTTTAATTGTAAGCCGTTTAATCACACTTGTTCAATTTTAATAACAGTATTGTTTGCGGAACGTGTAAATGTTTGCTGAAATAATTATTTGTTTGTAAATAGATCTACATATTTTTCTAATGTTAGCAGTTAATGATAAGTATGTTTGATTTATTGCGTTTCTTCATACTCGTCACCGGATAATTCTTATTGACGAGACCTCCAGAATACTTTTAGTGCTTTTAGATTTTTGGGGATAGTGCATGATACAGAAGATGCCCTAATTTCAGATTCGAACCCACAACCCCGAGATCAGTAGCGACTATTATACTCGTACTCTAACGTTTACCTCCCATTCCATGTTTACCAAAAGGTTTTAGTTCCGCGGTCCAGGCCGTTAGCGCGAAATCAAGACACCGTGAATTCAAAAGGATCCTATTAACGCGAAAATTGGACACCGTGAAATATACCCGCTATACAGTATTCAATATATACGCTTGCTCTGTAACCTGTATGACATATATATCTAGGTCAGGAATGTTTACATACAGGTAAACCTCTGTAAAGCAACATCCTTATGGTGTTACAAATGTAACAAATATTGTCTGCAGGGGTGTCAATTTTCCAGATAAATCCGCAGAGCCATGATGACTCTGACCAAAATACAAGTTATTTGATAAAAATATCTTGAAAAATGGCAAAGTTATGGTCGTTGTAATCTGTTTTGATGGCATTTCTTAACAAAAATTGATTTAAATAAGGGAAAAATGCTGTTGAATGCCTCCTGTTTGTTAAAAATGGTTGACCGAATATGATTTTTCTGATTTTAAATTTGTCTCCTTTGACACCCCTGAAATAATAAAAATGCTGTGTTTTGATATTAGGTTGTTTGTTTATAAGTGTGGGACCTGAATTAATGGACTATATTTTTTTTTATCAGTTTATTAATCCAAGTGTTAAATGTATAAAAAAAATTGTCAAAAGGTCTGTCTTTTGCATAGTCCATGGCTCGACCAATCATATTCCACTGAGATAATGGTAACGTTCCATCTGACATGAATGACAAATTCTCTGCCATATCTAGATATAAAAAAGCACCAGGACGATATATTTGAGGTATTTATTTTCTTCAAAAATATGCTTTTTTCAAGTTTTCAACGTGACCTCCATGCGCCTCAATGTGGCAAGAGTCCTGCTACCAGTTAGAGGCAAGTAACGGCTTTTTTAGTGGCCTCCATGTGCCTCTGTGTCGCATCAGGCCTGCTGCCAGTTACAATCTTACATGTTTTACACACAAACTTATAAACCTTTCTTGTTATATTATCTTGTAGAGTAAGAATCTAAAGGAGGATCACCAGTATACTGCTTTCCCTGTCAAGAAGATCCCACGTCCCCCAGCGTCAGACCCGCCAGAAGATCCGCCTGATTCTACCGAACAAAATATTATGGACATATTTCTGGCTGAAAATGCTGACTTAGATTCTGAAGATGAGGTATAAAGGTTTCTGAAAACTATCAGGTCTGAAATAAATTATGATTGTTTCCTGTACTGCAACCTCCCCACCAAAATACCCCTTATCCTTAAATGTTTTATTGATGAATCAGAAAACTTCAGGAAATTAGCAAAATTGGTTCTGTATTGAATTTAGTACTAAAAAAAAAAAAAACTGTACTTGTGTATCAATTTAGTTTAAGTTCACAACTTTGTAACCTTAGGAAAAACTAGGTCACCAGGTAAGGCAGTAAATTAAAGTCTGGTACTTAATTTTCCAATTGGATATAAACTGAGGTGAGTGATTTAATTAATAAGGCCCTCTTAGATGACACATGGTTGCATTCTAAACTATCATATTATGTACTGTTACAGGACCACGATTATCAAGATGCCACAGAACTTTTACGAGACCATAATGATGACAGTAAGGACAGCAATGATGCTACACTTCCTATCCGACCTCCACCAAGAATACCTAAACGTTTAAACCCACAAGACGAGGACGTATTTGCTGACCTGTCGACAGTACGCAGAGAGGAGATGTATAGCAACTTAGAAAATCACAGATCCGATGTTACAGACGCCGAGAAACATATGTTTGGTGCGGGCTCTGATAGCGAGTCTGATGCTGATGATGATAATGATGTTGATGGTGTTAAAGATACGTCTAATGATGGCAATGGACTGCTGAACGCATGCTTTGAGGACGACCCTAACGATCGGTGTACTAGTTTACCAGATATCCAAACTTTTACTCAGGAGTCAGATACATCGGAGGATTCAGATTTCATGTCAGCTTCGTTCTGGTTGAGAAATAGAAGACCAGACGCGGAAGATAACGCTCAAAGTCCCGAAGTTCCGTTAAGATCCGCAGCACAGAATCCCAGGCCTCAGCCACGTAACTGTGTCTCTATGAATATGAACATGATGGCTATGAACAAAGAAGGTCTTTACGATCATCCTCTACGTAAAGTCTCAAATCATGCGCCGGTTTCACGTAAAAAGTCTGACGAAGGTACTTTAGTTGTTGTGGATCAGCAGGTTAAGTGTGACAATGGTAATACTGTAGTTTTGTTAGATGATGACTCAGAGGACTCTGATGACAGTGTGACAGATTTTAAACACCTTGTAAGGAGAGCAGGAACTAGCGGTGGTACTGATTTAAAGAAAGCAGGCGCCAGCGGAGGTACTGATAATAAAATGTTTGACAGTATTGATGACGATTATGAAACATTAACTAAAAAACCATTCCATGAGCTTGAGAAAGGGAATAAAGGATTTAATAATGAGAAATGTGATAAGACTAACCCAGGAAGTGATAAACAGTTGGATGAGGTGTACGAAGCGGCATGGATGTGTCGCACGGCTAGAAATACTAGTCTGTCTGACGACGATGATGATTGTTGCAAGAAAGAGTTAGTCGTGGATTTACCAAAGGGTGATATGTGTAATACTAAAACTTGTGATCAGGGTAAGGGTAAACAAAGTAACCATAGCAACCAAAAACCAGGTAGTAGTGTCAGGGAGAATGGTGCCAAACAGAAAGGCGTCTTCTCTAGACTTTCAAAAAAACTGTCAAAATCTAGTAAAAACAAGGAATTACCTGAACGGTTAGTTGTTGAGTTGCCACCAGAGTCTTCACAAAGGAATGTTAGTAGTTATACAAATGGTGACACTGAACAGCCAGGCTGCAATATTTATTCTGATCTTCCAGGAGTTGGTGAGGAACCGGATCTTGATTCGGATATTCGTAAACTAGCACTGTTAGAAAATGGGCCAAGTGTTGACGATGATTCTATTGAACTACCGCCTAGACATCTTCCTGATAATCCAAAGTTTAAGTCTGTAGTGACAGTGACATCAGGGGCTCGACCAAAGGAAAACTTTCTCTCTAAATCAGTTGGAGATTCATCTCAGTGCTTTAATCAGGACGCTTACGAACCTATTGATGTTTCTAAAGCTGCTGATGCTCATAAGAATCGACCGCCTGTACCAATACCGGAGAAATCTCAGTCTCGGAGTTTGATAGATTTTGAGACTACGGGTACGTGTTATGATGAGGCACCCGTGGCTCCACCTAGGAGAAAGAAGTCAGATAAAGACGGATCTAATCCAGAGCTTCCAAAAAGGTACCACTGATACTTCCAAAATAATAGTTCTATGTACAGGGGTGTCAATCTTCCTGATTAATCCGGATTTACACATCCAGAAAGAGTAATGCTTCCAGACTATAATAAAAGTTATTTAAAGAAAATTATAGAGAAATGGCAAAGTTATTTGGCAAAAACAGATGATTTTTCTGATTTTGAATTTGGCTCCCTTGACACCCCTGTGTATGCCATGACTCCATGATATACTTGTTTGATGATCATTAATTTTTGTGTGGGATTAAATTTTGTGGATTTCATGGTTCACCTCAACCACGAAATTTAATCCCATCAAAGAATAATTTTGACCCTTGTATTTATTACCTGAACATTAAACCAGGAATTAATATTCCATTGAAATGGTCCTTTTTACCAAAACCACGAAATTTTGTCCCATCAAATACAGTATAATATTATGTCATCAGATTCATCATTGTGAATACATTAACAAATACTGCAGAGCTACAGCTAAGGTTTTAGTCCATTGGGTACTTTACCCCCAAGTTTCAATTTTGATTGGGTTTTCACATTTATACATGAAATCAGCAAAATTAAATCCCCCTTGAATATTAATGATTTTACAGTATAATTATGATGTCTATTTAAACTGACTGATGAAGTTTAAATTCATCATGAAGTATAAGATATTTCAAAACCACATACTACAAGGCTTTATTGTAAGCTAGTGTTTATTAGAATTAGTTAATTTTGCTACTCTAACAGGAGTAAAAGTTTTCAGCCTAAATACTGATTTTGGTATTTTTAGAAATAATTGCACGATGTAAATTTATTATCTATATGAAAATCATACACTTCAGTATACTGACAGTTTTCAGTATTTTGAAAATTTTGAACTTTTACCCATGCTCTGGTTTCAGGCCTATACCAAGGATGAGACAATCAATGTATGCTAGTACTGTATCCGGGAACCAGGAACCAGCTGTTCCACCCCGTACACATCTACCCAACAAACCAGCTTTACCACCTCCACCCAGACCTGTTTCAATAGCTAGAGCTACATCTGATGTGTCTGGTGAGTCAATTTGATTTAATTGTAGAGCCTGTGAGCCCGTTTGTGGTGAGCGAGACTTAGTCACCATTTTTGGCGTATGTATGTTTATATGTGCGTTCGTCCGATTTTGTCCGGACCATAACTTTGTCATGCTTTTGTCCCACGCATCTTGCTTATATTTGGCATGAATGTTCACTTCATTGAGTAGGTGTGCCATTTCCTACCACCAGGTTCCGATCTCAAAGGTCCATGTCACAGTTGGAGATCAGATATCAAATTGAAGCTTGTCCAGGCCATAACTTTGTCATGCATTGACCAATCTTTGTGTCCATTTATTCTGTAATTTATATCATTCTATCTATTCAATGACAACCCATATGTTTTGGTTGTATCTATCTGATGGCATTTGAAATGTTTATCAAGAGTTACCACCTTAAACAATCCACATCATACAATTCTATTACCTAATCAGTGTTTTCTATACTTAATGTGCCTATATCATCTGTGCTTGAAACAGGCATTTGTGATGTACCAGTATGCCTTGATTAGTTGGCAATGCTTTAAACTTGGTACACTGTGTACAATTACTATAATTTATTATAACAACTCCCTCTGACAGCACAGTTAATTGTTGATCATTGATAATGGGAAAAAAACAAAAACAATTGTTGAAAAATATAAATTTTTAGTCGTTATCAATAATACAGTTAAGTTACCTGTGTCTGACAGTTGATTTCAAGCAAACAACTATTATTATTGTTTTACAGGAGTGCGACCAAAGAATGCCATTTTAGCGTCAAGACAACAATCTCAGAGTCAACCGTCAGCGGTACATGTAATGAACCTCAAACAGAATCAGGTGGATATTTTACGTACTGAGATAGAATCTACCGGTGGTCTCGTCAAACTCATATCCAAAGTACATTTCCAGAACGGTTTGGCATTTGTAGAATGTTTTGGAAAGATTTGGTAAGCATTTTTCCTTATATCCAAAGTATATTTCACATTTTTCACATTTTTCACATTTTCACATATTTTCACATATTTCACATATATTCTCATATTTCATGTATTTCACATTTTTCACATATTTCACATATTTTCACATATTTCACATATTTTCTCATATTTCTCATATTTCTCATATTTCCTGTAATTCACATATTTCCCATGTTTACAGGATAGCTGGATGGGATGTGAAGAGGTTTCCTAAGTTATATGATAAGTTTCACATCGGTGATGAGCTGGTCTCTATCAATGATGTACAAGTCTCTGATCTCTCCTTCGCTAACAAACTCGTCAAAAATGTGAAAGGTATGTGCACGATAAAGACATTTTCCAATGTAAAAACGTTAAAGGTAGGTTCATAATAAAGAAAGATAATTATAGTGAATGAGATAAGAGTACTCTGTTTGCTAAATAAAAATACATCAATATTCAGTTTAAAAATGAAAGAAGTATCAACTTTGATTATTTATACGGTTTGTATGTAATCAAAATTCACAAATGATTACTTTTTAGCTCACCTGTCACATAGTGACAAGGTGAGCTTTTTTGATCACTCCTCGTCCGTCCTCCGTCGTCGTCTGTCAACAATTGGCTTGTGTACACTCTAGAGGCAACAGTTTTGATCCAATCTTCATGAAACTTAATCAGAATATTGTTCTCTATGAAATCTAGGACTAGTTCGAAACTGGGTTTTATGGGGTCAAAAACTAGGTCAGTAGGTCAAATCTTATAAAAACCTCGTGTACACCCTAGAGGTCACGAATTTGATCCAATCTTCATAAAACTTGGTCAGTAAGTTGTTCTCTATTCAATCTAGGCCAAGTATGAAACTGGGTCATGCTGGGTCAAAAACTAGGTCACTAGGTCAAATCTTAGAAAAACCTTATGTACACTCTAGATGTCATCAATTTGAACCAATCGTCATGAAATTTGGTCAGAATGTTGCTCTCCATGATATCTAGGCCTAGCTTGAAACTTGGTCATGTGGGGTCAAAAACTAGGTCACTAGGTCAAATCTTAGAAAAACCTAGTGTTCACACCATAGGTCACAATTTTTATCGTACCTTCACGAAACTTGGTCAGTATGTTGTTCTCTAGCGAATCTAGACCAAGTTTGAAACTGGGTCATGTGGGGTCAAAAACTAGGTCACTAGGTCAAATCTTAGAAAAATCTTGTGTTCACTCCTGAGGTCATGGTTTTGATCCAATCATCATGGAACTTCGTCAGAATGTTTTTCTTTGTGAAATCTAGGCCAAGTTTGAAACTGGGTCATGTGGGGTCAAAAACTAGGTCACTAGGTCAAATCTTAGAAAAACATTGTTTTCACTCCAGGGGTCACTGTTTTGATCCAATCTTCATGAAATATGGTCAGAATGCAGGTTGTACTGATACTTAGACCAATGTGCAACAGGTGAGCGACCTAGGGCCTTTCAGGCCCTCTTGTTGAAAATATCTGCTGGTTTTATTCTGCAGAATCATATCTTCTCAAATGTGATTTTACTCAAATCAGAGTCTTTAGTGTTTTGGCAAATCTGAAGCTTGAGCTCTTTGAATTTTACTGTTAAAGGAATAGAAATGTTTGTGTTTCATGAAACCACTACCATTAATAGGTTTGGTATCACTTGAAATAAACTAAAAGATAATTTATGTGATAACAATTGAGCTGAGATTTATCTGCTTAGGATGATCTCGCCGAGTGATTATAAACATTGGAGTACATACTCCATGCTCCAACTCATACTCCGTACTCAGATTTGAGCATTTCTTCCGTACTCAAATGTGAGCATTTCTTAGTTATAAAAACTTCTTTGTTACTGAATGGAATCGTATAAAATGGGGCTCATTTTCTTAATCAGATCATTTGCTACAAGTTTATGCAAAATTATAAAAAAAATATTTTCAAGTTTGAGTATTGAGTTAGAGTATGAGAAATGTTTATAATTGCTGGTCCTTGGCCTGCTTATTACAATGTTTGATTTTATGATTTTAGCTGAGAGCGTGGAGATCACTATCCGGAGGTTACCGAATGCTCGAGTATTTGCTATCCAACGATCAGGTGAAGGGGAGAGTCTGGGAATCATGCGGGAAGGAGGAACATCCGAGGTACGATCAGTATCCATGTTACGTTACTGTTAAACCACCCTTTGATATTTTAGCTTCCCTAGGTCATACAGCTTCCATATATACACTCAAACGCTTTAAAAACGCACCACATATAAAATATCGGTTTTAGTGATGAAAACGTCAATTTATGGTTATTCATTTTCGGATTGATAATATTCAGTCTATATTCAACGAGTTGTGCGATTTTCATGACATTATTACGGGTTTCAAATGAATTAAGATATAGATAACACTGAGACCCATGAAAGTGAAAGTCACAATTTCAAAAGCAAGTATAAGAGCCCGCTACATAGATGCATGCACGTGGTATCTCCTCCTAAAGCATAACATTAATAACGTAATAGGATAGAATTGTGTTCGACGTGATGTTTCCCACCATTCAAGCAAAGCTTAACTTGAATTATAAATGTTATGTGGCTATGGCTGTCTGGCTAATACCATACGACCGAGTGTGGTTCAGATATGCGTATTATGTGAACCTAGGATGGATTCAAGCCTTATTTAAACTTAAAGTCTTGGTTATGAGCATCTGACTGTCAAGATATATCCCGTGGTGCATCTATGGTACCTCAAACCAACACTATGAAGGAGCTTGAAGAGAAAAAGTTGGGACTTTAGGCTCTAAACGAGAGAAAACTCATTAAAAATGTACTCAAATAATTTTCCTTTTTATTGACAATTATGAAAGAAATAATTATGAAAATGCAATAATGTACTTTTGGATTGTTGATTGACACCCGGCATTATTTTGACACGGTGTGTAGCCATGTGGAACCAACTACAGTGGCACAACCTGTGTCATGTTTCCTCCTAGCTCGGGCTCAATACCTTGAGCTGGTTTCATCCAGATCGGTCTTTGACTGTCCCATTTGCTAGGAATCGATGTTCTAAGCCCACAATCACTGTATGTTGACAGCTGAACCGCCATGCTAAGGCACCGAGGCTTTTTTCATTTGGAAGCGAAGTCACAATCACCGAGAACAAATAATCGAGATATTCGCAGCGTAAAAATACCATTAGCAAATATTGCTTATGTTGTTTTTTCAATGTGTAAACCAACAGCGTACAGTTTAAAGTTAATATTGATCACACAGGTCGACTCGATCGAGCTGCAAGCGCAAAACATGCAAAACCAAAAACTTCCCTGGGCGGGGTATTCCAAATGAAAAAAAATCGTTTTCTTTAATTAGGTAAAGCTTATCAACTGAACAAACCCTGTAAACTATCAATTTCAGCAAATTATGTATTTTGACAAAATTTGATTATTTTCAATAGTGGTGCGTTTTTAAAGCGGTTGAGTGTATATGAAACCTACGTTTGAGTCTCCCTGGGAAGACTATTTCTCTCATGTGGGTGTGGCCGCCAACATCAATCTGCAGCGTCCAAGAATAGACACCACCCTCACAGTTACCAATTGTCACCTTGATGGAGTCAAGCATGTGGGTTATTCTTGCTCAGAGAAATTAACCAGTGGTCCAGACAAGGGTTGAAATCCTGGCAATCTAGGCCGCTACCTCTAGACCACCGCTCTTCATATTTCACTGATTTGGCAAAAAGTTAATATTTTGGTTGTTACTTATATTAGTGGATTCAAAATATAATGAAGGTCAATTAATCTAGGGAATTTTATTAAGCAATCTAGAGCATCAGAAAAATTAACAAAAATTTATTTGCCATGATTATGAATAATTTTACCATATTTAAGGTCAATTAATGAAGGGGACTTAATTTAGTGATCTAGTTCTTTGGTAAAATTAACAAAAACGTGTAAATATGAATATGAATACTTCTTGTATTTCAGATATTATATGTTGATCCATCGGGTTTAGCAGCCAAGCATGGTCTACCATCTAAAGCCCATACTTTGGATGGGAACGGTCGATGTAACTGGTGTCTAACTGAGATCAATATGAGAGCTTTAAACTTGTTCTTCAAGGAAAGTGAGGTATGACTAATACACATTTTTACTCCAATACTGTAAAATCATTAATTTTCATGGGGGATTAAATTTGGTGGATTTTGTGATTTGCCATTAACCATGAAATTAAATCCCATTGAACAATAATTTTGGCCCTTATATTTATTACCTGAAACGCAAAATCCACAAATCAGCGTCCCATCGAAATGGCCTTTTTTTAACCAAACCATGGAATTTTGCCCATCGAATTAAATGATTTTACAGTATATCAAATGAATCTTCTATTAGGCCCCTACAGGTTTTCATAGAGGGGGACTATAGATTTGCCCTCCGTCCATCTGTCAAGACATCTAGATCCTGCTAGATCCTTAAACAGTTTTCAAGCTAGGTTTATGTAACTTAGTATGTGGATAGGGTCAATTGGATGATTTTTAGTTAAAATTACCAATTTTCAAAGGCTGTTTTCAGCTGTTCAACCGCTCAACCACCCTATTACATTTTAACGTCCCCTGGTCATTGGGCTACCTTATGAAACCTACATTAGAGTCTCCCTGGGGAAACTTTTTTCTCCTGTGGGTGTAGCAGCCAGCATCCATCTGCTGTGCCCAGCAATAGACACTGCCCTCACAGGTACCAATTTACACCATGGTGGAGTGGAACATGTTGATCTTGCTCTGAAAAATTAACCAGTGGTCCAGAGGAGGGTTTAACCCGGGACCTCTAGATCACGAAGATTGGGTGCCCATCCTACCTCTAGGCCACCGCTCCTCACTTGTTAAAGTTAAGACCCTTTGTGGGATAATACGTTCTTATGTCATAAACACCACTGGTTTAATTCTAGTATAATTATATCCCTAAAAGGGGATCACAATAATGCTTATTGCAGAATCACTCAATCTTAAAACTCAATGTGTTTACCCAAGTTTTAGAGTGATTCTACAACAAACACTAGTGGTTTATATTGCTTTTCGTATTATATTTACCAGATTGAGCACAGACTACTGGCTGTAGGACGTGATATATCTATCATTGTTCAACCCGTGGATTTCATCAAAGAATTGAAGAAGCAATTAAAGAAACACAGATGTCATAAAGATTATATCATACATTAGATCTTGTATAGTTGACCCATGCTGAAAACTTACTCATAATGACCACAGGTAACGGTATCATTTTTAATGAAAAAAAAAAGAAAGAAGATTTTTGGTAAAATTTATATTCTTCTTTGAAAGTTTACTTTATATTAAAATTAATGTACCTTTATACAAAAATATAAATGTTTAAAAAAATGTATATTTTCATTTTAGTCTTAATCAATGATACAGTTACCTGTGATTATGACGGCTTATCGTGTTGCAACTGTAATGATTTGGTCCCATTAAGCACTATTTTGCTTCGGTTATGTACTCCCGATTTAATTAAATAAGCTTTAGATAAATAAGGCATAAGGAACAGGATATTACCATTGTTCTAAAGACTACACTGAGGTTTTCCCTATGACCACGAGGACCCTTTTTCCAGTGCCTTTTTATGCATATTTGTAAAATCAGGAATACATCGCCGATGCTAAAAAGTCTCAGTTGAACCATGGCATAAATAGAAAATGACATAAATGGTCAATACGATTTGTTAAAAACATAAAATTGCTTGAATTATCTAGGGCACGTGTGATTGGTATTTCAGACGTTGCCAAGCAAAAGAAAGAATAGTGAATGAATTCAAAACTTGAGCTATGAAATTTATTACCCCAGGTGATAATATTTGTCTCAACTTTTAGCAAGACTTATCGAAGGCAAAAGTCAAGTATTGTCGTGACAGGATTATGGCATAACTGTGAAGCATCAATATTTTTGAAGCCAATGAAGATTTTTGTTGTCAGAGTATGTGTGAAGACCATACATTGATTGACACTGTGTATTTAAAATATTAAGTTTCTTTGTCTCACATGTAAGATAACTTGGTCATACAAAGACGGAATATTCGGCCCTCTTGACCTACGGTTATTTTAATTCAGATTTTGTTCTTTATTTCTACCATTTTTTACTCATTTAGTAAGTGTAGTTTCAGAAATTACTTTAGCTGTGACCATCTGATAAACAAATAGTGAATAATTCATTGACAACAAATTATAATTCTGAAAAATTGAGGATTTTGATTTCTTTATTTTTGTTATATATTTTTCAAAATTTTAGAATTTTCTAACATTCACCCAAGCTTACGTTTATGTATCAAAATCCTCATAGTAATAAAAAAGTATTGTAAAATAATTTAATTTCGATGGGTTGAAATTTCATGGTTTTGGTTTTGCATTTCTGTTAATTGATACAAGGGTCAAAATTATTGTTTGTTGTTATTTGATTTCGTGGTTGAAGGTTCACCACGAAATTTAATCTCCCACCAAAAAAAATTAATGATTTACAGTAATATATTTAGGAGTTCCAAGTAAAGGTCAGGATCAGATTATTGTTAATAAGTTGTATGAGGGTAAATATTTGGTTTATTTATTGTAGTCTGTTATATAGATTAGTTTAGAGTTATCACATAATATTTTAATAAGTATAGTTATAAATTACATGTATATAAGAATAGTGGGTGGAGTTTGGTACTCCGGTCCATGTGAAATTATTGTTTTGTACTGTTGCTAGGCAACCATTTTAACATTTCACCAAAAATAAATTGTGACATAGTCGTATAATCTCACCCGCTTTGACAAAGTAAGCTTTTTGGATCTATCTTTGCCCGTGTGTCAACAATTACTTCTGTTAACATAGAAGGTTACAATTTTGACCTACTCCCATGGAAATTGGCCTTAATTCATCTCTTCCCTAATAAGCCTCCACAGCTCAGTGGTTAGTACGCTTCCCATTTAATCTGGGGACCCAGTTCAAATACGGGTTTAGACACTCATATGTCTGCCATATTTCAGCAAAAAGCTGACTTGCGAAATAGGCTATGCTTGGCATCAGCATGATTTTCAAAATCTTAGGTAATAGGTCCAGCTTGATATTGGGTCAAATCAAGGTGAGCGGTCAGTATAGGACCATTTTGTTACTCTGATTTATACGTCTTGTATTGTTTTATGGTGCTTACACAAAGTGCCATATCTGCTATTGCTGTATAACTTCTAATTAACATCCCTGCCCTTGTAAAAAGTTAAACACCCCATAGTTTCAAACTAGAGTAACCTGTAAATTTTGGGGAAACCATATTTTTATTTAGTTGCAGAATATTATTATGAAAATAACCCTTTAAAACAAGAGAAAATGACTTAAAAAAATGGAATTGTTTTGGACTTCCCTGGGTTTTAATTAGGAATTACATGGTATGTTGTTTTTGTTAAAGATTTGTTATGTTTGTTTTCTTTCGTTTATATTGTCCAAAGTGTTTTTATTTCATTTGATGACTTTATTATTTTTTTTATCTAAAGTAGTTTATTAAATATGTTTTAGTAATTATTAGTTTGCTATCATTGAACTGTGCTTGGCTCTTGTCCAATATTTCTTTCAACTGGAAAGGGATAGACTTTTATTATTGTAATCTAAGTTTGAACAAATCTTTAGACATTCTACATATTTGGTTGTTTTGAACCTGGTTTCTGGCAATTTGGACAAACCTTATTTATGTTGAGATTAACCCATATTTTAGTTTATCTCTATATATGGTATGTTCAGATAGAGAACTTGATAGTTATTCACAAGCTTCTTAAATTAAAGGCATTCTTATAAATAGCGTATGTTTCTCTATTGTCACATTAAATGAGTTAAATGTACAAAGCATTATTAATAATTATAGTTTGTAAGAATAAAGTGTGTGCAAATATGTCTCTATAATGTCAAAAATATATTTAAATCACCAATGATAATTTATCGCTTCGAGCGATTTATTATTATGTGGTTAAAGGGAAACAACTCGTGACTTTTTTGCTCATTACGGAAATATGTTTTCATTCTTTTCTCGGTAATTAGTTGGAGCTTTTTGTTGAAAATTCGAGGAGTTTTAGCAATAATGATTCTCATTTTATGTATAATATTCCTGAATCGATTTAAATTATCAAAGTTATAGGGAACGCCTCTTTAAGTGAATTAAGTTAGTCTTGTCTGTTATAAGATCTGTCAAAAAATGCATTTACTTCCTATTTTTTAGTCCCATCATTCAGTACAATCATACAGAGAATTTATCTGTCGCAAATGATCACATGTTTCACAGACATCACCCCGTACATTTATATTGTACTTCTTATATTTACCAGATTGAGACACTCTTAAATTCTTCCTCACCTTCATCGATCCTGCCAAGTATTCGGATTAATTCATAGTTTAACCAAATTTTTGACTAAAATATCTGAATTTCAGGTTTTAGGGCTCTAAATGAGATGCGTCATAGAAAATGTATAAATTTTGAATTCAAACTTCAATCTTTTTTCAATGCGCAACCACTCTTTAGAATGATCTTGATGATATTGCAAAGTATTTTATACAGCTAATTCTTTAATTTATAGTAATTATATGCATTCATGTCTGGAGCTCTGAAGTCACATCTATGTACTGATTTTATCGACGGTGTCGAACCAAAACCCTGTAACTCAAATTTGGCGCGAAAACTTTTTTTGCAGCATCTGCTAGACGTCCCGCGCATTTCTGTCTTGTCGCCATTTAAATAGCCAATCGCGTTACTTAGATGGCGACAAGACAGAAATGCACGGGACGTCTAGAAGATGCTGATGCTGCAAAAAAAGTTTTCGCGCCGAAATTGAGTTACGGGGTTTTGATTCAGCACCGTTGTCATATTACTCATTGCCATTTTATAGGGTAAATGATTATGTTTATTCACAGAATTTAATTGTTAAATTCAGATTCATTAATATTTTAATAGATTTTGTACATTATTTTACACATTGTTGATTTTTTAGTGCTTGCCAAAATATTTAATATGTTAAAAATTGTTTTTTTGGTGTTTGAATAAAATGTACTGTTGATTTCTTTTTTTTATTCATGCATTTTCTGTATTGATAATCATGTAGCAGTATCCATATATCATGGTGTTTAATAGTTATATTAATACATTAAATGTACACTAGAAATGGCCATTGTCAAACAATCCTGAATAGTTAATGATTATATTTGATTTCTTAAACCTTGTTACAACACGTAACTGTATCATTGATTAAATTTTTGTGTATAATTTAGAAATATGTTTTTTAAGTTTAGTCTTTATCAATGATCCAGTTACCTGTGTTTGTTATATATGTAACTAGGTCTGTTCATATATTGTTTTTATTAAATGTGTGTATACTCACAGCTTTGTTTAGTTTATTTTGATGTAATCCTGTTTGATTTTGTATGCATTTTATTTGGTGCTTATTTATAGATTTAGTGAATTAGATCCCTTTATTACATAACCAAAGAAACAAGGCTTAGTTTCAAGTTTTAGGGCAATGGATAGTGAATGGTATAATATATAATTTTGATATTTTGGCTGGTCCGGAATAAAGTATGTACTATACTGATAAATTGTTCTGGTATTTGTTTCAAGGATTTTTAATACGAAAGTAATCATATAGAAGCTGGCCTCTATAATTTATTTTTTGATTTTTTTTAAAAAATATTCAACTCACTTAAAAAAAAACAGCTTACAAGTATTGCCAAATATATTGCGCAAGTCCCTTATAGTTTTACTACGGTGTTGAGAAAATATTGCACATACATACATGGGTGTTGAGAAAATATTGTTTTAACAATCTGTATTTTATGATTGATTGTATATCAACACAGGTAACTCTATCGGTGAAAACGAAAAAAAAATACGAATATTTTTTTTGAAAATTTATTAAAAAAAGTTTGTTTTTTTCGTTTTCAACGATACATGTACCTGTGGTATAATGTATAAGTATTCTAAATCTACTCTTTGAATTGTAAACAAGTTGTTGTACAACATTGTTGGAAGTCTCCCTGGTTTACAGCATTTCAGCATTTCCGGCATATTATAGGCAAAGTTTCATTTATCAAGTAAATGGGGTTCGCATTGAAATGTTTAAAGTGATATTACTGTTCAAAGTGACCATCATTGTTTTGTAAAACACAAAAACCAATGATTTCTAATCATTGAAAAAGTATTATTCTTCCAGTTATTACTAAATAAAACAATTGTATATAACAGTTATATGCCTATTGAACATTGTTGCAAAACAATAATATCTTTTTTGACCCGCAGGTCATAAATTAATTTTACACTAAATTTCCAAGAATTTTTATATATATGATATTGTCTTGTATACCCTGAAGAAAACATTAGTACAATAGTAATGGTTACTTTTCTAAACATTTTTCTTGTTTAAACGACTTTTATTGACTGTAAATTTGTTGATCAAGTATAACAGTATTATAACTTAAACTAAAAAAACATATTAAAATGTCAAAGAGTGGTTGAGCGACTGAACGGCTGAAATTTTGCAATTTCTGCTATTTTGGCGGCTGGGCGTATTGGCAAGCCAGCGTCAACAATTTGGTTTCAGATTAATAACTTGAGTTTGGAATGAAATATCATGATGAAACTTGCGGTGTAGGTAGCTTAGCTTATATGAAAACCTTTATTGGGATTGAAAGTGGGGCTGGTGTGACAATGTCTCTTGATACTAAAAATAGAAAAACATCTTTCAATTGAAACATTATACTTGGCTGCTGAAAATCAGGTTTTCGTGGAATTCCCACGTCTTGTTAGTAAGATGATTTGATGCCATCAGGGCATAGATGTTTTACAATCATCTCTTGTTTATTTTGGCCTAATATATTTCATGTTATACTTATCCTGTTACATTAGAATATTAAATATTGAATTGTACCCTGAGGAAGACTTGAAATATAGTCAAAACGCCGGAAACAACTGGAGTTTGTTTTGTATTCTTATATAATTTATGTTAGAATATTACACACATTATAGTGTACCACATTGATATCACATATCGCTGGCTTAGAATGAGAAGGTCGTAACTACAAAATCAATATTTTGAGAAAACAAGAAAAACTGTCAGTCTACTTATGGTTAAACAAGCTTTTTCAACTTCAGTTTGGTAAACATGAAAGTTCCAATTTTCATTAAAATAGGCTCATAAGAAGCGCCGTATGATGTAGATTCAAACATTAGTCTTATACGGTTATATGAGGCACTTACGACCTTCTCGTTCCAAGCTAGCGAAATATAGATGCTACATATATATCATCATCATAATTTATTATGCCCCCCCCCCCAATCTTTGATGGCTCAGGGGGTATATTTCTTTGCACATGATGGTCAGTCGGTCGTTCTGTAGACCAAAACTCTTAAATGCTTCCCCTTAGGATCATCAAACTTTGCATGGATGTTGGCCAGCAACTGTAGTTGTCCCATATTGATTCTGTGATCAGTAGGTCAAAGTCACTGTGACCTTTACTATTTTCAACAGTTATGCTGCCATTTGGGCATATGTGTTTTACAAACATTTCTTGTTTTCACATAGATTTTATGTTTTGTAAAAAAAACATTGATGGTCTTGTTCTGCTCAAATCTTTGTATGTTAAAGAGAAACTAGATTATATATACATATAAAATAAACAGTTGTCTTGTCTATATTCACTTTTTTACCACGGTTATGGCCCTTTGTTACTTTTACTATAAGCCTCATAGAGAAAACTTTTGTGTGTTGAACTCTACAAAAACCAATCAGTAGAATTTCTTCAAACTTTCACAGATGATCCACCTGAATGTGTAGATGAGCGTAAAGGATTAACTTTTTCCTACGTCAATTTTTAAGTTATGGCCCTTTGTAACCTAATTCTATACACCCTTGTTAATCAGACACATTTGTAGTTCTGTCAGGTCTTGAAACAACATCTCACAATATTCTGACGCGCCCGCTAAGTCCATTCAATAAGTGTACTTTATTTCTTCGCCTCGGACAATTTGTCGTTTGTCCGTACAAAACTGTACAATAACCCTTGTAAGAGGACACTTTTGATAAAAAAACTAGAACTTTTAGTTGTGCAGCTTAAAACTTCTGTAATTTATTGGTTCTGAATTCTACGCCATACAGTGATCAGATTTTACATGTGCTTTCAATAGCAATAAATGATAAAGTTGAATTTTATAGTAAGGCATATGCATTGAATTATATTGTATGACAATAAGCCAAACAGTACAGTGATTGGATTTTACATGTGCTTTCAATAGCAATAAATGATAAAGTTGAATTTTATAGTAAGGCATATGCATGGAATTATATTGCATGACAATGAGCCAAACAGTACAGTGATTGGATTTTACATGTGCTTTCAATAGCAATAAATGATAAAGTTGAATTTTATAGTAAGGCATATGCATTGAATTATATTGTATGACAATAAGCCAAACAGTACAGTGATTGGATTTTACATGTGCTTTCAATAGCAATAAATGATACAAGTTGAATTTTATAGTAGATTCTAATCCAATAAGTCATACAGTGATTTGGATTATAGGCTGTGTTAATGATAGGACCCGGTGTGTCAGTTTCTTAAACAAGTATAGCTTGGCTATATTGACCTGATCCTGACCTTAATGCAAGAATATATTACAAGGTTCTTGCTTTGAATATATCAATTTCCGCAAGCAAATTTGTGTTTGTATTACATCTCGAGCGTCTTCGTGATACTCCCCGTTTATGAAAACATACAATCGGTGTTATAAACGTAGGCAATATATCAACTGTTAAATTATGCTAATCAAAAGGTCAGGCTCGTGTCAAATTGGTCAAGCTATAACAATAATCGCCCACTATATAATATGTGTTCAATGTTCAGCTATTTCCATTTATACATATCGCTGGCTTAGAATGAGAATGTCGTAAGTGCCACTTGCGACCTTATAAGACTAAATGCATATTTAAAATCTGCATCATAAGGCACTTCTAATAAGCCTATTTTCGTGAAAATTGGAACTTGTCATGATGACCAAACTGAAGTTGAAAAAGCTTGTTTTACCACAAGTAGAGAGTGATTGTCAGACAGTTTTTATCGTTTTCTCAAAATATTGATTTTGTAGTTACGACATTCTCATTCTAATACTTTTTTACTCGTATTCCATTTACATGATATGGATGGTGGTACTGAGGGTGGATGAGGTCTCGTCAAAGAATCTAATACTCACGGTTTTTGAAACTGTTCAAGTATTCTCAGACAAAAGTGGTAAGACGCTTGACTGCAGATCGAGAGGTCCAGGGATCGATTCTCGGCCGGGGTACTTGTTCATTTCAGAAACGCTATTTAGTGTTACCCACCCAACTAGAGATGATCCTGGTAGGAAACCCAGAGGTAGTCTTGCGTGTATCGGTGCTTAACACCGGGCACGTTAAAGAACCAAGAAATCTATTTGAAACGAGCTAGGGTATCGCACCCGGATTCCTTGTATCTCACCTCTATCTCTAAAAAATTGCGATAATACCACAGAGTCAGTGGGCCCTGCAAATTACATGGAAGAAAGAAAGAAAAAAAGAAAAATATTACGTCACAAACCACGTTGTATGTCCACACTGCAGACTCAGGAGATGTGTTTTTTGATACAAACTATGAAGTAGTTTATGCCTAGTCAGATAAACACGCACCAGTAAAGGATGACCCAAGTGCAAGGCGAGTGAGTAGAAAAGGTCGTGTGCACGGGAGATACATTGTACAAGAATATTGGACAGAATCAAAGCACTGTTCGCACTGAAAGAGCAGGGTTTGTTGTTAATTTTAATTTAGAGCTACATATATGCTGCGTATTGGGGTAATAACCCAATTAATTTTCTTAAAAACCCAATAGATTTTGAGAGTAGGGAGTGAGAAAAAGCAATTACAATCTGAAATACCCAAAAATAAAAGGATGATATAATGATAACCCGTACATAAAAGATCATTTATCCAATGAGTTTGATTAAATACCCAAAATAAAATTTGTCAAACCCCAATCAAAATTGAAACTGGGGGGGGGGGGGTAAAATATCCAATTGACCAAAACCTTATCTATAGCCCTGACTGTTATGGATATACACTCTAATTAAATACTCAATCAATTTCATTAACCTCATGGTGTAACCAAAATTAAGACGAACAGTATCAATGTACAATAAATGTAGTGCATGTATAAAACTGATAGCACATATACATAATTATAGATTTCAAATACGCATGCATACTTTAAATTGAGTTCAGGAAAAACAAATATCTCAATATACATATATTTCTTTCCTATGATTTCGTAAATTCCTATGGTTTCGTGAATACACGTCTTAGGTTCACGAAACCATAGGAAAGATACCCCAAGATATTTGGTAAATCAGTTTAAACTGTTCAATGGGAAAACGTAAATAACACAATTTAATACTTTTGATGAATGAAAGTTATACATTTTTGAAATTGAGACTATCAGTTATTGTGTCCACAATATCAACAGCCGTTTATTACGCATATTGCCACTGGTTGACCGGATCATTGCTTATTTACAAGTTCACAGCCATTCTTAAGTAATAAATAGAATATGGGTAATTGGGTACTAGTATAGTTATATGTAATTATTATTTTCTCCAATTTGTGCTTTTCCTAACGTCGCCACCACCTTGTTCCCGGTTACGTCGCTCTCTTGCTAGTGCCTGTGTAGCATGGTCTAGCCTCTTATGTAGCACCTTACGTTTTGTTTGTTCCGACAAATCGTCGTCGTCGGCAATGATCTTGGCGAGTTGTGGATTGCTATTGGTCCCACATTCCTCGATACAACAATCCTGCAGATCTTTAAGCATATCGCATTCATATTTATCGGCAAGTTTCAGGTATTTAAGCGTTGTATCAGTTGAGACATATCCTGTACGACGGCCTTTCCTCAGTCCATTGTAAGAGTCGAAGAGAGTCTTAGAGCAAGCCTTCAGTAAACTTCTCATTTCGTATTCAACAGCGATGGGAAGTAACCGCGCAGCAACTTCATCTGAAAACATAGATTTAAGTAAATGCGTTGTATACAATCTTGAAAGCGCGGGTTTTTCCGTTTATCTGCGTAAATATACGTAATGTAAAGCAAAACGCTGAGGTGATCAGAATGGCGTTATAAATACATGTACGGCAAAATGTGAGGCAAACTCGAAAATAGCATAAATCACAGGCAGCCGATTGTTTGTTTTTCCGGCGTCGCCCAAATTTCACCCAAAAGTCTCACAATTTTGAAAGAAATTCTCATAAAGTGTTTACGCAAGCCTTTTCGCGTTAATACATCTAAACGTACCTCAGGGCTCTGTAGATTTAATGGTACGAAAAAGCTTGCGTTAACCATAAATAGCTGATATGGTGTGATCTTATTCAAACGTTTTAGTAAATATACCTTTACCAATACATTAGGTAACAACACTGGTCGTCAATCTATCGTCGCGATACCCTATCTTGGCTTATTCTAACCTGTAAGATCAGTATCCACACGAGGGTCGATGAAGGCTACCATTTCACGCACATCATCAAAGCTGTATTTACTGAGGTCAAGTTCTTTATCTTTACCGCCGCCTGATGAACCTTTACCGGCTTTGCCTCCTTTACCACCATCATCCTTGCCACCGCCATCTGCTAGCATCTTCCAAAACACTGGAGAACTGTACGATAACAGACAAGCATTGCTGTAACACTTCTGGCTGTCAACCTAGCAAAATAAAAAAAATCAGTGAATGTATCTATTTTTGAGGGCTGTTTTCAGCTATTCAACCGCTCAACCACCTTTTGACGTTTTAACGTCCACTGGTCATTGGGCTTCTATAAAATGAAACCTACACTCGAGTCTCCATGTGGTGACTATTTGTCTCCTATAGGTGTGTCAGCCAACATCGATATTCATTCGCCTTACATCTAGACCATTGCTTCTAAATAAAGCCAGCGTTTCAGATAGAAACTTATGTCACGTCAAAGCATTGACTGGTTATTTCTGCTCTTCAATAAAGATATATAATCAAAGTACTGAAAGTACTGACAGGCTGGCGAACTGCTAAGGAACAATAGCTTTTCAAGTAATATAACATCAAGTGGTTTTCTAAGTCGAAGGACAGGTAAGTGCTGGACTCAACAAAAAAAAAAAAGAAGCCGCCGTGATTCGATCACTGGACCTTAGCATCAGAAAATTACTAATTAGCGAGTTGCTCATCCACTCGACCACGATCTCGTTGGAGAATACTGACCTAAATAATTTAACATAATAAAATCATTTATGCGCGCGCAATATCGCGTTCGTAACGCGTAGTATAAGAACGCGTAGTAATAATTATCAACGCCTTTAAACACCTTTTCTTTTAATTTCATACAGTTTCCTTCCATTTCAATATTACAATCGAACAGAATAAATGAAACAAGGAAAGTTGAATGTTCTTATCTTGCAAAACTGATTAACGAGGAGGAACTATTTGCATTGGGTGTATAGATTCTGTGTTTTTAGTTTCGGGAGTAAATTCATCTTAGTGGATTTCATTTTTTAGGATAGTAATAGTCTGGCGCAAATCGCCAGCCTAAAAATGTAAGCTTTCAGCAAACGAAAGGGCGTCTCCCTTGCCAAAGCACCCAAGGACTACGTAAAGAAAGTTTATAGTTCACCCTACTTCTTTGTCCAATCCAAAGCCAGGCATTTTCAAATGTTTGGACCACTTATTCATTTATTTTTACAAATGGGCATAACAACTTTTTGGTAAATCTGTTTATTAGGACAGATTGGCTGTTTCCAAATATGGAAAAATAGACCCACCCACTCTAATAAACTTACTGTTATTCTATCTTTACGGCAATTTTGTCTAATTTCACTCCCATTACTCCGAAAATTGTTTGCATACAAAATCATTGAAAGGTTCACAAAAATGGATGGGTAAACTAGAAGCCGATTATAAATCACAAATTAACATTACAATGTATAACCAAATGAACTGCAATTTGAAAATTGAAATACATGTATTGTGTCATATCAAAGCGCTGGCTGATTATTACTTCTCGTCAATACGCTTTCAGCAAACTCACGTACCACTATATGGACATCCGTATATTCATCCTCCTGCATGAAAGGTTGTTTGTTGTTTCTATCATTACTGCTATCACGTCTACCTCTCCCTCTACCTCGGCTCTTGGTTTTAGGTTCCGCTCCTTTCAGAGACGACGCTTCCTTTCTTGACATGATCTTATCTGCAATAATACATACGTAGAAATGGAAAGTTGTTACAAAATTGTGCTAAAAGACATGATCTTATCCTCAATAATACATACGTAGAAATGGGAATATGTTATCATAGGATTACCCAAAAAGATATCCATTTCATTTCAAAATGTAGAATATGTAAATTGGCAATACGCATATCATGCTAGAAACATTTTCGTATTTCATCGTTACACATTGCGTGATGGTTGATTTGGACCATTCATATTATATTGGCTTCTAAAGACAGATGACTACCCAATTCACTATTACTGAATGGACTTCAGACCGAAAGAGAATTGGAGAAGAACGGTCAATACTGAGATTAAGACCATTGGAAAGACATTTGGAGAGATTGAAAGGATTGCCAAAGACAGGAAGCAATGGAGAACTCTGGTAGCAGCCTTATGTGCCAGCCGGCACGAAGAGGATAGGAGCAGGAAGGAGAATGGACTAAATGTATATAACCGTCCTCACTAGATAACCCATTGGTAGAGCGTCTGGTCTCTTTGGGAATGAAGGTTGTGGGTTCGATTTAAGGGTGAGAATCATACCAACTTTTATAAAATGGTATTGTTATTGGTGCACGTATATCATGTATATCCATGCTTGGCAATCATCATTACGCGGCGGTGATGAGCCCCGCGTGTTTGACGAGTGTTTTGTTCGTTTGCTATGGAGGAGCACGTGACCATATATCGATGCCTGATTGGCTTATTTCTAGATGGGCGTTCGTACATGAAGTCTGTGGAAGCATTTTGAACAACAAATCGTGAACCAGTCTAACGGTGACAGTTCTATTTGATAAAGTTTAGGTACGGTGTCGAGATAATGGGCCTGAGTGGTCCTAAATCGTATATGAGTGAAATACTGTTGGTGGTATTCAAAATCTAATTTATAAATTATTACATCAAGTTAAAGTTTCAAGTACATATTGTTAAGCTCTTATAGATACGTAAAAGTTTAGATAAACATAAATTTGAATTACAAATAGCAAACACATATGTTTTCGAGTACTCTTGCGAATGTGTCATATTACATAAATCAAATGTTAGGTATACCTGTCTGATTGTCAAACCCTTGTTAAACACTTACAGTGTTTTTATCTACAGTTTATGAATATAAGATAAAGACAAGCCAGCATTCTTTGACACACATCTCTGTTGCTAGTTTAATGAACTACCCTAACAGGGGTGGTACTATGGACGATTGGTTATCTGGAAAGAGAATTGGCGTCCCAGCCGGATTAATGTATCGCCCCAATGACTCTTCTTGTTGTTGTCTTTTCAGAATATTTAGTCTTTCTCAGTCTTGTCACAGAGTCCCATTGAAAACAAGTGCTTGTCCTTTTATGGATTATTCCATAGGCACATGGTTTCAGTATTTACTATTTAGTAAGTCCTTATTTCTTCATAAACCTTGAATAGTCCGGCAGTTTGGTGCATATGTTTAGCCGAATGTTGGGTTTGGTGATAAAAGCATGAAACTTTGCATGATTGTAGTTGAAAGTATTTTAGTCAATATTAGATATGGGCCCACTTTCAAAAAAATACGATATGAAACCTCCCCATTCACCTGCTGCTGTTCAGTCGTTTAACCACCACATGAAAATTTAACCTCCTCTGGTGATTGGGCTACCCAATGAAACCTACGTTCGAGTCTCCTTCTCTCCTGGTGTGTGTGTGTGGCAACCAACATCGATCTGCGGCGCCAACGAAAAGACACTGCCCTCAAAGGTACCAATTTACACCTTGGTGGAGTGGAGCAGTTGGGTTATTCTTGCTAGAGAAATAAATCAGTGGTCCAGACGGGGTTAAACCTGTGATCTTTCGATCCCATAGTGCGCGCCCTATATCTATGCCAACGCTCACCACATAGCATTTTAACAGAGCATGATAAAGTTATGACAATCTGCGTGTATGATACAGTCCAATCAAAATTAAACGATAAAGGTTATAAACATAAGCTCGTCCGTCAGGTAAATTATGTTTATCTAGATTTAACTAAGTATAATGGTAGTCCCTGCTATTGATTCGAATGGAAAAGTTCCCTGATAAGTATTACTTATCGAATCGACATTACTAGTATATCAAATCATGCACTATGGTATAAAACACACCCAGTATTAAGTAAACTTACCTCCAATGATAAATCCAGAAGAGTCAATAATCTATCTTTCCTAACTATCACACCTCGTTACAGATTCAATGAGATTGCCAATAGGTAAATAAAAATAAAAATATTAATACATTGATGTATGTTCTTCAGCAATGATTTACAGGTGCGGCTATTTTAGGATCTCAACACATAGATGAAATAAACTTTACTACGAGTTTTAATTCGTCCATTAACAACCTAAATGAGTTAATAGCATAATTATAAAAAAGAAGGCAGTCCTTTGGCTGTTTGGCTGCACCGATGGGCGTGATGCACGTCAACAGCGGCCTGGGCCATGCCACAAAACATAGACGAAACAAAATTCCTTTAAGGAAAAGGACACCCGTAACGACGTACACAGAAGTGTGGAGCCGGAAACCCGTCAACGGTGAAATTGTTCTATTCTTTGAAATAAATTACAAGTAAAGGGTAGGAAAACAAGTTTTGGTTTTTTAAAACCCAACTCCTTTTGAAAATATGAACACAATAAAGGACGACTATGAGAAGAAGTAAATGTAAGGGGTATGCAGTGATTCATTTTGGAGCGCATCCCGAGTCCCTGACTCACAAAATCTGATGGGCACTTTTTGAAAATACATTATTTTTACATAGTGGGACTCATTGATTTTCTAGGTTCAATGGAAAGGGACTCATAGCTTTCAAAACCAAAGTGAAACACTGGGTATGGCACTGTTGCAAAGACACCACACTGTAATGAATGTGGTTTAAAATCCAAAATAAAAAGGAAGCATTTCTACATTCACCTACCTTTGCCGCCCCAGTATTCAATCAGAAAGTATCACCCGTTGCTATTGGTTTATTGATTTTTCTTGTTTATAAAGTCCATGTTTGCGAATTGATTTTTAAAACACATTCGATAAATAAAGACGCTTTTCAAACTTCTTTTTCTTTCAAGCACTACAATTTATATACCCTCTTACACTTTTATAACGGATGAGTACCCGTATAAATAAGTTTTCATTTGATTTAAAGATCTTCATAACCGCTTTCACCCACATGCATTATACACGGATTAATGAGAGAGCAAAAAACTATCCTGAATCAATAGTATACTTTATCACTGTAAGACTTTTCTCAAATATTTGGTGAGTAGATCTATATAAAATTAAATATCATGCAAATACGAGTTAATGGAGTTTGTCATATATATTAATATTTATACATTAATTAATTTGAGAAAGGTTAAACACCCACAGACGCACATTTTGTTGTATTCAAAACTCAAATTGGAATTAATTAAATTAATAATTTTTAATCAATCATTAGTATTGATACATTACTATCGCTTGTTTCTACACGAGTAAAACATATTCAATATAATCGTACATCATTCAGTTAATTAAATAATTCCAATCAGTCCAAAGAATCCTAGGCTAACCAATGGTATGGCTTAAGCATAGTATGCATTCATAAAGTTAATGTCGCTTACTTGTAAACTCATTTAAATTCCATGGGACGAAATTTCGTGCTTTTTGGTAAAAAAGACCATTTCGATCGGACGTTAATTCTTGGATTTTGCATTTCATGTAATTACATACATGGGTAAAGAAATTCAAAATCATTATCGATGGGATTTGATTTCGTGGTTGAAGGCTAACCACGAAATCCACGAAATTTAATCCCCTACGAAAATAAATTATTTTACAGTATTTTACTCAGTACAAAACATTGACAAACATCTCCAGGTTTTGTCTTGATTGATAATATTGACGTGTTACGTATAATATCCGGTATATATGCCGAGGTTTGATTGATCTAAACATGGCGCTATTGTTATAATTCATGGTCCTATTTGAAATATTGTTGACGTTCACCTCACGTTCTATGTAACATAGACAATGGTGCCATTTATACCACGTGTCGTGAATTGTCCCGACGGATGTATACACTATTGATAAAATGATCTTCTGATTTAAAAGCTGAGGCCATACACGGATTCCATTTCACTTTTTTGTCAATATTTTATCAAAAAGACTTTTGTTGAGAAATAAAACGATATCTCAGCGTAATTACGTTCGATTATTCGACCGAAATCATAGTCTGGTTCCCTGTCTTAAATGTTACAGTGGTTTAGGACCTATATTGTAATGTAATGAAAGATTAAGGTACCGGGAACCAGACTACCGATATCATGCAATGCGCCAATCTTGACAATTCGGCCGTTTCCGTTTGTCTCCGGTACATATTGCACAAAGACCGAGGTGATCCGAATGTCGATGAAGTAGTTTCAATAATAACAAACGGACAGGGAAGGCAGCACTCCGCTTTAACAGCCGAACACAGAAAAGATAAACACAACACAGACCTCAATAAAAACGTGACGACAAAAGTCTTAAGCTAATGCTCGATATTGAAGGGTATCTTGGAAAAAGATGTTTGCACCATTACGTGGCCTGTGTTGTCACATTTGGATCTTGCATCCAGTAAAATTACAGCAACAAGCCATTCAAAGAAGACAAATAATTATTACCGTAAGCATATATAATGTTATGCGTATTTGTGAAATACAGTTTGTATGTTGCAATAACATATATCAATAGATACCACCGACAACAAATAAGATGCCCCTGACTCCTTTAGTTTGACTGGGATACTGGCTGCTCTCGGTATCGACCCCGCTCTGGTCCATTATGTCAGTATATACCACTCAAACTAAATCAATTTGTAGTTGTAATATTTGAATATTTGGTAGTGTTGGGAACTTCATGTTGTTAGACATACAAATGTTCATATTGTGTGCTGTAAGGGCACGGAGTTGACATACGTATTTTATGTTTATTTAGATTCTGAGTACCTTTCCTGGTGTTCTTTAATACTTTGTATACAAATACGTAGCCGATTTTTGGGGATACTGACAGTTTGCATTCATAGATCCACTTCAAACAAGTTGCAAGAAGGTGCTCTGTTCCATTCCTAAGACTGTATGATTATCATCATCAGGTCTAGTCGATGTAGGCCTATCGGAATCTTACCATTATTTTTAACTACCTGAGGCATCTAGGCCAGGTTGTTGACTATAAATACACTATTGATCGAATATCTTCTTATTTTGACCTCAACCTAAAAAATATGATACTTTTTTGTACTAAATAAGTATCAAAGTATTCGGTTTCAAAGTTATTATACTATAACACAATATTTTAATTGGAAAATGTAATTTCCGTGTTCTCTTTTTTATTGAACATTGTGATTGTTGTGGAAGTGTATGAAACATTCAAATACAATGTATCATGATACTAGAATGAAAAGTCTCCTCGTGAAATCGATAGTCTTTAATAAACCGAAAGAAAGTTAAAAACCAGAATTCATTGTCATGTACGTCATCAATCGGAATTCCTCGACGTTTATCTAACGAAAGTATTTTTCAGTTACGGAAATTCCCGAGTAGTTACGATTGGCACGTCATTATATGCCAGTAAAAACGTGTTTTACGAATTAGAATGTAATGCAATGCAATGCGGTGTTATGTGCCACACTGTGTCTCCACAACCAATTGACTACTAGTATTGGACCATGCCAGTTATGACCTCACGGACATCATTTATAAAATCCTGGTCGAGGACCACATGTTGTTTGATGCGACTTATCAAATCAGTAAGCCATGCAGTGATAGTGGGTAAATCTTGAGGTAAACATCCGCTTTTAAATTCTGTTTTACCTGTTCCCATTGTGACCAAGTTAAGCAACGAACCAGAACATTTGAACATCTTTGCAACCCTTTCAAACTTGGTTGCTGTTCATCAAATTGTTATGGAATAGCAGTCACCAAACATTATATTGTTTACGGTTGTCATCGAAAAGACAGACGAATGACACCCACCACCCCGAGTGCTCACCGAACTGAGGGTAAGTCATACAATTAATTCAATTGGGTGTTTAAAATAAGCGTTAGTGCAATTGCTATCATTTCTGCTCCGATAGTTTCGTAATTTATGGGAGCCCTCGTCTCCTTTTGCCTCCCGGTGTCCAGATGAGAGCATGTCTTGTAATTTTCTCTTGAGGTTTATGTTATGCATGACATTACAAACTCTCTGAAAATGTCCTTTGTCCTTTTGTTGAGAACACCGGCGAGTCGAAAATATGTCTACAATCAATGCCTCCGAAAATAAGAACAACGCATTTAGCATAAATGTCTGAACATACTTTATTTCTATATTAAAACAATCCTTGTGATGTAAAATATTATGGATAAAAAAAGTAGAATAATAAATAATAAACTTTGAGATGTTTGGAACATGACTTGGTGTATAATATAATATAATAAATATAACAACAACAAAAATACAACCTCGTCGCCTGTCAAAAGGTGGTCATACAAACACTATGGGTAGTTCTCCAGAAAAACCAGGGACCTTATTTACAAACAGTGTAAGTCTAAAACTCAGACTAAGCCGTTGAATTATCAGATATTCTATTCGCTCTCATGTTGTTATAAATGTATCGACGTTGATATGAATGGGTATACATGTTCAGTAGGTAACAACAAATAATCAGGTCAAATTTCCCATGATCAAATTATAATTGCAGAGAAATGTCAGGGATTAAAAAATGTTGCCAATTTTAAGTCATAGTCTGAATTTTAGTCCTAAATGTTGGTAAATAAGGTCCCTGTTGTTTTGCCATTATGCAATTACACATTGAAACACTATGAAGCAAGTGCCGGTTAGTATTGATGGCAAAAACACAAATTTGATGACGTTAACTAGAACTCTGCATTTTCTGAAGCGATCATCACTAAATAAATGGACCATCACATCAAAAGAACACGTTTACAACTGATTCCAAGTGTTCAAAGACGCGTATGGGCAGAATTCGAATCATGATGTGTATCACATGTGATAGTGGCATTTTTCTGTGACTTTTATGTTGCTGCCCTACGTCGTTCACATTAATACACAAGCAGTTTGTATATGCTCATTAATTAAAACCATTTTGGTTTACATGTTTGTCGCATATAAGTGCACGTCTATCACATACACAATTGTCTGACAGTTCCCTCAGATTCTGGAAACCGTTCATTAATACGGGCAGTATTTTTGTTTTAACACGAATTGCATCATAACATCCATTGAAGCTACTAGACACTACAACATCCAAGCACTGTTTGAACGACGTACATATAACTTCTATTCTCGGTGGGGGTAAATGACGATACTCACGTACCAACAACACGGGATGATTTGTAACCGGGTAAGTTGATGTGTTGCTTTTGTCAGGGTGGACAAACCACGTGACTTTTTGGCTAAGTCTACAAGTGCAAAATATGTAAACAAATTTTTTTTTTAAAAATCGGAATTATGTTATGCTGTGACCGATTTTCACGAGAAATGTTCGACGCTCAAGCCGGGAATGAGCACTACCCTGCAACGTAAGTTGTTTCAACAGAACGTTTGTTTACATGTTTTTACTTGTAGACTTAGCCAAAATGTCGCATTGTATGTCCACCCTGCAATGTGGTAGTAATAAATCCAATACACGGATGATTTTCACATTGTCCTCGAGGTATGAGGCAATCCCTAATGGTTAATCTGTATGCATTTCAATAAAAACTCACTGAAAATGCTCATGACGCTTACATGTAGCTCTTTGTCCTTTCTTGTTTTAGAGAACCGGCGAGTCGAAATACGTCTAACCTCTATTTCAGACCATTCGGCACATATATCGTCGAAAAAGGGCCAATGGAGTTGTGCCTGAGGTTAAAATATCCGTAGTAGATATGTTTTCAAGCCGATGACAAAACCATTGATTTTCACGCACACAAACGGCTATTAATGCTTGGTCGGTGTCGTCATATTTCTGAGGGAGAAAACACTATAATTATAACACCAATTGCACAACACACTGAGATGTACATATGTATATTTGGACATTTCAGCGATTTCTAAATCCACATCTTTGGTGTGGGAAATTTAGCGATACTTTTATTTCATAGAGTTCCCTTGTATACCAAAACATCAGATGAAATTCTAGATGAAATAATAATTCTACACGAAGTAGCGAAATTAGCGAGCTTAGTGAATTCGCGAATTTCACTAATATTTCCACGAAGGTAACTTGATCATTTCAAAAAGTCACCAGTTTCCATTTATTTTCGTTGCACGAAAGAAATAAAGATACGACCCCTGTCATAACTATATGTGTACCACTAATTAAACAAGAGATCGTTGTAACAGCTGACGTGGCTGATGATGCTGGTGTTATAGTTGGTGGTAGAGCGGACAACTTTCACACGGTCGGCACGTTCAAAGTTAGATTTCACCATTTCATAATATTCTCCATCACTCAATGTGAACGACTTCATATGTGGACATTTCAATCTGAAAAATATATAACAAACATGTACATTAAATCTCATAAAAAGTAAAAAATAAATATTTCAAAATAGATAATGCAAAATGCATGTAATTTCCTCAAGTACAGAGTTAAGTTCTGAAGAAATTAAGATGATTTAGTACATGTGTTTGTTGAATTAAGACCATTCTTACTTTACTTCTTAAATGCCTACTAGATAAAATTGGCGATGGAAACCATTAATACCGAGGTGTCGACAGTGACAAATAAACGATTTTAGATAAAAAAAAGTTTCACGATATAGCAATATGAATACAACTGTCTACGTACCAACTAACTGGTACTGGTCTCATGAGATTTCAAATATTTTCAAATGGATTCATCAAACGATGATCCAGTGCCTCCCAAGTTCATTTGTTACATCGGAAGTACATCGCCGGGGTGGAAATGTTCGGTGTGACCTAGACTTACCGTGGATTAATTGTACGGAACTTCTTACCTGATATGATCGACGAATTTGCTACTTTTATCACTGAATCGTATAGTATCGGGATCCCATTGTATCTCAAGTCTCATCAGGTAGGGACAGTTCTGTGCGAAACCTTCAATCACCTGGTCGATATGTACCTTAGTGGTCAACTTCAGAAACCACCCGTTAGCTGTTCCTAGCACGCACGTTCTGTAACATTAAAACATACGTTTTTGTATTATTTATATATCCTCGCCTTCGAAACAGTTTTTTCACATCTTATATTTTTGTCACAAGCCAAGACATGTCGTGACAGCTATGACATCTTGATAGCCCACCCATGTCCATATGGAATATTCGATGAGGAGAATAAATAAAATCATACAGTGGATGATGGTGCTTATAATGGCATATCAGAGCAAATAAGCAACAGTGAGAAGTGTGTGGTTGTGGTTTTTTTTTGCTTTTATTTATCATCGCCACCAGATGTCCCATAATTATGGGCGAGGTCCCCCAAAAGAGTTAAGGCATTTAACGTTTCAGGGAATAGTGCAGATACTGGAGGTGTACTCGTTCCAGAGACACCACTTGTTCTTTTACATGCTAGTTGTACTGTATAGTACCCATACATGACATCTATATGTTTAATGTCTCATCCAAAATACTCTACGTAAATTTAGCCCAAAATCAGCACGGGATTCAATCCCACAGCCCCGACAGTCTCGTGCTCTACCGACTGAGCTCGGCAGGCTTGCTGGCTATAAAACGTAAATAGCCTACGCGTACAAACATTTATTTGTTTTATAGTGTTTTAAGAATCGGCGAAATATTAAGCAGGATCGAATTTGTCATTTGTACGAGATATTAATATAATGCAAGAGAGACAATTCATACCAGAATATCAGAGTACTGCAATATTTTATATATTACCTCCCTTTTATTATCGACAACTCGCATCAGAAAAAATATTGCAAAATTACATTTTTTCAGGTAAAACACAGTGGTTAATACGAAACACTGGTGGCTATTAGTCATCGTTCATGTAACAATTCTGTAAACACTGCTTCAAGAATGATGCAAAGGTTTAAGTTAGATGTTGTCGAGAAAAACGTGGTACAATGTATTTTACTAGCTGTATGTGTTGTTGCTGTTGAGGTGTGGGTCTTACGCGTGCCCGTTTTATTTCTATATGTTTATTATGTCGTACCATGATTCTGTGTCTTGTAATAATTTTTAATAAGACCATGCAAGTAAAGTATCATTTCCAACCTGCGCATGTTTTACCAGGGACCTTATTCTCCAACGTTGTAAATCTAAACTCAGACTAGAGATTTTTATAATTATACTGTACCGATTAATTGACAAGATCCTTTTCTCACTTAAACTTTATACAATGTATTGCCAAATATTCTGTTCGCTCTCATGTTGTTATAGATGCATCGATTTTAATATAAACGGGTATACATTGTACTTGTTCAGTTGGTAACAACAAAATAATCAGATTCAATTTCACATGGTTAAAGCTAATTGCAAAGAAATGACAGTGATTATAGGTGCTGTCAAGTTTCAGTCTTACATTGTAGATGAATAAGGCCCCATGCCCAGTTCCACTTTGTTTAGTTCGCTGATCGACACAAAATACATGCAGTTACATTAATGTTATGTGTAATCGTAAATAATATAGATTAATGATTCAGAGGCAATGTACATGGTTATTGTTATATGTTATATGAGTATCCGACTATTTTGCGTTCATTTGTAAATTATAGATGAGGGTAATGATTTTATAACATCAAATTACTGGTTATAGACCCGCGACACCGGTAGACAGATACAATATTCACGGTACTCTATGTGTTCAGGTCTGTGATATATGTTAATAAATGGGTGATTTGATATTATCCCTGTTATTTGTTCGAGGGCAGTCGTATTGGCCCAAGGCCGTAGGCCGAGGGACAATACGTCTGTCCCGAGGACAAATAACAGGGTTAATATCAAATCACCCATTTATTGACAATTTTATTAAATAAGTATCAATTATTTTAAAATTCTACATCGCCTTCCTGAACAACAACGTATAAATCTAGCGTATGAAAGGCTCCAAAATATGTGAAAAACAACTTTTTTCATATATTTTAATCAAAACCTACACCAAAGTGTTACAAATCGTCTAACTAAGAAAACGAATACCCACATGACATGTTTCTGTTCGGTAATTTAAAAGTTACATTCGTTTTAGTGAATAAGAATTGATTCTCCGTAATTTCAGCTGAGAATCTATATCACTTTTTGGCCCTGTCTATTAGCCAATCAGATTGCTTAAAAGGAGGGCCAATATCTATATCACTTTTCGGCCCTGTCTATCAGCCAATCAGATTTTATAACACTTTTCGGCCCGGGGCCGATAACTGATATAGATTTTTTGGCTCTGATATAGTGGAAGCATGCGTATTATTTAACTAGGGCAATACTGTGTTATAGGGCAAATAATTGATAGTCATTTAATAATTACATGTATAAGCGTGTTTTCATTTTCATACTCAAACTCCATGTTCAAACTTGAAAAACAGCTTTTTTAGAATTTTGCATCAAAACCAAAACCAACTTTGTAGCAAATGACCTTACTAAGTAAATGAACACCCATATTATACGTTTTCATTCAGTAATATGTATGATAAATCTTATAAACACATTAGAGCATTGCATCATCTTTGACCACCCGTTGAACATTTTGTATATAATAAGTATTCACGTAACGTTAAATACATACCTAATATTTGGTAAGAAAGCTATCACGTTGAGCCAGAAGTTTTCGGTGAGTTTAGGTTTCCCTGACAACACGAGTCCACGAAGATTTCGTCCGTTCGACTGCAGGAAGTTATAGATTGCATTTTCTGACAATGCCGGTGTGTTACTGATGTCAATAGCTTGTAATTGTCGGAACTTACCACGCTTAACCATTTCCCCCAGAATCTAAAATAAAGAAAAAAGCATGAGTTTGGAGCAAAAATATATACAAATGTAGTACTTTTGTATAGAAATCATTTCCCTCGTTGGTTTTGTCTCATTTTGCGCCAGTCCAATTTTAAGCACGAGCCTAACTTCGAAATAACATTATCGCAGGGTCGGATTATTCCTTATCACCATTGACTTTCACGTAAAAGCATTCATATAAGTAGACACATGAAAGCATTGAACACCATTTATTTGACCATTGTTGGTCCAGAAGCACAGGTCCGAAAAAAGTTGGATGATGTCACTTTTCATGGATATACGGTCCAAAGCTATTCTGCGGAACCAGTGGATTAAAAACTCTTAAAATTAATATACTAAGTTGGTGTCATTGTGAAATTGAACAGTTTAGTATCCACTGGTGGTGCTTTAAGTGTGTTGCACGTACAATTTAGCGTTATTTTGATGGCACAAATAATCTAGATTTACCTTATCGGTGAAGAATTCACAATGTCCGAGTCCCAGGTAGGTGAATCCTGGGATTCTAACTAGGAGATTCTCTAGACAATCTGTTGAGAGTTCTGTAGATGTAAGGTCGAGCTCGTGTACCTGTGATGTCTCCCAGGGCACGTTCACCATATTCTCATTCTCAACACCTGTGGTATACAAACATACATAATAATGTTATATATCACATGACTTTCCTTGTATCCAGGTTAGTATAGCAGTACGTATAAAGTTATACGTACCATGTGTAGTATAAACAATTGGATTTTTCCAATAAATCAATGCGTATTTTTGTTTTTAGTGTCATATGATATAAAGAATCTATCACTCGTTGTCAATTGATATATTTATATTAAACTCGTTCAGGAAATATTTTTAAACTCGCCAAAGACTCAAATTAAATTTCCAAAACTCGTTTAATATAAATTTATATCAATTGACAACTCGTGATAGATCCTCTATATCTCAATAAGGGATGTATTGCTTAGCATAACAACATATTATATATTATAATCATACCCGCCAAGCTAGTTAAATCCAAAATTGGAGTGATAAAGCAAAACATGCAACTTAAAATTTATGATAATAAAATGAATCAAATGTACCTTTGTGAACTTGGAAAACCAGAAATTAACTACGAAAAGAGGAGTAACTCCACTTTAATAGGATTACTTGGCCAGTATGGTTATAATAATACTTTTATCCTATCAAACAAAAATAATATGTATTGTGATATGGTGTATTTGTCCCAAAATGCTCATACATTCCACAAAGCGACACCATACAGGTAAGATATAAACGTCATATTTTCTTAAGTTGTGTTTTGAAACAGGGTTCAAGGGTCAAGGAGTCCAAATACACTTATGCATGGAAGTTGTATCTTCGGACTAGTCAGCTGAAGCAAGCATGCTCCATCTTCTGAAGGGTTTCATTGGTGGAAATGTGTGATTGTTACGGTTAAATTGAACCAAATGCTTACGCTTGTTTGTCAAGCATGCAAATTAGAAACTCTCTGTATTGCAATATATGAAAATGTTTGGATCAATAATCAATATATCAGGTCAATAAATTTTTTATTGGTGAGGAATCTTTTCCATTGACGGGGTTTGTTGACCAAGAGTCGATGCACGTTACAAATAGAAGCAATGACCAGGTTTATTAGCATTTGGCACGGACTAACCATACCGTACGTTTGTGGGTAATGTCATAATACACTTTAGTGTTGGAATGGCATGCATTTGGACACATTAGCACCGGGGTAGGCCTAGATACTGGATCAATACGGATTATATCTGAGTCCTGGTACGAGATCTTGTTATTACATAAATATATGTATAGTATATCACTTATTGCTATCAAAACAACACCAAACTACATAATCAGATACGTTCAGAGAGCACAAGAGACTGCCAGAACGTTTCCACCTTTCTTATAACCATGTAACCTTGTACTTAACGTGTGGGTCTCCATCGATCTAAAATATCACCAAGCTTTATACTGATCATATTATCTCAATGTCAAATCCGAGACAAAAAGATCAGACACTGTGCTAGATATTTGAACAGAACAGAATTAGATATATGTTAGTTTGTATTCTGTGATAGTTTGTATCCCCCGGGAAATCTCCGGACAAACAGTTTCCATTTTCTCTCCTAATTATGTGGAAAGTAAAATAGTGTTACCGTATAACGTCTTATTTTCGCGAAAGTCTATTTTCGAAAATTTTGGCATAAAAAGTTAGACCGCGAACAAGGCGACCGCTAAGTAATCTTGGGCTTCAGTTTATGGTCGTAAAAGTTAATTAAGCCATCGCTAGGGAGGGAATTTGGTAGACAAGCCATTAAATATCACCACTCATTCAAAATAAACTTACCAGTATGTTGCAGTAGAAGTGTCCTCAGTTTTTTGCATCTCTGAATCAGGGTTCTAAACGACGACCCCTTTACTCTCAAACAGAAATTAAGGGCCAAAGATTCCAGATGGATACAGTTTGACGTCAGTAGCTCAATATGTGAGTCATCAATGAAGGTAATACCATACATATTGACGACACGAAGGTTTGGAGTGTGAGCCTTTATCTTGCCAATATTGACAACCTCGTATACATCCTCGTCTCCCTCACTCGTCATCTCAAACGTTCCTGAATGAAATACATGAAACTCTTGACTAGTATCATTATACTTGTTTTAAACTAAACACATAAGTAATATAAAGTCTCATAAAATGAACAACAATTCTTTTCAGTAAGTTAAAACTACGAGGAGGTGTCATCTCAAATAGTGGCATGGTATTAATAATAATTTCGAAGCAATGCTGGACTCAACATTGATATATTTTTAACAGAAATGGTAGAGTTTAGAACAGTAAAGTTTCGAGAGCTTTAACTTCAGATTTACCTCTCCGTATATATATTAGTGACTCTGATTTTAGCAAAATCCAATTTAAGTTGTGATTTCTACTTGAGTTGCTTCGGGCGACCAGGGCCAGAATAAACCGGACTGATGCTATAGTCTTGTCATGTTCACATTTTTGGACTGAAACTTCGCAAGGTGTAACATCAACAATGTGCTGATTCTTCGGTACACTTATACTTAAAACATCTACGAGTATTAGGTGAACAACTTACCGATCAAGTGTAAAACTTGTAGAGATGACAAACAGCTATAAATCCTCCTCATGAAACCTTCCAGAAAGATCACTTCGGACAGACAGATGCACAGACTACGCAAGTTACATGGGAACGAGTTTAAATCATTGAAATCATGTAGCTGCATAGCGTTAGAAAAGTCTAATGTCATATTTTTTAGCATCGGACATTTGTTCGACAGCTCGTGCAATATTGGTGACGTCACAAGCTCACATGGCACTTCAATGTAGCGTAAAGATGGTCCAAACCTAACGTTGATCAGTGCCATGAGGTTTTCGAAACTGTTCACATATAGACCATTGTATTCCGGACGCAGTGACACAACTTGCCAAAGTTGGTGGTTGTACGCTAGGAGGCGCCACTTCTTGCATACACGTGCAAGCTTCCCTAGCTCCCTCTGGTGTAAGAACGAAAACGCGTGCAGTAGACATTTTTCAGGAAGGTTGTCTATGGTACACGTCTGAAAATAAACAAAACATAGACTTATTACTAGCTTTGACGACAAACAGCAACATGTCGTGCAGCAGTCATTTTTAATGAAGATCTGAAAAATAAACAATTATCTCGAACATTGAGCAGTGACGAAGGGCCAATTGACATACCCTTATGTCCGAAAACATAAAAAACATCTAGAAAAAGAGATATTTTCAAGGGTTTGAGTTTGAATCAAAACCAAACTTGGGGCCCTTGTAATGTAGTTTTAATGGACAGTGTCCAATGTATTTGTGTTGTTATGCCCGTGTCTCACACGAAAACTATCTCTATGGTTGATGGCAATATTTTGCTTAACTTTTACGGTGCTGTAGTTGTCTATGTGTGGGATGTTAAGGGACATCATTCGTCCATAGCTAGCAGCTATCTACATGTAATGCCTTGGTCCCGCTGAGCATATATTTCTTCGGCGATGTACACTCGATTTAAATAAATAAGCTTCGGAAGTCATAAGGAGCCGGTATATTACAAACTTTCTAATGACTACCCCAAGGCTTCCCCTAGACCCCTAGGACCCTTTTGTCGATGCATTCCGGTGCCCTTTTATAAAATCTGAAGTACATCGCCGATGCAAAAAAGTCTCAGTGGGACCAAGGTATTAGCCATACCTTGTAAAACAATATTTTATCAGAATCTAGACCGAATGTTTACAGTACAGGATATAAAGCCAAGTGCATTCATACAAAGCTGATCTATTAGACTCTATTTACAATATCTATGAATAAGTAAAGCAGCAGGCCAATATACATATAGTTTTGGCAGCACATCACTCGAAATGAAGTAATACAAAATCTATATTGGAGCATAGTAAGACTCAACCTGTACTCGTTAAACGTAAATCTCATTTATTGTTCTACTGTAATAATCATTAATATTCGAGGGGTGTAATTTCGCGGATTTCGTTGATGATTTCAACCACGAAATTAAATACCCACGAATATAAATACAAAATGTAAGTTCTATATAATTAAAGTATATGACTTAGTGGATAAGATATCCTTAAAATTACGTCCCCACGAAATGGTCTTTTCCCCCAAAAACACAAAATTTTGGACCATTGATATTTAATGATTTTTCAGCATATTTGAACAATGAACACACGTCTGATATCGTCTGCTTTCACTAATTGTGGTCACTTTAATCTCAATAGTTTGTCCCTTTGAAATTCAATGATTTTATGGTATATTTGAACAATGAACGCACATCTGATACGATCTGCTTTCACTAATTGTGGTATTTTCACCAAAACACAAAATTTCGTCCCTTTGAAATTTAATGATTTTACAGTATATTTGAACAATGAACACACGTCTGATATTATCTGCTTTCACTAATTACGTTTCCCGTCTGTTAGGTTCAATATTAACCATAGCTTTCTACTCATAAACTGAATCATTAAAATCAGACAGTGAAATCGTTTCCATAGTAATATCAGCATTATATGAAGCAGACGATAAGCTATACTTTGTGTGAATGCTGATTCGATTCTGAGGAAAACATACATCTACCTATCTTACTGAAGTTAATGATTTTTTCAAATATCTTTTGTCTTAAATTGAGAACCATTTGATTGTTATTAAGGGAATGAGAAGGTCGTAAGTTCCACTTACAATCTTATAAGACTCATGCATACAATGTATTTAAAATCCGCATTACAAGGCGCTTCTTATGAGCCTATTTCACTTGTCATGTTTACCAAACTGAGGTTAAATACATGTAGTCGGTTTTCCAATAAGTAAAAAGTATTTTTCTTCTTTTCTCAAGATATTGATTTTGTACTTACGACCTTCTCATTCTAAGCCAGCGATATATTTATAGCACAATTTTATGTTTTAAAATGCGTTGCAATCACAATCGTTACATGAATTAAAAAATAATCAAAATTGAAAATACTATTTTAGCAAGATCCCAAGATTCAGTATATTAGCCAAACAAATGAGTTAAACTAGTAAATGTTGCATGCTCACACATTTTATATTTGAATATATTTTATATTGAATTTAGTGGCATTAAGAGGTGTGTGCAGAACACATTTATTTACATTATTGACGATCCACTTATTCCATGAATAAAATGGAACAACGGTGTGGAAATAAAGTCACCCAAGTTTGCTGGGGAGTTTGACTTGGTAAAAAATACTTAAATAGCCGTTCCAACCATGATTGGGGTAGAAAAACCGGCCTGCCCAGGAGCTACGGTAGGCCGATTAGCACAAATGTTAAACAACATCGATATAACAAACAAATGTAGGAACCTTTGTTGTAAACGTAATTAAATCGCAATTTAGACAACAACCATACATTTCATGTATCAAGGGCGTAATTAAATCGGTGAGGTAATTTTTGGCGAACCAGCCATGGAATCAGCAAAATTTAATACCACGAATTACAATGATTTTACAGTCATTTTTATTACAAGTAAAATTGAGTTTGACCTAGCATCACCTTTCTACAAAACCATTGGAATGTCTAAAAGTAGCTTATTCCATCGCTTGTAATCTATATATAAACACATCACCGTATATATTTATACATCGTTGGCTTAGAATGAGAAGGTGGTAAGTACAAAATCGATATTTTGAGGAAAATAAGCAAACACTGTCTGAAATTTACTCTTTACCTATGGAAACACAAGCTTTTACAACTTCATTTTTTGTCAACAAGACAAGTTCCGAATTTCATGAAAAAAGGCTTATAAGAAGCGCCTTATGATGCTGTTTTCAAATGTGTATCAGTCTTATAAGATCGTAAGTAGGCCTATAATACGGTCGTAAGTAGTAGTTACGACCTTCTCATTCTAAGCCAGCGATATGTTTGTATACATTGTGTATATGAGAGGTGAGGATTAACTGTATGAATGTATGAGTGTTATTTGTGATACCTATCTACCATACCTAACATCATTCTACTGATTATTATCACAAAAGTTTAGAAAAACCCAGAATTCTTTTACAACAACAACATGGTGCTAATAGTCTTATACTGTTAACTCCTTTATATTCGAGTGAGGTTAATTTCGTGGATTTCGTGGATAATTTCAACCACGAAATTAAATACCCACACATATTATTACATGTAATTTCTATAGTATATGACTTAGCGGATAAGGTAACTTTGAAATTACATCCCTACAAAATTGTATTTTAATTTTTTTACCAAACAACCACGAAATTTAGTCCCTTTGAAATTAACTGAGTTTGCAGTACCTATAACTACCTGACGTGCCATGACGTAATAACAACCAGAGTATACATTATATACATACAAACTATCTGTTGGAGAAACAACATATGTCCAAAACATCATTACTCAAACTTAGATTGCAGCCTGTCTTACAGACATCACCAATACGTCTTGAAGAAGATAGTATTATTATAATTATGCATTACTAGTATATGCCTTTAATAGTTATAGTTACAAGCGAAAGCATTATATCGCTGCATTGAATGAGAAAGTTGTAACTACTACTTACGACGTTATAAGACTAATACATATTTGAAATATGCATCATAAGGCGCTTCTGATGAGCCTATTTTCATGAAAATCGGTCATGAAGCTGTAAAAGCTTGTTTTTCCATAAGTAAATAGAAATTTTCAGTAAGTTTTTTTCCTCAAAATATTGATTTTGTACTTACGACTTTCTCATTCTAAGCCAGTGATATGTGTGAATTCTTATTATCGATCTGGGCTATAGTAGCAACCCCTGTTCAACCATTGGCATTTGATTTCAACTGTACGGAAGTTCAATATATTTCCTAGTCACCGATAGTCTCATTACGTATCAATTATTCTCTTTAGGGAACGTAACGGGACCATTGGTGACTAAGAAAAATAATTAATTTACGCACAATTGAAATAAAAAGCCTATTTGGTCAACCAAAGACCTAATTTACGTAATGTATGTTATTTAGGTCTTTCGCTCAACAACCAAACTTAGTTAATGTATCACAATAGACGAAAGCTCTTAAGGGGTTGTATTGATATCTCTGGAAATACTGGTACCATAGGTCATTGACTTTTTCGTAAATAGGAATACGTGCACATCATATTGTAGAAATGAGCTTGAGTTGACGTTCGTGTGGTAATACACATATAATATAGTATAAGATACATAGCGATATAGATGAAGGTCAGAAAGGCTGGGGCACATCTGGGAATGCTACAAATATATTGGATCATGAATAGCTACAGAATAACATACTGTAAAATAATTTAATTTCGCTGGGACGAAATTTCGTAGTTTATGTCAAATTGACCATTTCGATGGGATGTTAATTCGTTGAATTTGCAATTTCAAATAAAACATTCAAGGGTCAACATTATTGTTCGATGGGATTTGATTTCGTGGTCGAAGAAGAACCACGAAATCCTCGAAATTTAATCCCCCACGAAAATTAATGATTTTACAGTACATTGTGCTAGTAGCACTGTATTCTCAGAATACTAATAGAACACACAAAAGTCATTCACGCAAACTTCTGACTAAATTCCATTAGCATTGGTACATTCTACTAGTGTTTAATAGCATTTAGCATAGTAGCTCTATATTTATGGTTCACTTGTGTGTTCTAAAACTGCCCACGAAATGACCCACATCATGTAATAGACCATAGCATAAGGCCAGTAAGAATACTTAAACTAGTTTATTCAATACATTTTGAAATCGGTCAACATAGTACATCGTACAGTAGACGTCAATACCAACAAAGTACAATTGTTGTCAACTTTTGACCTAAATTAAACACGATGTATTGTTCAACTTAAACAAATAAAGACATGGTAGTTACATGTCTGTGAATATTTCGTGCTAACATTGTTGTGTTTCCTCCACATGTAGAGATGCTGCTGGTCCCTTATTGAAAGACGGGTTGTTCAGTATTTGTTAGTACATATACAATCCAGATATTATGATTGAAGAGGCATTCCCTACAACTAGCATGTTTTTTCTCTACTATCACATTAAATGAGCTAAATGTACAAAGCACAATCAATTATCATAATTGGTCAGAAGAAAGTGTGCGCAAATATGTCTGTATAACGTCAAAAATATATTCGAATCACTAATAGTAATTTATCGCTTCCAGCGATTTATTATTATGTGGTCAAAGGGAAACAATTCGTGACTATTTTGGCTCGTTTTGGAAATATATGTTCATTTTTTCTTGGTAATTGGTGGGAGCTTTTTGTTGAAGATTTGAAGAGTTTAAGCAAAATTGATTTTCAAATAATGTATAAATTCCTGAATCGATTTAATGATCAAAATTATAGGGAACGCCTCTTTAAGTTGGTCGACCACCGTAAATAACAGTCAGAGGAAATAAATGTTGAGAATCGGTGTTACACGAGAATACTAGTAAAGAAACCCACAGGTAAGTCCTACCCCAGCAATATAAGGTTTATTTATACATGTAGTTATGTACCGTTTCAACTAAAATTCCCCAAGATAGTCTGGCAAATCAGAAACAGTCTCGGATAATGGGATAGTGATTTAGTGATTAAACTTTAATACTAGTAATCGTTCATTGTAGACCTTATGTTGGCATAACAACGTTGCAACACCTCAAGTGTTCAAGTTGCAAAACCTTGGCTCTTAGAATCATTTGCGGTGTTTTGAATCCAAGTTTTGTTGGTAATTTGTGTTAAATACATCTAATCTAGTTCTGCAGTCAGATCTGATAGACATACGCGTTATGCAAACAAGCGTTTGTCATTGAAAAACAATAGTTCCATACAGTATTATGCTATATTTTCCATATCGTGCCTAGATTGTTTCAAACAATTTAACGTCAATAAAACAATGTATTGATTAAAAATGCAATAAATGAACAAGGTATCGATATACAGCGCCACAGTTCTGCTAACAAATGCCAACCATCACAGACACAGTGCAATTAGCACCTATAGCATTACTATACATGTATGGTAGTTAGGACTGTATTTGTTTTTGTATCACACACGTATTAACAATCTATTGACATAGTTTTATATGTAATGACATGTACCAATATACCTGGTGCTATGCTCATTAGTTTGTGGATACTGTAAAATCATTAATTTTCGTGGGGGATTAAATTGTGTGGATTTCGTGGTTCATCTTCGACCACGAAATGAAATCCCATTGAACAATGATTTTATCCATTGTATTTATTACCTGAAATGCAAAATCCACGATTAACGTCCCATCGAAATGGTCTTTTTTACACAAACCACGAAATTTCGTCCAATCGAAATTAAATTATTTTACAGTACATGGATATAATTACGTATGATAATCACAGTACGGTTCTATCATATTGTACAACCTTACAGATGTTTATGTTGTCGTAAATCGTCGGAGATCATACCTCAATGATCATTATTGCCTAGAACATAGAACTTAGGTGTGTATAAATCGTGTATACAAGAATTTGATCTAAGAATACATCATTACATGTGAAGATACAATGTTTGCTCATTCTTGTACCAGTGCTCTTTAGTTATTCATCGAGCCACTCCAAAAACAACATGTGTTGAGGGGGTATCAAAAAGGTTGGTGCACGGACATGCCATTTGTTTTAGTTTTTTTACCGAATTCGTTACAAATTACAAATTCCTGAGTATGTGGCGGTTACTATGGTAAATAAAATACTAGTAATGCTCATCGGCACACTAAAAAATTGTATTGTAGTGAGTGGTGTCTATTCTATTAAATGAGCCAATGATCTAGGTCCATGATACCCCCTACTTCCCTATTTCCCGACTTATGTCATCATTGAGGCACCATGCTGGTATAAACATAAGCTATTCATTATTTAAGTCAGTCCCCACATACTCTATCAGATCGGGACCATACCGAGATTCGAACCTTCAACTACCCTTTCCCAAGTCGTGTATACTTGTATGTATCAATTGCATTATGTATTGTATAAACTAGGTTTCTCTGTTCTATCCATAGAAGCTGTCTACGAACGGTGACACAACTAATACTTTCATCACAGGGCCGAACTCAGAGATGAAATAACACCGAGGCAAATGTTGTCTGGGGTCTATTTGAGCTCTTTAATGCATCCCCCCCCCCCCAAAAAAAACTGAGCTTATTTTTGTAATGTCTCAAATGTTCGCCCTCAATGTGGCTACGGACCTGCATCAGGAATAAGTTGAATCAATACAAAAAACAACACTGTGTGATTTGTGCTAGACAGAAATATAAATCTTTGATAAACGCCGGCGATTGCATGGTTTCATCACATTCGTTTTGTACGAACATTTGTCATGTACCAAACCTCCATGGCCGCTTATCGTATCTATAGTCGTAAAACGTTCAGATTCCATGGTCGATATCTTGAAACAGTTAACTATAATTATGATAAATCACATCTCAATATCTCTGCGATTGAAATACTGTTGATCCACAGTGATCTTAAACTCACACTGGTGTGAAACCAACACTGACATTTACACCAACAGTAATGCTGAAACATAAATAACAAAATACACAATGACGTTATACCCAAAATGACGTTATACCCAAAATGACGTTATAACCGCAATAACGTTTTACCCAAAATGCCGTTACAACCACAATGATTTTACGCCCAAAATGACGTAACAACCTCAATGATGTTATACCCAAAATGATGTTACATCCACACCGATGCTACAACACAAATCGCGTTACAACCACAATCATGCTACACTCAAAATGACGTTACAACCACAACGAAGCTACACTCAAAATAACCTTAAAACTACAATGATGCTACACTCAAAATGACGTTACAACCACAATGATGCTAAACCCAAAATGAGGTTAAAACCACAATGGTTCTACAACCAAAATGACGTTACAATCACAACGATGTTAGATCCAAAATGAAGTTACAACCCTAATGGTGCTACACTCAAAATGACGTTACAATCTCTGCGATGCTACACCCAAAATGAGGTTACAACCACAATGGTGCTACACTCAAAATGACATTACAATCTCTGCGATGCTACACCCAAAATGAAATTACAACCACAAACGATGCTACAGCCAAAATGACGTTACAGCCACAATAATGCTACACTCAAAATGACATTACAATCTCTGCGATGCTACACCCAAAATGAGGTTATAACAACAACGATGCTACACCCAAATGACGTTACAACCCTAATGGTGCTACACCCGAAATGACGTTTTAACTACAACGATGCTACGCACAAAATTGTGTTACAACTACAAAGATGCTTCACCAATAATAACGTTACAACCACAATGGTGCCACACTCAAAATGAAATTACCATCTCTATGATGCTACAACCAAAAATAACATTACAATCACAATGGTGCTACAATCAAAATGACGTTACAACCACGATGGGGCTACAACCAAAATGACGTTATAACCACAATGGTGCTACAACCAAAATGACGTAACAACCACAATGGTTTTGCAACCAAAATGACGTTACAACCACGATGGGGCTACAACCAAAATGACGTTATAACCACAATGGTGCTACAACCAAAGTGACGTTACAACCACAATGGTGCTATACCCAAAATGACGTTACAATCAGAACGATGCTAGACCCAAAATGTTATGTACAATCTATAAAGAAAAATATATATTTTCCAAAAATGTGTTTTTGCTTGTTTTTTTTTCGTTAACATTGATACAGTTACACGTGCATAGAACCGCATTTGCTGTATGTAATATTATATGAAAAGCAAAAAATCAGAAAAAAAAAAATCTTTGTATCAGATTGAATGTGAAAGGAAAAACAAAAGTACAAATGTATGTTTGGGAACAATAGTAGGTCTAGTACCCACACATGGGTTCATTTGGATACAAACCAAGAACGTTACGAAATTGAATTAAAGTACTAGTATATGCATTATAATCATATGTGTGTCTACCAACAAAGGTTACACACATAAAATCTATTAGATTTTTTATGAAGCTTTATTATTTATGAAGTTCTACGATCTATGTGTTGTACTTACAGGCAGCCGGTTTGCAGCGTTCGCATGAGCAGAAGCAATTTGCGAGGCATCCTGGGCTACGTCGAATATCGTATTATGAAAATCCATAGTTTTAGCTTATGAGAATATCAATATTCCATACTGTCTATACAATCTACCACTATAACATTCCGTTCCTTCACCAATAACCCATTCCACTTTTTTTTATTAACTAGAGGGAGCTTAGAACATTGAACATTAGCTCAAATCTGTACACCAGTAACACACGGCTTGTTCGATCTATAACACTCGCGGTCGATCGTTATTCTGCTCTCAGAGAACTCAAAATAGCTGATTCTCGTAAAATAGGAGTAGATCCTACTTCAGTACTTGAGGCTACGAGTATTTATTACCGAAATTCCACTCTCGCAGCATTGTCTGTAGAGTATATGGTTTTTTTTGCAAGGTAGCTGAAATGCGATGCGTTAAGAACAACTTGCTAGTGCACGCATGTTACGTGTGTAATACATGCAAAAATCCCTTTGTGTAATTAAATAGTGAACAGTGAAATTGATTTCTTAACCGGATGTTCTTGTTTTCGCAGAACTGCAACCAGCATTTACAACGTATTTTATAAACATCGACTTGACAGAACGGAATAAAGGAAGGGGGATAACTCAAATATTACAGAAGAATATTTTTGGTAGAGTTGTTTCCTTGGAATATGCATCGGATCAACATATCTACCTCATCGAACTTGATTAGCAAAAATCATGGTTAAGCTTTTCGGTCCTATGAAGTTTGAATGTAACGAACTATTGCACATGACCAAGTTTAGGTCCACTAAATCGTAAAAAGAAACATTCTTTATTAGAGAAATATCTGAATCAATACATAAAACGAGTCTATATATTTTCGTGTTTGACGTTATTGTTTTTAATTTTCATTTAAATGTTATCTTTATCAAATAAATTTGGTCAAGTTTATAACCATTACATTTACCATTTCCATTTAACAATCATTCAATAAATTTTTATTACAAATTTATGTTTTGTTTATGTCAAGGAAACAAATGTTCCTTCAAAACACAAAATGGGTCCTATATAGCTTTCCTGGCAACAATGTTCGACACATTTTGTCCAAAAACGTTTTTGAACATACATGGCATACTATCGTGCGCTGAATTTTCCCTTTGTAAAATAAATATGCGTTCCATTTTATTAGTTACGACAAACAACAGCACATCTAATTAAACAGGCTGCTAACTCATGTTGCTTAACAAATGTCAAATTTTTGGTAGGTTCGTAAATATTTCTCAAAGGGAGATTGAGCGGCTGAAAACAGCACTCGAAAATTGGTAACTTTTTTCATTTAACTAAACCTTTACAAACGCTCATGTAGGCCTATACATCGCTTGTCTGTTCAACCCTAGAATAGTTCTGAACCATTTGTAATCCACACAATAAGAACCTTGAACACAAACTTATCAGGCTACAACGAAGAGCATAAGTAGATTCAATATCATCAATAGTGTTTTAGATAATGTTTTATGTTATATGAACTGAAATGAAAATCGCTGAAGACATGGTGCATAAAGCTTCAGTTGACCTTCAAGAATGAGCAATCCAACATGGCATTCTAAAGGTGATCCTCATGCGCAGTTACAAAGTACCACCAAAGTCATTTAAAATACTATTCATAAGCTAGGGTCATGCAAGCGAGTTCTTGCAACCAAACAGGTGTCCCTGATACTTCCACGGAAGCTGAATTGGTCTTACTTTGATGGTCGAAAGTAACTGTGCGCAACAATTTTATTGTTTTAGAAAATGAAAAATGGACATGGTAAAATAACCAGAATCGTGGGTAAAGATCTAGCTTGTCAATGGGAAGCAACAGCTATAAACAATTTTCATATTTCTTGCAGAAGTTACTTCCCTTTGAATAAGATTTTTTCCAATATAATTCGAAACTAAGCATTTTTTAAATATTGCACACATGTGTCAAAACTACGCTTAATCTTGAGAAAAGTTTAAGTAATCATTATTTTTGTCATAGATGTAGATTTTCGAAGAAAATAATCCATCGATTTAATAAAACGAGCAAAGTTTGTAAAATACGAAACCACATAAAATGCTGACTTTGTGCCGGTAAGGTCAAGGACGATAATGTTGTGATACAGCTTCTGAGCGTCTGCATGATGAAGTTTGAACTTATTTTATCTTGATAAAATCGCTGATTATGGATAAATTAAGGTACATTTTGGTGAACTTATTCATCTGTCTCATTTTGGTGTCACTGTCACACTCAGAAATCCACCGAGCAAAGATTAACACGAAAAATAATGGAAAACGAAGCGACTCGACATACGTGGCTAACAGCATCGACACTGGAACAGATGAACCTATGAACAGTGGTTATAATAACAATTTAAGTTCTAAAATGGAAAGAATAGAAGTTGGTTCGATGTCAGAAGTTTGGTTATATTCGATTTGTGGGTCTATGTTGGTTGGTCTGAGTGGAATATTTCCTTTGTTGGTTATTCCAATTGAAGCTGGACCATCACTGAAGCATGGAGGTAAGACATTATAAATCTACTTATCTCCCCTGTACCAGGTTAGTTTACCAAGAACTTTATAAATTTCTAGTTCTGGTAATATAATCTGGTTTAATACATGCATATTTCAAGGTTTGGCGTTCTACATTTGTCATGCAGCCGAGTTCTAATAGATATCTAGGTTACATGGTTGCACTTTAGTTGTTTGGCGTGCCTTGCCTTTTTACTACTAACTTTATAACATTTTGTTGAATATTTATTTTAAATATCTGTATTTGTTTGATTATACCTTGTCTTCCAGATCACATGAATTCTAATTCAATTTTATATTTTGGTTTCAGTTTTGTAAGTTCAATTACAATTCATAAATTATTAGATTAGAAGAAGATGACATATGTATAAATAATGACAGATCTATGTATAATTTGCTTCTTTTAAAGCATTTGAATTAATTTCCTCAAGTCACACTATCCACTAATAGTTAAAGAATTTAACTCAATACTTTTTCTGAATAAATAAATGACACTTAAATAAATAAAAAAGAGTAGGGTTTTTTAATCATAAAGTTTTGAAGTATTTTTTTCAGTACTTGATGACTTTAAAAATTATTAACTTTTTTGACAGTCAAAAAGGTTGGGAAGCATGATGCCATGAGTTGTTGAATCGTTTTTTCTTCTTTATCTAGAATCTCAAACTTAGTTTTAACATTTCATACAGGTAGCCTACTAGAAACTCTTCCTGGACGAAATCATTATAATCCTTGTACATTGTAAGCTTTCAATAGAATATAAAGGATTATATAGATGGGACTTATTTTTCTATTTGCTTCTTTCTGTAATCAATGATAGATCTATCATTCTATGTTTTGACTGTTGTTTACCTACTAGGAAGTCATCTGGTGTCAAGATCTTATCTGCTTCCTTGTATATTCTCTATAGGTGTCATGTCTTACTCTGTAGGTGTCATGTCTTTATAAAAGGTTACACATGTCTGTAACTCTGTATGGTATCACTGCTATGTAAATAATACCTTACATTCTGTTCACAGTTAAATGATAAAGGTAATAAACAATGGCTCATCCATCAGTAAATTATGTTTATCTAGGATTAACTGGGTGCAACTATTCTTTCAAGTGAGATAGTTTGATTACTAATAAGTATTACTTATTTAATCAACAGTAATTATAAGATATTATGGGGGTCCTATAAGAATTCCAAATTACTGAAAATTAAGGGATGATACAAGGACTTCATAAACTCTTACCAAATCAAATAAGATGTTATAACCCATAGTAGGAGAGTATTGATAGACTTTTTGATTGATCATCTCTCACCTTATCTGAAACTCTGTTCCATTATCATTGGGTTTCATTCATTTAGTGCTTTAAAGTAGTAGCAGAAACATGGTGAATGTACTTTGTTACATTGTACCTTATTCATATAATATAATGCATTATTTTGTTTTGAAATTTTTTTGATAAAGTCAAATATCTTTTCGAAATTAAAAATATTTCCTTAATTAAAACATTCAGGTGATGCTAATTTTGTCACGTATTACATTGAACCCGGAACCCGGACATAAAATTTGTATTCCCCATAAACGGTGTAAACAACAAAGATATGAAGTATCTGTTAGTAAATTATACTAACTAAGATGTAATCAAATGTTTAAACCATGTTGTAACTGGTACCTAAATTGTAGTCGTGTCTTTGATCTACATTTTTAAATCTGTATAATAAAAAACCAATTTGATCCAGTTGTGGTTTTAAACTAAAAAATTGCAAATAGGATATATTTGCTCATTGTTTTAGGGATCTTATGTACAAAATTCAGTAATTTAAGAAATTTAACATGTAAACAAAAAACTTAATTCAGGGGTTTAGATTCTCCTTATATATAATAGAGCCATGTAAAAGGTCCCTTTCCAGTTGAAAATTAGTAATCATGCTCTTTTGTTTCCCCAAACATGCAATACACCAATCTTTTTTCCCAAAGTTTAGAGGCTAAGGCCCCTTCCCAAAATGAACAGTAAAAGCCCTGTTATTACAAACCAGGACTTAGTTCAAGACTTAGTGTACATCTACATCAGGTTCTCATATTTGTGGATCCATAAACAAAATTACTGGTAGTGTAGTAGTAGTGATCTGATCAAAATCAATAATTGAATTAATGACTGTCTGGCAAGTTGCCTTCAGGTGATTTATACTACATCAACTTCAAATAAAGATTTATTACATATTTTAACTTTTGTTTTTAAAGACATTGAATATTTAAAAACATTTACTTTGAATCAAAGTTTAATATTTTATTATAATTTGATTGGTTTTAATATATGTAGTTTACACACTCTGGTGTCTAATTAAATAAATATCACGGTGTAATTAAACCAAATCACTGTATGACCTATTAGATTACTATAAAATTCAACTTGTATGATTTATTGCTATTGAAAACACATGTAAAATCTGATCACTGTATGACCTATTGCTGTACTATATAATTCAGCATGTATGCCTTATTGCAACTGCTGGAAATCAACTTGTTTATATAAAGTGAAGATATTACTTCTCAGATGTAGTACATGTCAGTGGAATTATATTTATCTTTCAAGTGCTAGAGTTACTGTTACAAGTATGTAGTTATTTTGGTGCATATACATAATAAGGCCCTATTGTAAACTTAAAAAACCCGGCCAGGGTTGCCTATCTAATTGGTTCTCACAACAGATTAGAGAAATTAGGGGGTGAAATATTTTGGAGCCCTGACAACGATGTTTTGAAAGAAACATTTATGTACATACCGATACACGCTTTTGTACGTAAATCCTGTCTGAGCATCTTGAAGCGAAAGATTGACTCGATAATTTCCCTTTGCCACCTGAAGACATCTTTTAATAATTTGTAATCAAACTCCTTAGTAATATTCACTGAGCACAGTAAACAGCTATGTAAGCTTGGTTCCTTTATCACAGAACTTTTCAACAATGCAACTCTGATAATTTTCCACACCTATAATTATATTCCTTCCGAGCACGGTGACCTTGAGTTTAATTGAAACTTAATTGAATTTCGCTAATTACTTCTCCTTTTCAAATTAAACACACAACTTGCATTCACAAGAAAAAACACTGAAATTGAACTTGGTAAATCCAAATTATTGTAGAAAATGTTTCGGGCATCTTGCTTCAACTTTCAAAAATGGAATTTAAAACGTAAATTCTGTTTGCTTATCAATATAATTGATAATAATATATTTAGGTAGACACTGTTTAAAGCTTCCGAGTGATGTATTGTTTTAACTATGTTGTTGGCATGCCAGAACTTACTCACTTACTGTAATAGATATATGCTTGTTTTATTACTTCATTCAATGCCTCTAGATGATTAGATGCTTGGTGAATATTTATATGCTTAGAATAATCCACATGATTCGGTTATATACACATTTTATGGTGATTTTAATTCACTGTTATCATAATTCTAGTTGTTTAATAATCCTTCCTTATTACCGGTACTACGTAGTTAGCATCCATTTAAAATAAAACTTAATTATCTACCGTTAATAATTATACAGTAACACCTGTCAGTATGAATATTTCTCTGTCATTTCAATATTCATAAAATGATAAAGTACCGGTACTATGTGTTATAATTAATATTCTTAATAGAATAATAGTCATAACTTCATAAGTAGTATTATGAATGTATATATAGTCCCTGGACGATCTTCATGCCTCTGTCACTATGTGTACCGTGTGATAATGAATGTCTGAATAATTTGTGGCTTTTTTTCTCTGATAGAACGCTCTTTATCATGGCCTAGGTATGCATATATGTGTACCTAGATGACTATCACCTAACCAGTGTGAGTTTCTAACGACTGGAAAATCATTCATTTTCGTGGGGGTTCAAGTTTCGTGGATTTCGTCATTCACCTCAACCAATGAAATGAAATACCATGAAAAATTAATTTTCGTCCTTGTTTTTATCATTTTTATTACCTGAAATGCAGAATTCACGAATTAACTGTTTAACGTCCCATTGAAGTGGTCTTTTTTACCAAAACCTTAAAAATTTAATGATTTTACAGTATTTGAAAGGTACCGCTTACACTATACATGTACATGAGCAAATTGTACCAGACAGATTGACTGTTCACCACATATGTTGTACAAGTTAACATGATTAGTTGATTAAATGAGTCTTTGTACTCATTGATAAGGCTAAACAAAAAATGCTCGTTTCCGCTACCCCTAGGCCTACCGACCCTGTTTTTTGCCCCTATCCTAGTGGGTTTTTTGACAAAATTGAAAAAAATCTAAATCTTTGAATTTTACCTATTTAAAGGTCAAAATTGTGAGTATTAGAAAAAAAAAATTATTCCCTATACCTATTATTTTCAAAGCCGGAAGCATAAACAAGCTATTTTCGAGGGGGGGGGCTTTCTCTGTTTCCTTCCTGTTGGTTCATTAGCTGTTCGTCAGGGCAGCTCTGATATTAATCTGATATATCAATCTTCTATCCTGCTAGATTATTCACACATTCTGCAGATAAATTAGTGATAATTATCCTGTATATTCAAAATGTTATCTACAGGAATTATTTATCATCTAATTTTTTGACTGTCAGAACTTTTTGGCTCATGTGCTAAAGGGCGGGTACAATCTTATGTAAGTTTATGTTTCTAAGAAAATTAATTACAACATTAATACAGACCATGCAACAACTCATCGAGTCATATTATTTCCTGACTATATAAACCAGACGATATTTTGTGGTCTTTGAATTTAATAATTGGCAATGTTCTGCAAGCAAGTATTGAAGTAATCATAATAATTTAATTATGTTAGTATCGAGCCCCACGAGTTTAAAAAAATGTCCATAATTTATTATGAATCAAAACAACACATTATGCTAATTCGACGCCTTAATTAATAGTAGTCTGTACAATAAAAATGACGGAGGCTTCATTACTAAGGATCGCCAAACTACTAATGAATGCACATGTTTAATGTAGGCACAGAACTACGGCTTCAAGTCACCTGCGATATTAACTATTATAGTTACTGCTTTCGGATACAGCTACAGAATGTCTTTAATGATTAGATTGTGTCTTTGATATGAGCATATCTTCATTAATATGGCATGTGCAAACAATTATCTATGAGTAACATACATGTAGGATAATGATATGTGGCCAGGGACAAACTGCATCTTCTCATTTCTTAGCTTCATTTTTCTTGAACTCTCATTTCTTAGCTGAATTACTGACTTAAACTCTCCTGTCGCATGCATATATTACTTAGTTTTGTAGCCATTCATGGTTACATGTAATTATGATAATGAAGATATTGCAATCCAATTAGTTCTTATACAATTAATTGTAATTATTAATGCCATTATGAATTTATTATAAGCCGTAGTAGTTTTGAAATTTTTATTTTAGAAAATACTATTTTGATTTAAAAACCCTAAAATGTATATTGTATACCCCCGAATAAACGCCCCCATTGTTCGGGGAATACGGTATATAGAACTACATGTAATAATGATAATGTACTTATATCAATTGCATGCGGAGGGTCAAGAATGAGTTTCTAGAAGTTCTAGAAAAGTTTTTGAATATATTTGTGCCCCAGATTTTTGCGGGATATTTCTATGTTCAGGTTTTCCCATAAGTTTTGAATGATTCAGAGAACTGATCATACCTACCAAGTTAGTTAAATCCAAAATAGAAGTGATGAAGCATTAAACACGTCTCAAGATGCACTTAAATGTGATTGAAAGGGAATTTAGATGCTTAAACAAGGATCTTTGTTCATAGTTGGATGAACTTGGAAAACCAGAAATTAGCAACGAGATAGGAGTAACTCCACTTTAATAGGAGTACTAGGCAAGTATGGGGTACTGTAAAAGTATATTCATGTATTTGCTGAAGGTATGAATGTATGAGGTACTTAATTACTCACTGCTGCATTCAACTTGATGCAGACTTTTTATAAATGATAAAACAACATTTATGCTGCATTGCTATGTTGATGAGGTACAGTACATTGAGTGTTCAAGTTGATGCAGACTTTATAAATGATGATACAATATGAATGCATGCGAATGAGAGAAGTGGATAAGAATGTAGATCTGTATAAATAATGTTCATACAGGGCCGTATCCAGTGACGAAAAAGGTACCGAGCCTGACCGAGGCAAATCTTCTCAGACGTTTTTTCTGCAAAAACATAATTACAGTCAGTTCAAAGTTAAATGAGAACAGTTGTAAATATTAGCTTGTCTGTCAGGTTAACTTTGTTTATCTAGGTTTAGCTGGGTGTACTGAGTCAACGATATTCCGCGCTATTTCTTTCGAATGGGATAGTTCCCTCATTAGAATTACTTATGGAATCGACGGTATTTTTGGTATTTTCTTTGAGGAGCGGTGGCTTAGAGGTAGGGCGCGCTTGGCATCGAGATGTCCCGGGTTTGATCCCCCTCTGGACCACTGGTTAATTTCTCTGAGCAAGACCCACAGCTCCACTCCACCATGGTGTAAAATGGTACCTGTGAGGGCAGTGTCTATAATTCTTGAGCGGCCTAACAGCTGAAAAGAGCCCTAGAAATTGGTAACTTAATTAACTTTCTTAAATTTTCAAGGAGGCAACCGCCTCAGTGTGCCTAAATAGCTTGGCTACCGGCCTGGTTCATACAATGATTGATGTGCTTGTTTTGATAACTGCTATCATTTACACTATAAATTGATCAACATTTGGTGTGTAATAAATGTAATAAAAGATTTAATTCCCAACAATAATTTCTAGAAAACTGGAAGTTAGATGTATACAATGTACAGATGATGCTGTGAGATTGGTGAAAACTGGTAGTCAGTTAGCTTGATCATGCTGGGTGATATCAATGTTTTATGACTGTTACATATAGGCCACCATGCTTGGTGCATTCCTGCAAACATTTAGTTCCATAAACCTGGAAATGATTCACTTTCCATGATTTCAAGGTTTGTTGTGTGTGGATAGCCTTGGAATGGATATACAGTCTGTTCAAAGTTAAATGATCACTGTTGTTAACATTAACTTGTCCATCAGGTAAACTATGTTCATCTAGATTTAACTGGGTATACCCGAGTTGAATTTAAGGTAGTCCCTGCTTTTCTTTCGAATGGGATAGTTCCCTCCTTAGCCTTTAATTTAGTATTACTGAAATGAATTGACAGTAATATACAATTTTCATGTTTATCAGTCTTCAACTACAGTGGTCCAGCCTGAGCTTTAAACCCAGAGTGTGCAATATAAATCGATGTCTTTGAACCAGAAGGTCGTAACTACCTCTTACAACCTAATAAGACTAATACATATTTGAAATCTGCTTCACAAGGCACTTCTTATGAGCATATTTTCATGAAAATCTAAAATTGTCATGTTGAACAAAATGAAGTTTTAAAAACGTGTTTTCCCATAGGTAAAGAGTAAATTACAGACAGTTTTCTCTTGTTTTCTCAATATATTGATTTGGTACTTACGACCTTCTTGTTCTAAGCCAGCAAAATGTAAATCACAGTGACATGATGTTAGCAAATCCAGCATCTCACACTCATTAATGTCACCTGCATTTTGGTTGAAACCTATGCCACTGTGTATAAAAACAAGTCGATTTCTGGCAAATTGCATTATAAGGCATATACATTGAATTATATAGTAGGGCAATAAGTCATACAGTGATCAGATTTTGCATACATTTGTTTTAATAGCAATAAGTGATAAAAGTTTAATATCATAGTTCTCTGATAAGTCAAAAATACAGTGATTTGGTTTATGGGCTGTGTGTGCTGAGTGAGTATGCATTGGTTGATATTGCAGAAATTTTACTTTGAAATCTGCTTTTAGAAACATGATTGCACTTTACTGAAAACATGAGTGTAATCGAGATGAAACATGTTAGATATGTTTTCTGGCAGGAATCTATCTAATGTATTCCTGTATAGCTTTGTCTGACAGCATAATGAGATATGCAACAATCTTGAATAAACTTGAGTAGCAAAAAATGTCATGGATGAATAAGCAAATTAATAATAATGTATTAAATTCTTCAAAATTGCAATATATGTGATGGTCTATGAATGGAAAAGAATATGACAGATTACATTAAACAATAAGAGACAAGAATAGACTATAAGAGACAAGAATAATCTATAAGAGACAAGAATAATCTATAAGAGACAAGAATAATCTATAAGAGACAAGAATAATCTATAAGAGACAAGAATAATCTATAAGAGACAAGAATAGACTTTAAGAGACCAGAAGACATTATAAGATACAATAAGAGGCATGAAGAGACTAAGAGACAAGAAGAGACTATAAGAGACAAGATGAGGTCACTATAGATAGGAGACAAGAAGACACTATAAGAGAAAAGAATAGACTATAAGAGACAAGAATAAACTATAAGAGAAAAGGAGACACTTTAAAAGAAAAGAAAATACTTTAAGATACAATTAGACTGTACAAGAGACATGAAAAGACTATAAGAGACCAGAAGACACTATAAGATACAATAAGAGACCATAAGAGACACGAAGAGGCTATTTATAAGAGACAAGAAGAGACTATAAGAGACAAGAAGTCACTATAAGAGGTAAAAAGACACTATAAGAGAAAATAAAGACATTATAAGGTAAATAAGAGACTATAATATACAATAAGAGACTATAAGAGAAAAGAAGACTCTACAAGAGAAAAGAAGAGAATATAAAAAACAAGAAGAGACTATAAGAGACAATAAGACATTATAAGATACAATAAGAGACTATATTAATACAATAAGAGACTATAAGAGAAAAGAAGACACTATAAGAGACAAGAAGAGAATATAAAAAACAAGAAGAGACTATAAGAGACAATAATAGAATAAAAGAGGCAAGAATACACTAAAAGAGACAAAAGTAGACTAACAGAAACAAATATAGAATGAAAGAAACAAGAAAAGACCATAAGAGACAAGAATTAGAATAAAAAAGACCAGAAGTCTAGAACAGACTATAAGAGATAAGAGACAAGAAGAGACTAGAAGAGACATGAACAGACATGAATAGACTTCAAGAGACTAGTATATACCGGTATGATAAAAGTAAAAAAAAAACAGACTAGCACAGACAATAATGGACTAGAATAGACTCAAAGAGAATGTAATACTAATAGAATAGTCAGCCATGGAGGGTTACAACTATCAACAAGTCTCACTGTTTCCCAATCCTCTGAATGATCAGTTACGAAATTCTGGAAGTAAAAACTAGTTTGATGGTATGCCAACTGTTTAACCAAGAATTGCCAAAATGTACCTCATTTACTCAACAATTGTCTGGTCTATTACACACAATGAAACTGACTAATATAACAGTCAGGAATACTCACAGGGGTGAAAGTATAAAAAGGCTGTTTGTACTATTATATTATTAAGAGCTATATAATGAGGGGAGGGGTATATGTTTGTTTTATGTCCTCAGGTGGATACAGATAATTGGAAATGACCCTGTTTTCTAATTTTCACCAACATTCAGTAAGTCTAAAACTCAGACTTGGACTTAACATTGTCAAATGTTCTTTTTGCTCTCATGTTGTTATAAATGAAGCGATTTTGATATAAATATAGGTATACATGTTCAATGGGTAACAACAAATAATGAGATAAAATTTCACATAGTTAAATCTAACAAAAGAAATTGCAGGGATTATAAATGTTGTTTATTTCAAGTCTAAATCTGAGTTTCAGTCTTACAGTGTTTGTGAATAAGGACCCTGGTCATGTTACCCTATGTGATGCAGCCCCCCCTCCCTATTGCACTAAATAAATGTTAAGAATCATTCAAATTATGGAACTGTTCTTTTTAAATACACCATGGCATTCATGTTATGCAACTTTAATTTCAAGAGGTATTTAATAAACTATAAAGTATGAACTTAACATAGAATCTTATTTTATTCCCATAATTTAGTATAAAAAATATAGAACTATGTATTTAGTGTGGCCTAATAGCGCTTATTTTGCCTAATTAAGTTATTTACTTATTATGACTTCCTATCATTACCTATAAGCTGCATGTATTGTTTTTCTCAGCATGTCAGATCTTATTGATACATGTCTATGTAATTATACAATCTATTATACTACTGGGTAGGTACTGGTACTTTCTTAGGTACTTCTTATTAGTAAGGTATACTCCTGCTAATTAGTTAAATATATCACACCGTAAACCATGTCCAGAAACAACAAACACTCATTACTTGTTGGAATAAGCTTCTACATCTCGGAGAGGTTTTGTATATATACAGTCAGTTCAAAATTAATTGATAACGGTTGTAAACATTATTGTAGCTCGTCTGTGAGGTAAACTATGTTTATCTAGGTTAAAGTGTGTACCTGAGTTAATGGTAATCCCCGCTAATAATTCTTTCGAATGGGATAGTTCCCTTATTAGTATTACTTTTGAATCGACAGTAATAATAGACTACTTATAAAAATATCTCAAACTCCAATAATGTTAACACTGACTGTTGACTGCATTGAGTCACCGAACCTTAGCAGTGTGAAGAATACAATTTTATAACAGTTAACCTTCAGAAGCTCATGACCCCTGCGAAATAATGTTCATACAAGCATGATTTTTTTCACGTTTTCAAGAATTGTTCATGAACACTTCTTCATAAATTCATAAAGCCTGTGACTTCAAGATATCAAGAATATATCAAGAATTAAAAAAAAATCAAGACTAATTCATGAAATATATTTCATGAATACTATTTTCTTAAACCATATTCCTGAACTATTCCTCAAATGGTTTAAGAATACTTCAGGAATATTTCATGAACTGTAGTCTCTGCTATTCTTTCGAATGGGATAGTTCCCTCATTAGTATTACTTATTGAATCGCCAGTACCAGCTAACAATGAGAGGATCATAACAACATGAAGCCACACAATGACACGCACGGTGTACATGGGGGTGAGGGGAGGGGGGGAAAGCATTGGGGTGCACGCAGCAGCAGTATCACTTACAGATTTTGTTGTACTTTTACTCTCATCAGCTCGTGATGGCATTTTTATGTATTTACTGTATAATCCTGTTATAACAAATAAGTCTTGCTCACAGTCACACACACTGAATAGCTATAACATTAATGAGACAAACTGTAGGTTTTCAACAGATTTCATCAAGGATTTTACTGTCTCTCTCTCATCTCTCATTATACCATAGTGTTCTCATTGGTAGACACACTGTCGTCCTTAGCAATACAGCTAGGATTGTAGAGACAGTATACTACTTGCAAGTGCTGAGTGTAGTCAGCGTACCATATGTACAAGAAGCGCTGACAGTTTATTGAGACTTGTATCATTCTAATCATTCTACCTGAGATTCTGTCATACTGATATCATACACTAGACATAGCATTACCAGCATTCATGCATTACAACTCTACTCTAAAGCCCTAGGTCCCACTGAGCATTTTTTGCCTCGGCGATGTTACTCCTGATTTCAATAAATTAGCTTCGGGAGGCATCGGGCTCAGGGATTTCTCACATTTTCTTATGTCACTTCTCCGAACGTTCCCCTAAACCATGGGGACCCTTTTCCCACTGCTTCCGATGCCAATTTATTAACTGAGTACATCTCCGAAGCAAAATTGCTCAGTGTGACCTTGGCATAAGCTACCTTCATTTATGTTCACATAGAACAGAACAACCCTAGTATACACCTGTCTTAGTTTGTAGTACCTTTTATAGGTCTTTGCTATTTTATACTATGGTACTTTTTTGTGTTTTTTTTCATACAATTTATTAACTCGTCAAATATAAAACAACAGACCACACAGCAGCCTGCAACTATATTATGGTACTACATGACTAACATTTCCAAGGCCTTCACTGGACAGTTAGTGAGAAACCCTGCAGAAAACATCATGGACAAACCATGGTACAACCAAGGTACAACCAAGGTACAACCATGTTCTGAGCGCCATGTAGACTCCATGTTGGCTCCACACCAACCAGGAGAGAAGTGAGTGTTTCCCCATAGAAGACATGAATGCATGTGCCTCCGTAGCTCAATGGTTAGTGCGCTTGCCGTTTAATCTGGCGACCCAGGTTCAAATTCGGGTGGATGTACATATATATGCCCGCCATGTTTCAGTAGAAATAAAGCAAATAAAGGCTATGCTTGGCATAATTCATGTTTCCTTAGGTAGTCCCGTACTAACCTTAGGAAGTTTAAAGGTCAAAGGGTGGCTGAACCACTGAAAGAATTACTCCCTCATATTTACAATGATATGTATATACATTCTGTCAGTCAAAGAAGCAATATTTTATGGTCCCCTGTCTAATTAGCAACTCACTCTGGCATGAAGTGTATTGATGTAAAATAGCAATAACCAGTAACAAAAATAACTCATTAGTCATTTGCACAGACATTCACATGATCAACATGATGCTTTGTGAAGAAAAACATTTATCACAAATAAATGACTTCACTCATGAAACCTTAGAATTATTTTCAGATTCAAACTCAATATTGATGATTCCACCAAATCAGGTGACAAGAGTTGTACATGAACAATGTTTATAAAGTTGTATGATGTTGAAATATATCAGTTAAAATTAATATTCTAGACTATAAGTATTCAGTGTGCAAATAACAGGGGTGTCAATTTTCCTGATCTATCCAGAATTCAAGATTTATCATTTCTAGAAAAGCAATGACTCATAACCAAAATAAAAGTTATTTGATACAAATATCTTCAAGAAATGGCAAAGTTATGATAAATTAAAATACTCTGAAGGATTTTGTTCAATATAATCTGAGTTAAATATAAAAACTATGTGGTTAAACGTCTCTTGTTTTGCAAAAATGTTTGACTGCATAAAATTTTCCTGATTTTAATTTGGCCCTTATTTTGACACCCCTGAAATAATAAAATTATATTTTATTAACTTCAGTAAGTTCACTTACCCTGTATTTTCGATCCATTTTATCCAGTTTTCTCCCTATATACTCCATGAAATATACCGGTACTGTACTTTTGTATTAATTTCCATACAAAATTTGTCATCTGATAGCAATGATTCATGCTTATAATTATCACATCCCCAAGCTAGCTACATGTTGTAGTCACCATGCAGCTTCATTTACATGAAATATGATTATATTAGTTCCAAGTCTTCTCTCTGACTCCCACGACACCTTCATTGAACAAGCCCACATCAATAATTCCTCAACAATAGCCGTTAATTCAGAAATTCAGAGTTCAGAAATTTTGAAACTCATCAATTGAAATTTCAAGCCACAGGTATATACAAGCTAATTGATATTAGAGTTCCCAAGCATACAGTGTATGAAATATTGAACGGGAATCGTTGATCTTACTCTGAACTGATCAATAATAACGTGGGTTATTGTTTCATTGCTTCATCAACACTAAGGACCCGTCATCTGTGTCTCGTACGTGCCTGGTATGTTTGAATCCCGTGGGATTAGATAATTAAACATTTACATTGTTTGTGTTTTATCTTTGGTCCGTTAGATTGTTGATTATGTGTTTCTAACTTACTGTAAAACCATTACATTTCGTGGGGAATTAAATTTTGTGTCTTTTAAGGTTCACCACAAAATCAAATCCCATCAAACATTACTTTTGACCCTTGTATTTATTACCTGAAATGCAAAATCCACAAATTAAGGTCCCATCGAAATGGTCTTTTTTTAACAAAACCATGAAATTTCGTCCCATCAAAATTAAATGCTTTTACAGTATGAAGCCAATTTCACTGTCATGGTGCCATATTGCTGTTTGCAGTTTAATTGACATTGCGCCAGACCAGAGATCGCTCCACCTTAATGTTTGTCGAAGGTTGCTTGGCAAAGGTTTTCCAGTTAATCCATTGGGTCATGTGATTATAATTTACCATTAAAATTTATTTAAAGGGTATTGATTGAGAACTGGCATAATGTCAATTATCTTACAAGCTGTATTGGGATTCCAAGTTAGCATTGTCTATAAGTATTATATGATAATTATTTATACATTTGATCCAGTCCGTGTGGTTGACTGCTGTATAGTTAACATCCTGTAGGCACAGTTACAGTTCAGTTAGGGTAAGAATACAGTGCACAGTGGAACAATCCACTATTACAGTGTAAAAACAGGTATAAAGGCTAAAACCAACAGTTCAATTTAAAACTAAACTCTACCTGTTGAAGCAATGGTTGTAATCTTTTGGGTATACGTAAACGATGACATCACTGTCAAAGTATCCTAAGTGGACTTTAGTGTTGTTTTGTGTTGACATACAGTCTTGATACTAAATGATGACTGAATAGGCCGGGACATTTATTATAACAGTTTAATGCTTCTGTCAACCTCATTGACCTCAATTATGTGCCTCCGTAGCTCAGTGGTTTGTGTGCTTGCCATCTAATCTGGCGACATGGGTTCAAATCTGGGTGGATGCACATAAACATGCCTGCCATATTTCAGCAGAAAGCTGACTGGCAAGTAAGTGCTAAGCTCAGCATTTCGGCATTGGCCTTGTGGTAGATCATTGGCTTCTGATCCAGTCTTTGGGTTCTATCCCAGTGTCACCATGCCAATGTCATGATAACCAATTTAAAGTCGAAAACCAAATTTACAATGCTCCCATGCTTGCGCTCAGCTTATTGCACTCAGTTTACTGCACTAAGTTTATTGTACTCTGTTTATTGCACTCAGTATATGAGAGTTGTTCCAGGTAACCGATGGTTTGTCCCTTCTCGTGATAATGTGATAATGTGACAGTATATTAAAGTGTCTCTCCATGCATAGGCCTGAAATGCTGTTGATTTATCTGACACTCGTCAATGTCTGTAAAGCTCAATCGGCCATGCTCGGTTGTATTTGATTTGTATGTTAATTTACTATATACCTGGGTACTGTTTTATCAAAGCATTTACGGTAATCGTAAACTTAAGTTCAAATTTGAATCCTTTATAATTATGTAACTGCTTCAAATTCAGGTTAGGCGATAAGTAAAATCATCAGTTAATTAATACAGTTAATGATTTTAAACAAAATATTTCCCTCATTTGCAGATGTAAACGCATTATAAGGAATTTAAATTTGAAAGTAAGTTTAAAATGTTCGTAAGTCCTTTGATAAAACAGTGCCCTGGACTTATGCAAGGAGTCTCAGTTTAATCTGTTAGGGCTACATCTTTTAATGTCTTTACTGATCAAGGCATGTTGTCCATCTTGCATGAAATGTGCTGATACTTTTTTGTACAATTTACATTTGTTTCTGTTGTGTGGATTGATAATGTTGCATTTGGGAAATTTGTACCATCATAACTAACCTACAATAATGTTTGTATTGTATAATGCAGATGGGAGTTTTGGCAGGGAGATAATATTGTTGGCTGCGAATGCATTTTTCTCATTTTGTAAATTGCCAAGTTGTGACTGTTAGTCTGTTATTGTACATAATTATCATATTATAAGATGTCCTGTTGAATTATCAGTATATATAGGCATGTGGCTGCCTACAACACATGTATGTACATTATAAATAAAAAATGATTAAATTAAGCTGCTACCAGTAATTATTTAAAAAAAATTACCCCGTGTGAAATGAAGCCTTACTGTTCATGAAATAATATGCAAAAGTTCATGAACCAAATTCAAGACCTGTTCATGAGCAGTTCCTGATTAGAGTGAAGTGTTCATGAAATCATGAACAACATTTTGCAGGATTTAAAGTATAATAATATTTTTTTCTGTGGATAACATATATAACTGGCAAACTACTTTTCAATAAGTATATTTATATGCACATGCATGCTTATTGTTTACATTTATATTATTGGCTAACATAAACGGGTGGTTGCTTTAATGGCTTGTCTGAACAAATGTACCACAAATTCAATGGCTGTATTATTGAGGTAATCTCCCTTTTAAAACATAACTGTTTCAATATTCCTAATTGACATTTCATAGCTTTTATAATTCATAAATTAGTGGCCACTATGTCAAATAAATCATTGTCATATAATTCATTAATAATGTTCATCATTATTATAAATAATATATGAAGATGACATATATTTATGCTTTTTAGACATCATTTAAAGGTCATGTAAACTAAGTGTCCTCAATAAACCTGTGATGTATATCATGGCAGCAATGCATCTGGTATTTAGGGTGCAAAACTATTGTACAGTCCAGTTTGGATAAAAATCCAGTGATGCAGTGGAAGAACAATCCACTATAACTGTGTAAAAACAAGTATAAAGGATTATACTACCAATACCAAATTAAACAATTTACCTATTTAAACAATGGTTTTAATCTTTTGGGTACACATAAATGATGACGTCACTGTCACCATATCCTAACTGGACTATGCATGCCTCTCTAAATTGATGTAGTAACTATTATAGTTTTGTACTTAGCCCTGATTTACAATTACAGCTTTGCTCCCATTGGTCGGTTTGTCTGGTCATGTAAAATGTACACTTTGTAGTCTTAAGATCAAATCATGTCCAAATGATGACTTTCCATCTTAGACAAACCAATGGCAGTGAGGTTCGGTCATTACACATAAGATGAACCGAAGATGAGCATGTTCAAACATTCATGGTATTGTTTTTGTCAGGTTTTGTACTTCTGACTCTTGATCTTTGGCTGCCTGAGTTCCATAGAAAATAATATAGCTAGTACTTGATGATAGACGTGTAAACTCATTTCTTGATGATTTGACGTGTAAACTCATTTCTTGATGCTTTGAAGTGTAAACTCATTCCTTGCTGATTTGACTTGTAAACTCATTTCTTGCTGATTTGATGTGTAAACTCATTTTTTGATGATTCGACGTGTAAACTCATTTCTTGTTGATACGATTCCACAGCCTTCAGAATACATCAGTGTTGGCCTGGGTATCATTGTTTTACTGATTGTATAAATATACATGCACACTTGTATAAATACACATCTTATATTTTCTTGGCAAATACACTACCGGATTCCTCCCCCACACTATAGATGAGTCTCACTGTTTTTGCATTGTTTACAGTGTCTGTTCTCTGAGAACAATTTGTTGGTTCAAGGCCAAATGATGGAATGCTCAGTTTCTTTTGATCCTGGTTAGTTTCTTTGTCATTTAATTGGATATCAAGTTTTTGTTTTATTTCGATTTTAAGGTATTAGTGAGTTGTAAGTTAAGATAAGGATGATAAGTTGCCCGGATAATAAGCATCTTAGCATTCTTGAAAGCTCTTAGTAACCTGCTGAAACATCTGTTTTATGATTATCTACTTTTTTCTACCTTTGTCACAGTGGCTTGAGTTAGTACCAGGTATATCATTTTTACGGACTGTTTGACACGAAATTGGCCAATCTTAATTACTGTTGTTTCTTCTCCCAGATAAGCAACTGACTTTCAACCATGTATATAAAACATAAAATGTTTAAATCTATTGAACAAGTGTACTTTTGCTGCAATAACGAAGTAAAAAGATAAATGAAATGTTTAATAAGTGAATAAATTGCAGCCTTGTTGCTATTTTAACATATATTTAATATGTAAGTTAATGTAAGTAAAACTTCATTACATCTTCCTTTAAAATTCTACTTAATTAACAGAGAGGGAAGACTGGGACATAAGATATTTATAGAAAGACATATAATATTGTTATTCATCGCCTTTCTGACAGATCTATGTTAGACTCCACACAACTATTACATGGATATCTCTCTGACACAAAACATTTATTTTCAAGGATGACTGCATGTGTTACAGCATTGTAATTGTACATACCACAGTCCTGTCAAAGTCAAATGAGAACGGTTGTGTATATGCATGCAACTGAGGTAAACTATGTTTACCTGATTGTAGGTATGTCTACAGTTTTGGAAGTGTTACAATCAGACTGACATCTGTTGAACATTGAAACACCTTGTGAAGCTTACATAATTATCAAAATTGCTGGTAATTAATGTGGATTGTTTTAGTTCTGAATGGTTACTGCTTGTCTATGCTACCACTTGAAACCTCCTGCTAATCTATCCATGATGATTTACTAAATGATTATGTAATTGCCCAGCTGTGCCACAGGTAACAGTATCATTGAAAACGGAAAAAAAACGAAAAAAAAAACGAAAACTTTTTTTTTTTTTTATATACAGTTACCTGTAATTGCCCAGCTGTGCATCATGACTTCTTTAGTATTGAATTTCTAGATCTTAAAATTCATGTATTTTTTCTCCTTTCAGTTGCAGCATCAAGGTTGAAGTTGTTGTTAAGTTTTGCTGTTGGAGGTCTATTAGGAGATGTATTTCTACACTTGTTACCTGAAGCCTGGGCACATATTAAACCAGGTAAATAGGGTTGTTATACATTTTGTAAGTTTATACAAATATCATCCATCACACATTATAGCTGCGCTTGAATGTACATTTGTCGTGGTATCCCTGCACTTGATTGTACATTTATCGGGATATCCCTGCACTTGATTGTACATTTATTGGGATATCCCTGCACTTGATTGTACATTTATCTGGATGTCCTTGTACTTGATTGTACATTTATCGGGATATCCCTGCACTTGATTGTACATTTATCGGGATATCCCTGCACTTGATTGTACATTTATCGGGATATCCCTATCTCATGATCTGTACACTGGGATACCAACTGTCTTATTTTGCTGCTTATAATATTTTGATAGTAAGACCTAGGGGTGTAACGGTACGCTCACCTCACGATATGATACGTACCGTCAATTTTTCGCAGCTTAAATACTTCAATTTTTAAGTGATAATGAATTCGATGCTTCTATAACAGCAATTATTATGTGCCTATAAACTTTTGTTAGTGAATTTAGACAATATGAAGCATATCTCAATAAAATTTAATTGAGTGATACATGGTAATTATACATAATCAGAAGGTTGTCAGGCGTTGTCGTTGTCTGATTATTATTTTGCTCATAAAAAAGCTAATACCGAACCGTACCGAAATTTAGAAGTCTTGTATCGTGAACCGTGTGGGACTGAAGTCCGTGGTTTTACGTATACCGCGGTATACTGTTACAGCCCTAGTAAGACCATGGACATCCAGGTAGCGGTTTTATGCCATTTGGTTTCAGTTGGGATTTTGGTATGTACTGAAATTGATGGGCATTAAAAACAGTCTGAGAAATTAAGGATTTACTTGCCAAAATCAGCTAAATTTGATAGTGTTCTAGTATTAATAGTATTATGTGACTCTATGCATAATTACTGCAAAAATTACTTGCCCAAATCAACAATGGGACAAGTGCTAATTTCACAGACTGTTAATAATAGATTATTTCATTTTGAGAGTAAAATTTAACTGATTGTCAAATTTTGTTATTTTAGATGCAGATTTTCATGAGGCTCATACTCGTATTGGATTGTGGGTGATTTTAGGCATGCTGTCGTTTCTTATTATAGAAAAAATGTTTGCAAAAGAGGACGAATTTGAGCATGTAAGTAAACATAAGTGTTGAAAATATTGGTGGGTACAGTTAATGAATCTGTTGTTTATTGTATTGTATTTAATTTTTCTGAAAGTGATGGTCCAAGGCTGAATTTATAAAGGTCTAAGAAATGAGAAAATTGATTCAATTTTATTATATATACATGATCTTTCATGAGTTGTCTTTGGAGATCATCATTTCTTACACAAGTCTAGAAAAAAAGGTTATTTCGCGAGCTTTTACAAGCTTAATAATTTGTTTTAGTGACAAGTTTAAGAAATGTTGATCTCAAAGACAACAAACGACAGATTCTTGTTATCACATTACTGCAGTTGCTGAGTTAAAACAACGTCAGAAATAAAGAATTTAAAATGACGACATTACTTTTTCGCACCTAAAAGCTGGTGACATCATGCATTTGTTATCACACATGTTAGAGAATTGTTCTGTGATTTGTTATCACATTGAATATCATGTTATTTATGTGATATATAGAGGATCTGTCACAAGTTGTCAATTGATATAAATTTATATTAAACAAGTTTGGAAATTTGATTATCCGAGCCTCTGGTGAGCTTAATAATATTTCCTGTACGAGTGTAATATGAATGTATCAATTGACAACGAGTGATAGATTCTTCATATCATATGACACTAAAAATGCAAAATAAGCATAGTTTCATAGGAAGAACACGCCCATGTAGTATAACTTTATACTACACATGTTACATATAAGATTATACATACTAGCTGTACTAACCCCGATACCGGGGAAGTCATGTGATATAATGTATGTATTTATGTTTTATATAGCTGGAAGATGAGTGTTCCGAGGCTCAGGCTGAGGACGATGAACTACGATGTAGACAAATTAAAGAAGTTGCATCAACATCAAATAAGGAGCAGAATAATGGAGTAACTAAAAACACTCGTCAGAGAAATAGTAAAAACGAGAAAAAGAAGAAAAATTCTGCACAGACGAATACTACTCAATCTGTAAAAAATAACGGGATTTTAAAAGAAAAATCAAAAGAAAGCAAAAATACTCCAAGTATAAAGGTATGTACATCTGTTGTGGCACAAATCTCCTGAAGCATCTCAAGCCGAAATCTCATCTCAAATTGAGATTTTGCCCAAATCAGAGTCTAAATTTGTAAAAAAATCTGATGTAAAAATAGAACTCGTTACTCATTACTGGAATAAACAAAATATAGCATTTGCTGTCTTTGATGCTAATGTCGAGTCCATCCTCCTTGGAAATTATCAAAACAACATAATTTATGGCAATATTTGAGATGAGATTTATTTCAAAATTGAGATGTTTCAGGAGATGGGGCCTGAACTTCAGTGTCCGAGGATGTTTTGCCCCTATTTGATATTTGGCAGTATAATGCTTTACGCATATTATATTCAACTATAATATAACCGCTGTTGAATGTATGCATGGCATTATCAAAAGATGGCAAGAGTTATTGTGATAGCATACCGAATAACAGTACCTTATAGTCACAATAACTCAGGATTGTCATCTTTTGATCATGCTGTGCATACATTCAACAGTGACCAGGGGAAGTTAAAAGGTCAAAAGGGTGCTTGAGCGGCTTAACAGATGAAAAGAGTGGCCAGCCCTGGAAAATTGGTAACTTAACTTAAAAGTGCTTATAAATAATTATTTTAGTAAAATTTAAATCTATAATATGGTATAAACAAAATAGCAGACCAAGTTGAATAGTCAAGAACACGTGTTCATGAAAAGTGTCCTAGGTCACATGTATATACATATATACTAGTATAACTTATATAGTTTTTGACCTCATAAAAGGAAATGTCTTTTGTCTGCTATTTTGTTTTGACTGATATGGACTTGTTCAACTCTTTCACTATTGAATGTACTTGTTTCACACGATTCTTATCTTTATTATTGTTATTATACGACTGTTTATAGCAAAGCAACCTAAAAGTCTAAAAGTACTCAACACTATATATAACTTGGTCAGTAAGTAGGAAGTGAAATTATTTGTGGTCAGAAATTCTAAAATTTGAATTCATACAAAAGTACAACAAAGCATGACATTGTGTTCCAGAAGTTTAGAAGTTTTCCTTGTAAGTAAAAGTCGATGTTTGGTCAGAGCTTTTTACTTACTCATAATCAAATAAGGAGATGTTTAACCATTAAAACTTGCTGTTTTTGCCCAAAAAATGAAGAGTGTGTCAAATTTTATCAAATCTGTTTGAGTAAAGTGTAGTACTGCTTGGATATCATTATTACCATGGACTGATAGGGTTAAGGGTTGAATCAGCATAAATTAGCGTTTACCTGCTTCCGGGGCATAAATTAGCGTTTACCTTCTTCCGGGGGCAAAAATAAGCGGATATCTTCTTTCGGGGCATAAATTAGCGTTTACACAATCTTGTTCTAATGTTGTTTCACATACCCTGGTTATGAAATTGCACCCTAGTTTTTATGCACTGAGGACATACATGTATAATTGAGACAAATCCATGGTATGTCAATAGTTATAGATAAAGCTACCCAATTGATACTGTCCCCTAGATATTCCCTGAGTTCATTGAAGTAATCCATGTCTTACATTAACTTATACTCATAAGTGTAACATTCACATGTTATCAGATTTCATGATATACTGTAAAATCATTAATTTTCAAGGGGGGGGGGGTAATAATTGTGGATTTTGTAGTTCAGCTCAGCTACGAAATCAAATCCTATCAAACAATCATTTTGGCCCTTGTATTTATTTCCTGAAATGCAAAACCTTATTTACAATTAACGTACCATCGAAATGTTATTTTTTACCAAAAAACTAAATGTTATTTTTTACCAAAAAACTAAATTTTGTCCATCAAAATTAAATTATTTTACAGTTTACATTTATTATTGAGTGCCTCTGTAGCTTAGTGGTAAGCGTGCTTGCCACCTTATTTGGCGACCTGGGTTTAAATCTGGGTAGAGGCACTCATTATTTATGCATACCTGCCATATTTTAGCAGAGTGTTGACTGGCAAATAAAGGCTTTGCTTGGCATTATATTGATGTTTATTTTAAGAGGATATCTCTTCCTAAATTTTACTTTTTTTTGCCTCTGCATATACTGATGCGGAGGCGTATTATAAGTCCTATTTGTTTGTTTGTCCATACTTGTCAGTTTGTTACATAAAACTTTCTAGTTGTAGCATCTCAAATATTAGAATTGTGGCCCCTGATTGACTTAGCTAGTTTTTATAGTGAACAAGGCTTCCACCGGAGCATAAGCCTTAACTGAATGCAGTTTAGTTACTTTATTAATTTTATCACAATTTAGTTTATCATATTGACTTTATTGTACCTTATATCATTGTTATAATTGACGTAACGCCAGTACGTTGTCAATCTATATCCTTTAAATCAATTTTTACGTAAATTATAGTCACATGTTGCAATAGATTAACTTGAAAACATTCGCCAAGCAGCCTTCGGCAAACAACCAGGCAGAGCGATCTCTGCTCTGTCATAATGTCAATTGTATCTCAAAGTATTAACATCACACTTCATGGGCATATGAATGTTACATAGTGACAGCTAGTTACAGATCATATATTAGATTTATAAACAAATAAGTGAAAGGGAGCACTAGCGTCTGCTGCTCTAATTTGTTTATTATTCTAATATGTGATCTATAACCACCTTATAGTTTACATACCCACTTTTGGTGAGCTTTCCAATGCTTTTGTATGCAAACAATAGCATGTCTATTTATGGAGTATTGAGAGTTAGAAAGTATACGAGCAGGTTATAAATTGTTGATATAATTACAGTAAAATTGTGAGAGTAGGCGGATCTAGTTTTCAATATTAGGAATCAGCCAAATTGTCCTAATAAACAGATTTACTAGATAGTTAAGTATGTCCATTGTACAAATAAATGAATAAGTGGTTCAAAAATTTGAAAATCCCTGGCTTTTGATTGGACAAAGAAGTAGGGTAAACTATAAATACAGATTGCCCTGTTTTTTGATCACCTTGCTATATCTAATTATCCTAATTCTAATGTCCAGTTATTTAATGTGAATAAACAGGTTACAGTGATCATTGTGCATCTTTCATGGGTGGTTTTATGTGTGTTATTATACATGTATTAAAGATATGCACACCCAGACAGATGTGATGTTCTATATCAGATTCTGTTCACCCTTAAATGTACTAGGGGTTTAATCAAAGGTATGTATGACTACTACTAGTACAATATGTTGATTTACCATCAATACACATGGATGAAAATTTTCTGCTCTAAATTGTATCCAAATTCATTTGAGACAACCCCTCGTAAAGATATCCATATCTAGGTCTGGGTGTGCACATCTCTAATAATTATACATGTATATGCAGGTTTGTAGGCGTTTGATTAGATTAGATACCAGGTCAGTGTTCTGTTAACCTATTAGTATAGTTATACTATATGATATATTCTTAGGTAATATTACTCACATGTCACCGATTATACTATATCGTACATTGTTGCGTAATAGTGTACATGTACTTTTCACCGTTTTGTTGTATGTATCAGACAACATTTTCTTTACATGAGTGTTATTGCAGTAATAATAAATAATATACCTGGTATGGGGCAAAAACTAGTAGAGGTGTAAAAATGAGGAAGTTTCTCAGTGTCCTGTTTAGTACATCCAAAGTTTAGACCAACAAGGGTGCAAAAACTAGTAGAGGTGCAAAAATGAGGGAGATTCTCGGTGTCCTGTTTAGTACATCCAAAGTTTAGACCAACAAGGGTGCAAAAACTAGTAGAGGTGCAAAAATGAAGGAGATTCTCAGTGTCCTGTTTAGTACATCCAAAGTTTAGACCAACAAGGGTGCAAAAACTAGTAGAGGTGCAAAAATGAAGGAGATTTTCAGTGTCCTGTTTAGTACATCCAAAGTTTAGACCAACAATGCGATGGGCATGCTATCAGTCAGGAGGGTGGTCTGTAGGTCAGTAGACAAAATGGATAGAAGATGACCCTATTTTTTTATGTCAGAGGCAGGCCTCGACAAATTTTTCAAAAGCCAAAAAACCACTCGTCCAGCAGCAAAATCAACTCGCCCGTATTTTTCAGTCAAAGAAAAATCTGAAAATCTGTTTTTGAACGATGTGATTCTCGTCTCAAACTGTCAATAAAATTGTGAAAATACAAATGTGCTCCGCATTTCTGCTCCTTTCTCCATTCTGAAGCAGACAACTTTTGATCAGCTTGATTGGTAAATACACTGTGTCTATACGAACTTTATTCTTCACGTGATGACCACTATGTTGGCATCAAATTTTGTCCTTCATTACGCAAACCGATGGAAGGAGTTTGTTGTTAATCCATACATTCATACATAATATTCATTTTGCGCACTGTGACGAACCGAAAACGTCGCGTTAACGCTAAAAAATAATGTTTCGATCGATTAAACTAAAAACAGTGTCATTCATTAATCAAGCATAACCGGGGAATTCCCGTGACGTCACAGCGCACTCATGTTTTGATTCTTCCAACTTTCGTTTTTGACTGACAGATGATCTGGCGTTTGTATCGAATATGAGATGGTTTTTTTTATCGAATTATGATGTTTAATGCGCGATAAATTATTGAAACTTGATTGTTTTCTGCCAGAAATTGCGCTCGTCCTGCAGGACGAGCGTTGCTGGATGTTGACTCGTCCCATGTGAATTTCTACTCGTAATTACGAGCGGACGAGTGGATTTGTCGAGCCCTGAGAGGGTCAAAGGTCATTTTTACAGACCAAATGGTTTCCGTTCAATAACTCCGGAACCCTTTGCCCTTGAATCTTAAAACATTACATGAAGATGGCAAGCAACAGTAGATGACCCCTATTGATTTTAAGGTCAGCTAAGGTAAAACAAGGGGTCACAGTGACCTTTACCAGTTTTGACTATTGGGCTGCCATGGGAGCATAAAATTTTGTTTTACAATCATCTCTAATTTGTTTTCTAAAGTTTGAAGTCTTACGGTTTTTCTTTAAATGCATGAACATGTGTTTCCTATTCTTATACTTCATTCTCTCAATTGCATGTTATATCCACGATGCCATTCGAAATTGCAGTTTTATAAAGCATTTCATGAGAGGCGAAAAACATTTTTTTATTAAAACCAAAATTCCTCTAGAAATCATTGAATGTAGAATTAAATAATATATTTCATACACAAAACATCTTCTTGAATAGGAATGGAATAATAAATATAATGGAATTGCTGATATTCAATCTTTTCTTCGCTCCCAAATAAAAACAGCAATTCGGCATTTTCTTTTTGTGATGATTTGATGGTCTCCCATTAGCTGATAAGGTTTAATTAAGGGCGGAAAATGATTTTTTAACAGGAATAAGTAATGATAAAATGATGGCATTTCGATTATTTGGCATTTTCGAATGGCACCATCAGTATACTAAGTTGAGTACCAACATCTGTATCTTGATGTCTTCATCAAATGTAAGATGTGTTCTTGCCAAAACTATATATATATACTATAGTCTTCTTTTCAATTGATTTTTACATATTCTATGGAAAATTTCAATGTTAGCAATTTAACTTATTCAGTATTCACACAGTTACCATCCTGTGTTTGACACCTACATATTGGTTCAGATCTGTTGATGTATTGAGTTAGCTTGAAACAAATTAATATTACAGCTTCAAGACAGCTCTGGTAACACAACCAAGCTGTAGGTTCGCTAATTTAACACAAGCCTGACCTTTTGATTAGCATAATTTAACAGATGATATAGGTGTGAAAAAAGAAGTGAAAAGCTTATGTCCCAGTTGACCAAAGGCTGAAAAACCTAGTTTCAGCTACATAAAAGCTGAATGACATAGTTTCAGCTACACAAAAGCTGAATGACCTAGTTTCAGCTACACAAAAGCTGAATGACCTAGTTTCAGCTACACAAAAGCTGAATGACATAGTTTCAGCTACACAAAAGCTGAATGACCTAGTTTCAGCTACACAAAAGCTGAATGACCTAGTTTCAGCTACACAAATGCTGAATGACCTAGTTTCAGCTACACAAAAGCTGAATGACCTAGTTTCAGCTACACAAAAACTGAATGACCTAGTTTCAGCTACACAAAAGCTGAATGACCTAGTTTCAGCTACACAAAAGCTGAATGACCAAGTTTCAGCTACACAAAAGCTGAATGACCAAGTTTCAGCTACACAAAAGCTGAATGACCAAGTTTCAGCTACACAAAAGCTGAATGACCTAGTTTCAGCTACACAAAAGCTGAATGACATAGTTTCAGCTATAAAAATGTTTTTTTACCTAGTTAATAAATTATTTGCTTACTTTGTTTGTTTGATTGTCTTCAAATGATACTTAGTTAAGTTTAATTTTGTACTTACAGATTAGTGGATATCTGAATCTTGCAGCAAACGTGATAGATAACTTTACACACGGTCTAGCCGTAGCTGGTGGATTTCTAGTCAGTAATAAGGTAGGTCGAAAACAGGGGCCTTATTCACGGTGACAAAGTGTAAGTCTAAAACTAAGACTTTATATTGTCAAATGTTTTGTTCACTCCGATGTTGTTATAAATGTACCAATTTTGAAATAAATGGGTAAACATGTTCAATGGGTAACAGAAAATAATCAGATAAAATTTTACATGGTTAAATCTAATTGCAAGGAAATGGCAGGGATTGTAAATGTTGTCAATATTAAGTCTTAGTCTGAGTTTCAGTCTTACAATGTTGGTAAATTTGGTCCCCGGACTTACAGTCACAGGGCTTGACACTAACACTGGTCCACTGGCCCGAGGTCAGTGAAAATCAAGAAGGACCACTGAATGTCTTGAAGGACCAATAGCTGTTTTGTTTTAAGCTTCTTTTCTGTCTGACTTTTCTTTGTGTTTACCCTTGAGTTGTAGTCCATTGCCTGGTGCACTGGATTGGTAACCTGACAATCTGGGTTCAGTAAACACGTCACTTTTCATGATAATTTGACAAAAATGTTGACTTTCCTCCACATGTCGAGAAATACCTAGAAAATACTGATTCCCTTGGGTAAACGCCTAGTTGTGCATATTGTTACGACTTTTTAAGTCAGATGTTTTTGCTAGAGTTATGGCCCCTTTTAAGAGGATATGTAAGTCAAATCCCTTCAAGTTTTGTGTTTATCTAATTCACAGGTTGGATTTATTACAACATTAGCCATACTATTACATGAGATCCCTCATGAAGTCGGGGATTTTGCTATTTTATTGAGGTCTGGTTTTGATAGGTGGAAAGCAGCTAAAGCACAGGTATGTCCTTATTTTAACCTTTAGTCAATTACCACTTTGAGGTGTAGCAGATCACACTGATTAACCAATGTATTGTTCCTCAGATGGTTATTCCATTGTTTTAAGGATCAAAGGAATGACTACTTAAAGAACAAAAGAATTAAGTGGTTACAAAATTTATTATGCCACCTAAGGTAGCTTGCGTGTGTAGGACCTGGTACACAGCTGAATCCACAATGATTCTGACCAAAAATAAATTCTTAAGTTAACACATACCTTACATACTGTAATATGCTTCTTTACTACTCTTACATTTCAAAAAGTTTCTTGTCATTTCTGTACTATCATAGTTCCCCGTGTATTGGTCATGGTCGTGTATTGGTCGCATGTAAAAAAAATGAAAGAAGATTTGAAGGAAATTTTTTTTTAAAGAAAATCGAGCAAGAAATAACAAAGTTTGACAAGTTTCACAAAAAATCATCCGCCGCCATTTTGTTTGTGTTCCGTAATAATGACCAAATCGTGATAACTGTAAAAAAATAAAAGAATATTTAAAACAGAGCTGAAAATATCCTGTAAACTATATATACAAACCTTCGTAAATCAAACTTTATTTTAGAGATAAAATCTGTGGAACAGAGGTTTTGTTTGTTGATTAGTGATCCTAAAACTGTTTATTTGTGAAAAGCACACCAGTGGACCTATTGCTTAATTTCTTCGGGGGGGGGGGGGGGGGGGGGGGATTCCCCCCCCCCCCTTGCATAATTATGAATCTTTGTGAACAGTGAGCTAGCTATCCCCCCCCCCCCCCCCCCCCCCCTTGCATAATTATGAATCTTTGTGAACAGTGAGCTAGCTATGGTCCTCAACATGAGTTTGATAATTGAGATGGAGATTCAGATATCATTAGGAAGCCGCGATAAGCGGCTTCCTTCTTGGAATGCAATGTGAAATTCTCACATGTAGATGTTGATCAATTTGGGGAGAAATAATTTTGAAGAAAATATGAGGAAAATTTCACTAAAATGCACAAAAATGATACAAAAACATGTAACCAACAGTTAAAAAAATATTACTAATATTATTTTTTGCACGAATCCATTTTTTATATAAATATTCACTAAAATAAGTTTATAATAGCAACTCCTCAAAGTTTCTAAATCACTTCTCCCAATTTGAAGGGGTATAGCCAAATACCAAACTGCTGAACATAAATCAATTACCGAACATAAGCAATAATACTTATTTTGAACACAGATAGTCAGTTAAACTAATGTAAACTACAATTATGTAAAAAATGATATACAGAATATACGGGTTTTGACTTAATTAATTATGTTTGACTATTACCCACATACGAACAGAATCTCTGTTCGGTAATTGGTTTCTGTTTACGAACAGAGTTTTCATTTCGTTATTTAGCTATACCGCATTCATCGGGTATCTTGAGACTGGTACTACGTATCTCATTTTCCGACTACGTCTATACTAGTTTGATACGTGGTACCAGTCTAGGCGGTATTACTGAACAACCGAAAACAAATCATAATTGCCGAAAACAAATGTTGTTTTTGTTTACGTTGCGGTTTTTGTTCTTCAAGAACTTTAATAGATAATGTAATATAAATATAAGACCTGTGTGCAAAATCTTGGTTATCGTTCAAATAATAATCTTTTAATTTGAGTTTTTCTATAATACCGCCACGATCAACATTCGAGTTACTTCCCTTTTCCCGTACCGTTCATGCTTTCATACAATTCTATTTTATTTATTTTATTTTTAACGTTTGGTTCAGAGTTTGCTATTTTACGGTCATAGTTGAAGGATAGTAAAGCAATACTCTTGGTTTAAAAGGACTCATATGCACAAAGTGAAAACGGTCGTTCCATAACTTTTTGAATTAAAATCATGGAAATTCCTGAACTTTAAATTTTGAAATCAAAACTAAACGTATAACTATAAAATTTGAACTGCTACATCATCAAAAAATAATATGAATTACACAATATTCTTAAAAGAAATCTTCCAGATTACCCATAAATAATACTTAAACTTCGAAGACCAGTCGTGAAATAATTATGCACAAGTGAGTTGCATCCAACCCCACCCCTGGGGTGGGCCAGGATTTTGACATTTGAGTTGTCAGCGGGAACAGCTGATAGTAAAATCTGCAGTATTTCCCGGTCCCCTAACCACTGAATACTGTCCCCGAGGAATTGGTTTGGAGAACAAATTCCCAACCTTTCCCCAGCAGTGGGGGGAAGCTGGAAGGTAAAAACATGTTACATTGAACGGTTGTTTCCAAGGCTATCCATCGCCCATCCCTGGGGTGGGGCCGTGGATGCAACTGATTGGTGTATTATATATCACATGCATGGTTATATCAAAGACAGTAGTGTTCATAGGTTGTTTTTTTTTTTAATAAAAATCTTGCAAATTGTTGCACCCTACGTTTTAGGAAATTTATTTGAACTTGAAAAATAGACAATTTAAATGTGCCCCTTGTAAAGATTTTTTTTTTCAATTTTGAATCAAAATCCTTTTTTAAACGCTTTTCTTTGAAAACCAGACAGGATTTGAAATTATCAAAATTGTAGTTTTACATAGTCAGTTATAACAAATAAACATATCAATATGAAAATTTACTGTCTTCAAATTCATGTCAAAATTTTCAGTCTGTTCATTCAAACGCTGTCGTGACATTGATCAAGGTACACAGACACCTTGATCCGCATCATTCAGACGCTGTAAAACATACATCTGGATAATTAGATCAAGTGTAACCTGGACACAGGGGCACATTTTATTGTCCTCACTTCCGGAATATGTAATATACATGCAGGGTTAGTTTCACAAAATATCGATCAATAGCCATATCGATTGGTAATATTTCGGGGATTTTAACATTTAAGTGATGTAAAATTGTCACTGCGAGGCCAACTGGTGGGGGGGGGGCACGGGCCCCCTGTGTCCCCGGTGGATCCGGGCCTAATAATAATAAATAAGCCCTATTGTCTCGGATTTCGAACGAAAGGGCTCGTGTCACAAAGTCGAAAACAACTTAATTAATAAAGGATGCCAAAAACAAACGATAACTCGCATCAAACTGTGTTTTCAATCAGTTTTTAATATTGAAAAATAAATCACTATTCCAAATGGCCATATACGAAATTGATACTTCACTGAAATAAAGTTATAAAATTTCTATTCAAGTATTTTGTCACACAGCTGATATTGAATTGTCTTTAATGCCGAAACCAAACAAGACGTTCTATGATTGTTTGTCGAACAGTCTCTTGTTGTTGTAGTCAAATAGCAACATATGAAATGCCGAAAACAAGCGGGAATTAAAGTTTAAAGATGTGTATTTTGCTTTCGTTTGCTGTTTATTAATGTTACGTTACATAATACACGTAATCTTGAATTTAACAATTAATAACGTTAAGTAAGGTCAGGGGTCGTCTTCATATTTAGTGAATTAAGTAACATATACTAGATTTACTATATCTCGAGCAAATTGCATTTCCGGTTTATCGCCTTTCTTAATGCCTTATCGGTGAACCAGCATGATATCAGCAAGAGGCCACTAAGACATCAGCAGGAGATCACTATCAGTGTGTATTTATAGAGTCATAAAACACCCTAACAGTTGACTGTTATATAACGAGAGGTTGGAATCAAATATACATGTAGAATGCCGAAAACAAACAATTTCTCGTATTGTATTGTAAGCTCAGTTCATTTTAATATTTGACCGTATGACAATGACTTGTCTTCAGTGACAAAACAAAAGCAGGACTATCCGTGTTGTTCAGACACATCTACAGTTTTGGTTTGGAACACCACTCCTTGAGTTTTTAATGTCAGATTGTACACCAAAACATTACGGCTTCCGTTTGATGCCTTGCATCAAACATTTTTCTTGTACTTTTTGTGATAGAAAATCAAGAATCAACAGCAATATTGATATAATGTTACTTTAACGATCACATAAATATTTGATGAGATACATTTAGCCACATTTAGCCGGGATCATAAAAGGAAGAATTTATAGTGTCTGACACAAATGGGTGAACTTATTGATTACTGATAAATTTATTTAAAGTACCGTACATTTACAGTGATACGTGACATTCAGCATGTTGGTAAATGTTTGTCAGGATCGATAATTTATAAAGCACTTTAGGTGAAAACTTAAATATTTTGACTTAAGTTAAAAAATTGAACTGGACATATTTTGCTAGAAACTAAGAATAGCTCTTATTCATTGGTTATTATTTAAGTGATTTTCATTATGCTTCAAAACAATGAAAACAGTTAATAGTCTTATTTTTCCTGCTTAGCTGATATGCTGCAGATTTGAGGGGAAAAGTTTTCACTTAAGATTATTTGTGAATACCACCACTGGTTTACAATTTTGGCCTGACGCATGAGTGCATAAATCACAATGATTATCATCCAGGACTCATGGTGGTAATATCTCGCTTCAAGCAGCAATATATAATATAAAACTGAAACATTCAGATTTAATAGTTGATACGAGGGTCAGTCAAGAAAAACTGAGAGTTGTTGAATTAAGCCTTCAAAATGTATAAACAATTATATTTTCTACCAATTATTGTCAACCATTATCCTTTGCGGATATTCTTATGAATTCCTTGATCGGATATAGGCTTATAAATAAAGTTGCTAAGCAACCATAGAACATCACTAAAGGGTATGCGTTCACGCCAGCGACTGGGAGACTGATTTTGTTGTCAATTCAAACGTTTATTTCAACTTTATATAGCGTAATTTAGTACAACTAACATGTGTATCTTGTAGAATCGTATAAATCAAATAATAATGGGCGTTTGTTACAGAATGGTCACTAATGCTGTATTGTCTAGTTACCTAGCAACAATTTTACCCGTATTTTATCGATTTTTTCGGCATGTGTTCTTTTCGTTGCCATGGTATTCTAAAACTAATCACTGAATTCACAATTTCTGCTCAGGAGGATTAGGATTGTGTCTAATGGAGTCCAGTGACCGAAATAGAAATATAAAATATAACTTAATCGCTTTTGAAAAACATCATGCGTTCTTTTGGGTGGGGTAAAATTGTGGTCTCAATACCAGCAAATAAAGTGACAATTAATAGTTCCATCAAGTATATTTTCTATACTGGAGGAACAAATCAGCCATAATTAAGTATATCTGATAGATCAATGTATAACAAAAGAAAACATAAGCTTGACAATGTTCTATATAACTTTATGTTTCCATAGCAACGTATAATTGTGTTCTACAGACAGCGCGAACGCATGCATTCGAGTTGTCTTCTTCGGTTGCCTGGCAACAAATATAAAATTTTCATACCCAAAATTGGTATTCGCGATAACATCGATGAGATTCCATATTTCACGATAATGTATAGACAATATACAAACACTTAATCTCCTGATCATTATTCACCAACTCTCAGTTTTTCTTGACTGACCCTCGTATATCCGAAACTTTGTGCAATGTAGCTATTAACTTAATTTACATGTACATGTAGTAGGTACAAACAAATCTGATCTAGCAGTTTTTTTTCGGGTGATTTTATAGCGGAATATGGGCTATGTTCCCAATTGAAATCTTATCTTTTTTTCCAATTTCAAGCCAAAAATTCCCAATTCAGAGTAAAAAAACAAATTGGGGGAAAAGTTGACTAATTTTCTTGTAAAACAGCCAGCACAACTGAACTTGAGCATGAATAACACTTAATTACTGCAAATTAAACACAAAATTTAAGTTATTGTACACCTATCAGCTTTTTAGGCTTTGGAATTAAAATTGTACTTTTCCCAATTTTGACCAAATGCTGCTAAAATTCCCAAGGGTATGGGTCATGTTCCCAAAATACTGAAAAAAACCCTGTCTAGTTAGGCTGTTTTTGTCCTATGTGGCCAAACTAGATTTTTGTTTATTTTATTTATCCACTGCCCCTATCTAAATTCTGAGTATCTGTCAAAAAAGCAAAACTTGGTAAAACTGTTTCTGGTGTTTAAGTGAAGAAATTCAATTAACATATTGTAATACATATGCTTAGCAATTGACTAAAAACTGTTGAATAGTTAAAAGGCGGGAAAAGCAATTGAATACATTTATTTCAAACCATCCCTGCAGTTATTGATTTAATTTATTCAAATTTCTGAATTTCTAAAGTGATGTTTAATTTAAATTTTAAAACATTTTCCTTTAGGTTTTGTTAAAATTACTCATTTCACTTAGTACAGTGGTGTGAAGTGTCAAATTTAAGTATAATGGTGTTTGCCTATGGCTAAAATAACTGTCTAGTTTCATGTATGTATAGCTTTGCTAATTTCACACGAGCCTGACCTTTTGATTGGCATAATTAAACTGTCTAGTTTCATGTATGTATAGCTTTGCTAATTTGACACGAGCCTGACCTTTTGATTGGCATAATTAAACAGTCAATATATTACCTATGATACACCACCGATTTATGTTTTCATAATTGGGGAGTATCACGAAGACGCTCGAGATGTAATACAAACACAAATTTGAAATACCGATATCTCACGATTTGCTTGCGGAAATTGATATATTCAAAGCAAAAATCTTGTAATATATTTATGCATAAAGGTCAGGCTCAGGTCAAAATAGCCAAGCTATAACTTTAATTTAGAAAAGTCCGGTTGAATTGAATAGGCCAATATCAATTTAGTATTCAATTTTAACATCTAATTTTTTGTTAAATGTGTGTAGATGACTTCAATTTTAGTTTTTGTCCTAGTATGTGTATCAGTGTTTTGTCACAAGTATATGGCAATGATTATATTTTCTTTGCCATGCATGAACATGCCAGGTTCTAATTAGGGTACCATGCATGTACTGTGTTAATTATCATAATATGCAGAAATTATGCAAACATCAATGGCTTAATTTCACGCTGTGGACGTAAGAACAGCCACATTCAAAGCAATTTTACTAGGGCAAGTGACTTTTGAATAGACTATTATAATACTAATTAAGGCATCTTGCAGAAATATGCAACTTGGAGCATATGAATGCTTAACTATCCATTAAAAAGAGGATCTTGCATGATTGCTCATTACATACAAGTTTTATGTCTCTTTTGCATGATGTATCATATATTGTTTCTTTTCCATATGGAATTGTCAAGAACTGAATATTGCTTCATGAAAAACCATTCATGATCATAAATTAATTAATTTCTTGAACAAATCTGATTCTTGTTAATTTGATGTTTATGTATATAATGTTATCTATGTTTATTGTATATTCTTATGTAATTTGCAAATGTTGAGGCCCACATGGAAGATCGGGAAACTGAATGTGTCAGCCTCTTTAAATAAAGACGTTACTTACTTACTTACTTACTTACTTACTTACTTACTTACTTACTTACTTACTTACTTACTTACTTACTTACTTACTTACTTACTTACTTACTTACTTACTTACTTACTTACTTACTTACTTACTTACTTACTTACTTACTTACTTACTTACTTACTTACTTACTTACTTACTTACTTACTTACTTACTTACTTACTTACTTACTTACTTACTTACTTACTTACTTACTTACTTACTTACTTACTTACTTACTTACTTACTTACTTACTTACTTACTTACTTACTTACTTACTTACTTACTTACTTACTTACTTACTTACTTACTTACTTACTTACTTACTTACTTACTTACTTACTTACTTACTTACTTACTTACTTACTTACTTACTTACTTACTTACTTACTTACTTACTTACTTACTTACTTACTTACTTACTTACTTACTTACTTACTTACTTACTTACTTACTTACTTACTTACTTACTTACTTACTTACTTACTTACTTACTTACTTACTTACTTACTTACTTACTTACTTACTTACTTACTTACTTACTTACTTACTTACTTACTTACTTACTTACTTACTTACTTACTTACTTACTTACTTACTTACTTACTTACTTACTTACTTACTTACTTACTTACTTACTTACTTACTTACTTACTTACTTACTTACTTACTTACTTACTTACTTACTTACTTACTTACTTACTTACTTACTTACTTACTTACTTACTTACTTACTTACTTACTTACTTACTTACTTACTTACTTACTTACTTACTTACTTACTTACTTATGAAACGAGTGGACAAGACACTATGACACGAGGCTTTGTATGTAATTAGCACAAATGTAAGATTCTATTTTATCACATAACCTTACAAAACGCTCATAAACGTTCAAAATGCTGATGTGTACAAAGGTTTCTTCAAAATAAAGCATTAAAGTCAATGCTTGCGACGTCATGACGACGTTTGTATTATACTGAAATCACGGGTTGTATCAAGGCTTGGATTGGCTTATGATACGTTACGTCACCCTGAACCAACCAACCAACAGCAAGCTAATTTAATATTTATGTAACGGGCTGGGAGTGCATTACAATATTTCGAGCACAGCTTTAATGCACTTCCAGACCACAGGTTATGTGATAAATTATATTTTTAAGTTGTATGTGTATCTCATCCATTTCCCCAACACCCGCTTTGGGGTTGGGTTTGAATCCCAATATTTTCTTACCAATGGCTGTACCTTACATTTACCTTTCAGTTATTGACAGCCACTGGTGGATTTATTGGTGCATTAACAGCATTACTAGCTGATTCAGCACAAGCTGCAGGTACATATATACCTTTTTAGCTCACCTGACCACAATGTGGTCATGGTGAGGTTTTGTCATACCGAGATGTCCGTCGTCCGTCGTGCGTCGTGCGTCATGCGGCGTGCGTCGTGCGTCGTGCGTCCGTCAACAATTTCTTCAAACGACTTCTCCTCCTAAACCGCTTGGCCAAATTTGATAAAACTTAACAGGAATGTTCCTTGGGTGGACCTCTACCAAAGTTGTTAAAAAAATTCCAGTCCGTCGCATAACTAGGTCACACAGGCTAAAAATAGATTTTCAAAAAGGAAACTTCAAAAATCTTCTTCTCTGAAACCGTAAGGCCTAGAGCTTTCATATTTGGTATGTAGCATCACCTTGGGGTCCTCTACAATGATTGTTCAAATTATGTCCCTTGGGTCAAAATTGGCCCCGCCCCAGGGGCCCTTAGTTTTACATAGAGTTATATGGGGAAAACCTTAAAAAATCTTCTTCTCCGAAACAGCTTGGTCCAGGGCTTTCATATTTGGTATATAGAATCAGCTAGAGGTTCCCTACAAAGATTGTTAAAATTATTCCCCTCGGGTCAAAATTGGCCCCGCCCCGGGGGCCTTAGTTTTACATAGAGTTATATAGGGAAAACCTTAAAAAATCTTCTTCTCCGAAACCGCTTGGCCCAGGGCTTTCATATTTGGTATGTAGACTCAGCTAAAGGTCCTCTACAAAGATTGTTCAAATTATGTCCCTGGGGTCAAAATTGGCCCCGCCCCGGGGGCCCTTAGTTTTACATAGACTTATATAGGGAAAACCTTAAAAAATCTTCTACTCCGAAACCGATTGGCCCAGGGCTTTCATATTTGGTATGTAGACTCAGCTAGAGGTCCTCTGCAAAGATTGTTCAAATTATTCCCCTCGGGTCAAAATTGGCCCCACCCTGGGGGTCACCATTTTACTTAGACTTATATAGGGAAAACATATAAAAATCTTCTTGTCTAAAACTACAATGCCTAAGAGCTTTGATATTTGGTATGTAGCATCATCTAGTGGTCCCCTACCAAGATTGTGCGAATTATGCCCCTGGGGTCAAAATTGGCCCAGCCCCTGGGGTCACCGTTTTACATAGACTTATATAGGGAAAACATATAAAAATCTTCTTGTCTAAAACTACACTGCATAGAGCTTTGATATTTGGTATGTAGCATCATCTAGTGGTCCTCTACCAAGATTTTTCAAATTATGCCCCTGGGGTCAAAATTGGCCCCACTTGGGGGGTCACCGTTTTACATAGACTTATATAGGGAAAACATATTAATATCTTCTTGCCTAAAACTACACTGCCTAGAGTTTTGATAATTGGTATGTAGCATCATCTTGTGGTTTTCTACCAAGATGTTCAAATTATTCCTTTGGGTGAAGGGTGTATTATCAGGTGAGCGATATTGGGCCATCATGGCCATCTTGTTTGTAAATGTTAATAATGGAATTAGGGCTTTAGAATTCAGTTTTTCTCTGGCAGATTATCCAAAGAAGGAAAATCTCTGTCGTATGCAGGGCATTTGTTCATATATGCCCCCATCTTTGATGAGGGAGTATACTGCTTTGCATATGTTGGTCAGACTGTCGGTCTGTTGACGATATATGTTTTCCTTTCAATAACTCTAAAACACTTTGCCCTAGGATCTTCATACTTACATAGAGGCTGGCCAACAACAGTAGATGACCCCTATTGATTTTGACAGGTGAAAGTCACTGTACCTATACCATTTCTGACTACTGCAAACATGAAACATGTTTTACAAACATCTCTTGTTAGTTTTACTACTATAACATCTATGCATGTATATTAACTCTTACATTTCAGCCTCTGTCATGATATGTACATTGTAAACATGTTATGCATGTATGTATTATTTGTGTGAATGAGTCAGTGGCTTAAAATGCAAATAACGAATACAGTGTACATTTATGTACATACTATAATAAATATATAATAAATTATTTACGTTTTTCCAATTGAAAAACAAACACAACCTAATCTGTAAATAATAATCCACTTGTCCACCCATTACTAGTATTGTCTGATGAAGCGACATTCAGGTTCTGGTTTTTGTCACAAACTTTTTTTTGGGGTGGAGTTATCTAAGGCTTTCATAGTTCACATTGTTAGGTGGTGGCGCCTTATGGGTTTAAAATCCACTATACATCTTTATGCAAGCCATTTTGTCCCTTTGGCGCCTCAATGTTGTATCTTACTATATAGAGAGATACAACCTTGTTGCACCAAAGGCACGATTTATACTAGATTCAACATATCCTGCAAAACGTCATTTAGGTTTGATTGCATAAAAAATGTATTAAGAAAACTTGTAGGTTTAAAACGCATTGAGATTAGCCTTGATCCCTCAATATGCATAAATGTTCAGTGGGGAACAACAAATAATCAGATAAAATTTCACATGGTTAAACATACCGCGGTAATTTCAAAGAAATGGCAGTGATTATTTGAGTTTCAGTCTTACAATGTTGATGAATAAAGTCCATGGTCTTCTATGATTATCTATGTAAGATTATGTTTCAGGTGAAAAGACAGTGTGGGTATTACCATTTACATCGGGAGGGTTTCTATATATAGCCCTGGTGACTGTGGTGCCCGATTTGTTGGAAGAAAAACATCCAAGGTTGGAATTCTATTATCATATACTTTCTTTTACATTCTTTAAAATGACCAACATAACTTTTATTAATTTTAATATTTGCAAATCAACTTTCTGCTGAAACATGACAGGCATATGAGTACCTCTACCTGGATTTAAACACAGGTTTCCAGATTAGATGACAAGCGGGCTAACCAATGAGCTTTAGTGGCATTCTTTCATCTATGCATGTGTCTTCCTAATTTTAAGAGTTCCTTCAATATTTTCTGCTATCTACTCCAACGTTTATTATGAGCATAAAATTAATATCAGCCTTTTTCTTTTTTCAATTAATTTTCAAGCCTTCTTGTATTGAGTATACATGTCTGACAGACCAAAAAAGAAAAAAAATTGTAAAAAATGATGATAATTTCCTAGCTTGAATCAGATTGTCTCTGGCATAACTGTCCATGACAGAATATATCGATAAATTGTCTTAAGTATAGTTTAGTACGTAACTGTAAAATCCTTAATATTCGTGGAGGATTTAATTTCATGGATGATCTCAACCCTGAAATTAAATCCCTACGAGTATCAATTATTTATATAGAATGTGACTATTCACTAAGTGGATAAGTTATCCTTGAAATTACATCCCCGCAAAATGATCATTTTCAACAAAGCCAAGAAATTTTCTCCCATTGAAATTAAATGATATCACAGTATGATTGTGATAGTGTTGTTTCAAAATTAAACGTGAAGGGATAGTAAACATCAAGTTGTCTGTCTTGTAAACTATGTGTTTCTATGCTTAACTATGTATACCTGAGTTAACGGTAAAACCTGCTATTCTTTTGAATGAGATAGGTCCCTCATTAGTACATGTATTACTTATAGTTGAACCTACTATAAGTGAATGTGGTTTTTTTTGTTTTTCAGAGAATCAACCAAGCAGATAGTGTGTCTACTTGCTGGTATAGCTGTGATGTATCTAGTCTGTCTTGTTCATTAGTGTTCACAATATCATCATCTGAGTGCATCATCTATCTACATACATGTGGGGGGGGGCATCAGCTGTGTATCGTGTACATACATGGGGGATAGGGCTGTGTATGTAGGGGTTGGGGCCGTGCATGCAAGGGTTGGGGCTGTGCATGCAGGGGTTGGGGCTGTGCATGCAGGGTTTGGGACTGTACTAGTCTGGAAGGGTATTTGTGACATTGTGCATTCTGGGTGGGTTTTGTACATGCAAGGATAGTACAGCTTGCATGTGTAATGGACAAAGGCTTGTATGTGAGAAGGGCAGGCTTTCATGTATGCAGGGGACCGCGTGTACATGCTGGGGGCTGGGTTTGTGCATGCAGGGGCGGGGCTTGTACGTACAGTCACGTCAGCTGATTGATTATTATTATGTATATATGTCATATCAATGTGAAGTTGTTACTACATTGTTATAATACATGATGTGTGAAGGTTTTGAAAAAAAAGTTAGTTTGCTGCCAAAAGTAAATTTATGTTATGCCAATATGTTAACCGATATGTGAAGCCAGTTATGTGTTGGTTAACAAATGTGAAGACTATATTATGTATTTGTGACAACTGTGTGATTGTTGTTAAAGCTCAAGCACAGGTAACTGTATCATTGATAAAGACTAAAACGGAAAAAAAACGATTTGTGTGAAATTATATTTTTTTCTTGAAAGAAAAATATAAAGTTTACAAATTTTTTTTTCGTTATCAATGTTACGGTTACCTGTGAGATCAAGTTGTGATCACTACCAAGTTATGATTGTGCGTCAGTAAGAATGTTTGGTTTTAAATTAATTCTCATTTATACGTAGTACATGCTACATCTTCTTTATTTACGATAACTTATGTGAATATGTCAGTTTCTTTGTTACTCTCATATATGCTATCGATTTTTTTTCTTTTTTTTTCTTGGTTTATATGACATTCTATGAAACAAGGTTTATTTACCACCTGATGAAGCCATATTGGCAAAACATTGTGGGAAATAAAATGAACATGTTTGGTGGTTTTTATTTGCATTATTTATGATACAAGGGAAGCAATTCTGGATTTGAGTTATGTATTTTATTCATGTTGTACATGTAAGGCATGTTTATCTCCCTTTTTGTCAAAAAAAGTGATTCTGTGATATCGATGTTATCGTATTTCTCTTCCACGTGTATTTTGGGAGACATATTTTAAAACTGTCTGCTGGAAGAATTGATGTCACTGGAGTTTTTGGCTGATGAATATTTCCAGAGTTATGGCCCTTGTAAGGAGACATACATTTTTATGTCCTGAATATTTCCAGAGTTATAGCCCTTGGGTGGAGACATACTTTTTTATGCCATCAATAATTCCTCCAGAGTTTTGACCTTTTAGAGGAGACATGCATTTTTGTGCGGATGACCGTTTACTTCATGATTGATAGGTTGTATGCAAGCATGAGTTCCGATCTTTTATTGGAAAGGAACGTGCTCATTAATCCATCACATTACCCGGTACTGGGGACTTATTTACCAACATTGTAAGTCTGAAACTCAAACTTAGACTTGAAATTGGCAAAATTTATAATCACACTGTCATTTCTTTGCTATTACATTTAATTTAACTGTTTGAAATTTTATTTAACCATTTGTTGTAACCCACTGAACATGTATGTAGTTATGTCAAAAGTAGTACATTTATAACAACATGAGAGCAAAATTTTGTAGAACATTTAGCGTATGAAGTCGAAGACTGAGTTTCATTCTTACAACATTCAACTTGGTGAATAAGGCCCCTGGTATGTTTGTCAACTTATACACATGACATTGTACATTGAACGTCCATTTTGTGTCAAAAAACTCTATAATTCAAGTTATATTTATTATATATTGTGTACGTTTAATGTTTATTGCCTATGCATATATTGTATATCATTTTAATGTTCGTCATGAAATCCATGCCAGAAAATGTTGCTATATTTCATTTGTCGTTAACTTTTATGTGAAAATAACTTAAAGGTGGATGTAAATTGCATTGCTTCTGTCTGCAAGAACATTTGTGGACAAAATGTTTTTTAAATAAATAATGTAAAATCATTAAATTTGATGGGACAAAATTTTGTGGTTTTGGTAAAGAAGACTCAATTCCATGGGACCTATATTCATGGGTTTTGCATTTCAGGTAATAAATACTAGCGTCAAAATTATTGTTCTATGGTCTTTGATTTTGTAGCTGAAGGTGAACCATGAAATTCACGTAAATTTGATCTTTCACAAAAATTAAAGATTTTACAGTATCTTAAGAACAGTCTCACAGGAGTTCAACGTCACAGCAATATTTTATGACTAAACGACTGCTAGGGGTATGTTTGTTTTATAGACGTCTCTTGTTGATATTTGAAAAACACTTAAGACCAATCAAATTTTATTTTATACATGTAGAATTTGAAAATACAAATATCCTGCTAGGATTGACACTCTATTGCAGTTGAAAGTTCACTGCAAATAAAATGACAATTATATTATATGGCCTTGTTGTGATAGAGGTTGTGAATTTATTTGTTTAAATCTATATTATTTGTCAAACTATACTCTCACTGCCTGTTAAAGTATTCATGGTTTTATCCTCTTGTTACAACTTTTGGTGTATTTAATTTATGTGTTCATACGAATATTACCTTCTGGTTTATATATATTGCTAGCTTAGAATTAGAAGGTTGTAAGCTACATGCAACCTTATAAGACCCATACATATTTTAAATACCGGTATGATTCACCAGGCACTTCTTAGGAGCCTATTATCATAAAATTGTTGTATTTCAATAAGTAATGAGTAATTTTCAGACAGTTTTTCTTGTTTTCTCTAAATTACGCTTTTGTTCTTACAACCTTCTCCTTCTAATCTAGCACTATATGTATGTTCTTACTCTTCTCGTTCTCGCTGTTTGAACAGAATGTGTCAAATCCGGTGGAGGCACACATATGCTTGCCATAGTAAGCCGAAAGCTGACTGGCAAATAAAAGCAATGCACAGCATTTTTTACCAAAATGGAAGTTGGTGCTATTAGAAGTGAAAACAAATGTATTTTTTAGATTTTGCATCTTTCTGATTGTTAAGTCTAGGTCCCACTGAGCATAATTGCCTCGGCGATGATCTCCTGATTTTATAAATGAGCATCGGGAAAAGCTTCGGGAAAAGCTTCGGGGAAGGCATTAGAAAATTTGTGAAATCCCTGTTCCCGATGCCTCCCGAAGATCATTTATTAAAATTGGGAGTACATCGCCGAGGCAAAAAATGTTCAGTGGGGACTGTATAGTACTGTCTTTACTTTTCACTTCTTTACACTCCTTGCTCAAAACTAGAAAAATTAATATATTTTGTATTTTTATGATACCGGTTGTATTTTCACCTACGAATTCCATGACACTTTTAAAATCATCTTAGTTTTGTGTTGTTTTTTTTACTTTGTTGAAATCCACTTTTTTATCAAACACATAGTGACAAGGTGAGCTTTTGTGATCACTCTTCGTCCGTCGTCCGTCCGTCGTCCTTCAACAATTGGCTAGTGTACACTCTAGAGGCAACAGTTTTGATCCAATATTCAAGAAACTTGATCAGAATGTTGTTCTCCATGAAGTCTAGGCAAAGTTCGAAACTGGGTCATGTGGGGTCAAAACTAGGTCACTAGGTCAAATCTTAGAAAAATCTTGTGTACACTCTAGATGTCACCAATTTGTTCCAATCTTCATGAAACTTGGTCAGAATGTTGTTCGCCATTAAAATCTAGGACAAGTTCGAAACTGGGTCATGCGGGGTCAAAAACTAGGTCACTAGGTCAAATCTTATAAAAACCTTGATTACACCCTAGAGGTCACCAATTTGTTTCAATCTTCATGAAACTTGGTCAGAATGTTGTTCTCTATGAAATTTAGGTCAAGTTCGAAACTTGTTCATGCCGGGTCAAAAACTAGGTCACTAGGTCAAATCTTATAAAAACCTTGTGTACACCCTAGATGTCACCAATTTGTTTGAATATTCATGAAACTTGGTCAGAATGTTGTTCTCTATGAAATCTAGGCCAGGTTCGAAACTTGGTCATGCCGGGTCAAAAACTAGGTCACTAGGTCAAATCTTAGAAAAACCTTGTGTTCACTCTAGAGGTCACCTTTTTGATCCAATCATCATGACACTTGATCAGAATGTTGTTCTCTATAAAATCTAGACCAAGTTTGAAACTGGGTCATGTGGGGTCTAAAACTAGGTCACTAGGTCAAATCTTAGAAAAACCTAGTGTTCACACCAGAGGTCGTGGTTTTGATCCAATCTTCATGAAACTTGGTCAGAATGTTGTTCTCTATGGAATCTAGGCCAAGTTCAAAACTGGGTTATGTGAGTCAAAAACTAGGTCACTAGGTCAAATCTTAGAAAAACCTAGTGTTCACTCCAGAGGTGTGGTTTTGATCCAATCATCATGAAACTTGGTCAGAACGTTGTTCTTTATGAAATCTAGGCCAAGTTTGAAACTGGGTCATGTGGGGTCAAAAACTAGGTCACTAGGTCAAATCTTAGAAAAATATTGTGTTCACTCCAGGGGTCACTGTTTTGATCCAATCTTCATGAAATTTATATGGTCAGAATGTAGGTTTTACTGATACCTAGACCAATGTGCAACAGGTGAGCGACCTAGGGCCTTTCAGGCCCTCTTGTTTATGATGTCTTGACATGCACACAGGCTGACTGGATAACTAGGATGTGCCATAATGTAGTAAGTATACTGAGGAGACATAGTGATATATCTTTTTTACATAAATAAGGTGATCTTATTTGTACTTCTAAAAGGCCTATTACTTCTTTTATATTTTATCATTTGTAAAGAAAGTTCTCTTGTATGTTGTATATAGACTTGTGTGTATACCGGTACATGTATTTGAATTGTCTTATGCCTAGGTCCCATTGAGCATTTTTGCCTCAATGATGTACTTGATTTAATACATGGACTTTGGAAGGCATCGGTAAAAGAATCCTCATGGTTTAGGTGATGATACGTGGAAGTCATTAGAAAATTTGCGGAATCCCTATTCCCGATGCCTCTCAAAGCTTATTTGTTTAAGTTGGGAGTACATCGCCGAGGCAAAAACTACTCTGTGGGACCTTGGCTTTAACTATCCACCTCCTCCCCAATTATCCACCTCTTTTATGACTGTATTTTGATTTCTATGCACTACACTTTCACTTTGTTAGCTGTTATATAATACTGCTGTCTGAACAGGTGCTCACATCCTAAAGTCAGGAGGCACCAGTAGTTATACCCCCGCAAACAAAGTTTGAAGGGGGTATACTGGAGTCACCATGTTGGTCTGTCGGTCTGTTGGTATGTTAGCATTGTGTCCGCTCTGTAACTTTGTCATTTCTTACTGGATTTTAAAATTGCTTGGTACAAATGTTCACCACATCAAGACCGTGTGTCATGCGCAAGACCCAGGTCCCTATCTCAAAGGTCAAGGTCACACTTATTTTTTTCTTCATCAATTTTCACATTAGCCTTCAATCATGGTGTTTTTCAATCTGTATAGCCGCAGATTTCCATCAAATGTGTTTAGACTATAATTTTAAATAATATTCCTGTGTCAAGGCAGTGCTGCGGGGGTATGATTCATCACTCCTGTGATAGCTCAAGTTATTTCTTAACTATTTTCCTTTTTTGTGTTGCCAGAACAGGCGTCATATAGGTGTTACTTTCGTCGTCAGTATCGTCGTCAGTGGCCGCAGCTTAACTTTGTCATTGTATGTTGAAATGACTTCCTATTTGGTATGCATGTTTCTTGCCATGACTCAAAGTGCAGTGGGCAAATAAAATATCAGGCTGGACTCCTTGCTGAGAAAACATTCTGGTTGGACTCCCTGAATAAATTGTTGGATTTGTAGATTAATATTGCATTGATACATTGATAGTTTTATCATGTAGATATGGTGTAGTGGATGATCTCTTCTATATACATTTTATGTTGATTATATCAAGATTCTACTCCCATCTTGTGCCATATTTATAGTATCCCACAGTATCTTTTAGCAAATTTGTTTTTATGCTTCTGTATCGATAGATCGGTTGGCATATAGTGATTCACCTGTCTCACCGTCCGTCCGACCTGGTTAACCCAAATTGACCGTTTCTTCTAGCATTAATATGGCTTGCTTAAAAGCTTTCAAACTTGCATGGATGTTGTATGTGACCACTCTCCACACACCTGTATCACCTGACTCTATTTTGACCTTCACCTTGACCTAATTTTGGACTTAGACTTGTTGAAATGGCTTCCACTGGGGTATAAGCGTTTATTGAACACAGTCTTGTTATGCTCTGGTATCTTCTGTTGCGGAGGCATATAGTTATTCACCTGCTCGTTAATCAGTTATTCTAGGTTAAATTTTAGCGAAATGATTCTTGGTAACATTTTAACAAAAATATATTACTTGTTTGAAAGCCAGCTTGATTTGTGATTTCTTTCTTGCATTAGTTGAGTTTTAGTAAATATGTAAATCACTCCCGTCAGCATATACTGTAAAATCATTTAATTTCTATGGGACAAAATTTCGTTGTTTTGGTGAAAAAGACCATTTCGATGGGACCTTAATTTGAGAATTTTGCATTTCCGGTAATAAATACAATGGCCAAAACTATAATTCGATAGGATTTGATTTTTTGGTTTTAGTTGAACCTCATAATCCACGAAATTTAATGATTTTACAGTAGTAGACATAGTAGCAGATATAGAAGTAGTCATTGTAGTAGGAGAGAAAGATGGCTTTGACTGGTTCAACATGGACTACATTTTTGGAGTTTTATAACTTGAGATGTAAAACTTTTACTCCTGCTTATTCTATGTATTTAATACTCTGAATTGCGTCAATCAAAACATTTTTATATCATTTCATGTTTAATTTTAATTGTTATCGATAATAAATGTCATATATACATGTGCTAAATTAATGGTGCAGGAAAACAGGGTATGTGTGTATGTGTGTCTGTCAGATAATTCTGGTGCACTGGACCCGATCTCAACAAACATCTCAATTAGAGTTGAATCTCATCTCATGCCAGGTGTCGTTTTGATAATTTCCCTCGAAAGATGTACTTAAAACTAGCATCAAAAACAGCAAACATTATTCTTAGTTTATTACAATAAATTTTTAAGATTTTTAACTTCAGATTTATTTTTAATTCGTACTGAGTTTCTTATTTGGGCAAATTCTCAATTTGAGATGAGATTTCTGTTTGAGAATTTTCGGGAGATCGGGGCCTTAGCTCTATTTTGCAAGATATGTTTTTTAACGATGTTTGCATAATTTTAATTTTAAATAATATTTTTTGATGATGATTGTTTGTTTAAAATTTGAATGCACTGGGATCGGTTGTACATGTAAATAATGCACATATTTGCCATTTTGTTGACCTTGATAAACCATTTAGGATTGAAATTATATGACCCTGGTAATTCTCATTCTTAATGTAATAACTTTATTTCATTGTTTATGTATTTCAATTCATTTGGATGTGGCCAATTCATATTACTTGTTTTGTATTATTAAATACATATTTTATATAATGAATGTACACATACTATCAGGCCCTGATTGTCTTTTTATGAGGGGGACTTTTTGGATAGCCGAGTGGTCTAATATGTCTATACTTTGCCTTGCTAGGCAATGGTACTGTACTGTATGGGTTATGAAGCCTACTAAGAGTTCAAATTTGTGAGGTGTGAAGTAGTTACATACATTGATATAAGTCATTTGTACAATCATATATGAGGGGGGCATTTTGGATAGCCGAGTTGTCTAATATTTTTTATACTTGTCTTGCTGGACAATAGCACCATACAGTGAATCCTAAGTTCAAACAGGTAATACACATACCACTGGCTTAGAACCAAAAGGTCGTAACTTCCAAATTGATATATTGAGAAAACAAGAGAAAACTGTCTGTAATTTATTCTTTACCTATGGGAAAACACGTTTTTAAAACTTCATTTTGGTCAACATGACAATTTCAGATTTTCATGAAAATAGGCTCATAAGAAGCGCCTTGTGAAGCAGATTTTAAATATGTACAAGTCTTATAAGGTCGTAAGTGGTAATAACGACCTTCTGGTTCTAAGCCATTGCTATGTCTGCTAGAATTGTCTCTCATTGTTGTTACAATTGATAGGGACAATTGCAATCTACATATCTATAGTATCATATCAATGATATCAGAGTATAAGTTGAAAAATGTTTCCTTGTTGGTCTGTGGATGATACATGTACAGGGGCCTTATTCACTAATGTTGTTAGACTGAAACTCAATAATATTTATTCGGTATAAGTAGCATGTAACATGGCATATCATAAATATCACAGAATATAAATAAAATATTTATCTTTGAACACTATTACAAAAATAAAATATCAATTTTAAGAATTTGCATATATTAAAAAAGGCCACGTCAAACACACCCACACCAAGGATAACGCAAAAAAGAGGGGACCTCTTATTTCCATTGCGGTCCGTTAAAAACTCAGACTTAGACTCAAAATTGACAACATTTATAATCACTGCCATTTCTATGGAATTAGATTTAACCATGTGGAATTTTATCTGATTCTTTGTTGTTGCCTACTGACAATGTATATTAATTTTTATCAAAATCAGTACATTTTTACATTTTTAACAACATGAAGGTGAATAGAACATTTGACATTATAAAATCTAAGTCTGAGTTTTAGACTACTGTAACAGTTGGTGAATAATGTCCTTGCTTGATCATGATGAGTGTATGTCTAAAAATGTTAATGAGTGTTGCTAGCATCAAAGACTTAATGTAATTTAGGTCTTTGCTAGAATCATAGTAAGCTTGTGTTAAATTGTATTTCAATGGCATTTACTTGGCACATTCATATTCTTGGAATCAATACATGTAAGCACAGTTAGATGTTTGTAAGTTCTAATTTTGAGTAAATATTACATTAAGTAGGTAATGTTTACTTTGTCCTGAGAAAATCGAATATTTGTAATAATGTGATTTATTTAGTTTGCTGGTCCTGTTTTATCAACATACTTTAAAATGGAAATCGTAAACCTTCGTTCAAATTTGAATTCTGTATAATTCTTTAACAACTACACATTAGTGATTGAAAGTGTTTGTTGGTATTTATTAGCAGCTCAATCTTTATTAGTAGTCCAGTCAAAATAGGCTCAAAATGGGCCTAACCCAAAACAAATTGCAACAAAAACAATTTTTTCACCAACGTCAAGTTCAAACCTTGGTGGACTTCAGAAAAAAAGTCCTCAAAAATTTGATAAGGGGAAAGGGGTGAAATCCAAGATGGCGTCCAGGATGTCTGCCATAAATTGCTGAACCACTAACTATCAATTTTCTAACAAGGTTGTTCTAAATATAGATATAATAAGGAACATTTGCATGGAAAGTGTTCATAATAAAGTGTGCATCAAATTGGATAGTTTAAGTGACCTCTCAAAGGTCAAGGTCAATGCCATTTCAAGGTCAAACTACTAAAAACGCTAAAAAATGAATTTTCCTCTATACTTTCATTGGTTTAAGATCTATTTTACAATGTATGAGGTTATTAAAGCATGAAAGTAGTTGGTAAGTGTATATTTCTTTATTATAAGGCATATTTTTAAATCAGAATATTGAAATTTGTGAACAAAGCCAGTATTTCTCTAGTACATCGTGTCCAAGAGCTGATTGTGATAACTATTATAATCAGTTGTAGCATTAGAATTTTCATTGGTATAACTAAATGTTTGTGTGAATATTATAAATTAAATAAGAATTTTTAAATTGTCTGCAACAATGACCACTTTGAGGACAAGGTCAAGGCCATTTCAAGGTCAAATTACAGGAAAAAAGATTATAATGCTATATTTTCATTGATATTAGATATATTTCACATTTTCTAAGGCTATTAAAGCATAAAAGTAGTTGGTATATTCTACAACACTAACCAATTAAGGGTCAAGGTCGTTCAGGATACAAAAATACACAGTTACAATGCAATGGTATTTTCACACTGTATTTTTTTCAAAGGGTTAGATATTTGTCTTGTAGTGTTGCTTAGAGTAAAACAATATTCAGTAGGTTGCATGTGTGCTTGGAACATTGGTGGGTGAGTAATGTGGTATCTCATATAACGAGGATGAATATTCCAACCCTGTAGGTGGCCCATAGGGCCTATGATATTTGTTCAGTACATTGATGAGCATCACATAGTTCCAACACTGACTGTGTCAAAACTGAATACTGCCATGAGGTCGTTGATGACTGTTCAGGCCTGCTCCTACAATTAGAGCATTGAATTATTGATTGGCTGTTAACAACAGTTCTGAATATTTAATTGGACCTTGTGTGGTTGATGTTAGCAGTGTAATCACTGATGATTCCTCTGTGTGGTATGTAATAACTATTCTCATCACCCAATGATTCCATTATATCAACAAGGCCTAAATACAAGGACTTTGATACATAAACTGTTGCCAACACTGGCTTGTACCAGGGTGGGCCAATGATAATCCTTGCACTGATAAGTCCACTATTGACACTACATTAATGGTTCCCAAAACAGATATGTGCTTGAGATGAATGCTCCGTGTGATGGTGAGACCTTTCAGTACATAGAATACTAGTTCCCCAACATTATTGAATCTACTAATTGATGTACTATAATAGTACCTTGTTCCCTACACTGATAAGTCATCGATACAATATTGTTATCAACACTTGCAAGTCCCCACAGGGACTAGGATAAGTGGTATCAGCTTTGATGAGTCCCTTACCTGACATAGGACGGATGTAGCCAACACTGATGAGTTCCCACAGTGACTATGACTACTTCAGCAAGCACTGATGAGTCTCCCATAAGACTTTCATTGATGGTTCCCCACACTGATGAGTCCGAGAGGACCTTTGATTACAGCTTACAACACTGGGTAGTCCTTCATACATTTGTATACATGTGCACTAATAGTATTGTAACGAACACTGATAAGTCTTCCATGGACCCTAATAAGTCTGCTGTCAACACGCCCGAATCACATAGGGTCTACATGTGAGACAAGTACCTCAGAGAAATTTGCATGACTGTTTCCAACTCTGATGAGTCATTTATAGATCCTTATAGGTTTGCTTCAAGTACACGTGCGTCTAATAATAGGGTCTAATTAATACAACTGCGTCTTTGAATGACTTCTCCCAGCACTGCCGAGTCCCCCCACGTAATGCCTTTATTATTTGTTCCCCTGACACTGATACCCAACTATGACTGCTGCCAATGCCGATGAGTCAACCGCAAGGCTTAATACGACTCTCGTAAGTGAATTAACGCTTATAAAGCCTTTCATAGGGCGTTGTCTAATATATTGAGCATTGACGAGGTCCTCATATGACCTTCATTGATTTTTCATACACTAGTTGGTCTATAGAAAGCCTTGGATGACTACTTTTCAAAACACTGGTAAGTTCACCTAAGTGTATATGATGACTTCTCTAAACCCTTGTGAGTCCTTTTAAGTGTGACAGTTCCATACAGCAGTGAGTCCTCTTATGGGAATATGCTCAGTACCCATAGGCCCTATTTGGACGGATGCAAAGACTTGTACATAGGATGACAGTTCTCTACACTGTTGAGTCCTACTTAGTGCCTAAGATCTTGGATAACAGTTCATTACCTCCGTGGAATAAAGGATGACTGTTTCTTATGCCCATGGTGGGACATATGGTGACTATTGTGTCATTGTTTTGTCCCTGATTCTTACTGACAATGACGGTCTCCAACACTGGTGATTGCCACATAGTACTGATGAGGATATTTCCCAATAATAGCGAGCCCCTAACAGTACCTAGGATGACAGTTCCCAACATTGATGAGTCTCTCGTTATGTCAATTATGACTGTTTCAAACTGAAGAACCCCATTGGGCATTGGATGAGTATTTCCAACAAACATGAGTTCTACATAACGTAAATATTAAACTTAGAGCTCTAATAAAATCGATATGCTTAAAACGTTGACCTTTAAAGACATGCACCTTGACCTTCAAATGGTCATTGTTTGATTCTGGTTTTAAGTTCACTATATGTAAGTTTACTAAGTATTTTTACTTGTAAGCATTTATTTGTATCATTGGTAAGACTAACTAAGCTTTTCACATTTTTACCTCGAAATGACCTTGACATTGGCTTCATATGATCACTGTTGTGAGTAAATGTAAAGGACATTAACTAATGAACATTTTCATTCCAAATATGAATCATTATATCTACATATTACATTACAAAAGTGATATCAAGCAAATAATGGTTTCGAATCCAAAACGTCTCGGATACCATATACCTGACTAAAAGTGACTGTTTTAACCGAACTGTAATGTTCTTACTTAAAAATATTATTCATATTGAATCAATACATACTGAACGATCATTATACCAACTCTATAATGATGAAAAGTGGAAATCTATAAAACGGCAAGGAAAATAAGAGGGAAACAACAGATTTTTAAGCTTTTCCCATTTCGTCCTTCAAATGACCTTGACCTTGGTCTAAAAGTGGTCACTGTTGCAAGTCAATTTGAAGGACACTACTGAATGAACATTATCAATCAAATTATGAAGACTTATATCTATATATAAAACGACCACATTGATATTTAGAGGTTATATAATTCATAGCGGCCATCATGGAAGCCATCTTGGATTTTTCACCTTTAGACACATATTTTTTTTGAGGACTTTTTTTCTGGTGATCAGCATATGATTACCTAGCTAAAAATCGAAAAATAGCTTATGTTGCAATTTGTTTTACCTTTAATGTTAATTTGACTGGACTATAGTATTACAACTTCATTTACCACACTTTATAGTTATAAAAGTATTATAAATAATTTAAATCTGATCATAAGGTTATGATTTGCGGAAGTGCTTTGATAAAGCAGTGCCCTGGTCCTGTCATGATGGCCCATTTGTTTGAAATGTGTCTGTACAAGGTCTGTGTGCAATATGTATTTAAAAAATTATTTTGGCCTACAGTCATGTTAAGGTGAGGAAAGTGTCTATTCCTGGGCACCACAGATTGATGTTGGCTGCCACACCCACAGGAGAGAAATAGTCTCCCCAGGGAGCCCATTGACCAGGGGACGTTAAAATTTCAAAGGGTGCTTGAGCGGCTCAACACATGAAAAGAGCCCTAGAAAATTGGTAAATTAACTTTTTATAACTTATTTCAGTAATATATAAAATTCTGTATATTTAAGAGATTGCTGTGTCTATCTAGTCTGGTATTGGGTGGGGTGGGCAGAAAATACTAACATGTTTAAACATATAGTTTAGTTGAAGTTTTGAATCATTTAAACAAAAGAAATAAATAAAAATAACAATTTTGTTGGTTTTAACAAAGACACAACTTGAGATATATTTTAGATTGATTTTTATTATGGTCTCTGTTTTTAGCGAAGGAGTGAATTGGTTGACCTTTTATAGTCACATTGACTTCATCTTTAATATTTCTGACCTACGTATTTGTTTGTTACATATATACATTGTATGTATATGCATGTTTGTAAGTTAGTTGAATATTTATTACATATTACATGAATGGCAAGGTGGCATCATTATATACATGTTGATTACAAAATAAAGGTCTTCCGTCCTAATTTACTAGTTTGTTTATCATTTCTATATGTTTTGTTCCAAAACAATACTGACAAATCAAACAGGGTATAAGTAGCCCTCAATATATTACAAATAGAACACAAATGCAAAAATAGAGAAAAAATCAGTGGAACACACCATCAAGAAAAAGAACACAAGTAAAAATATTGCTCACACACACAGGCCATAAGAATAACCTTGAAAAGGTGCAAGTAGAACACACATCTGATTGAGAAAGGACAGAGACATAAAAATCAGGAACATTCAGACAAAGTCTCCATATTATTTAATGTGCCCATCTACTTATACTTCGATCTCCAATACTCATCAAAATCCGCTTGACAGAGATAACACCGAGGGAAAGGGGTGAAATGTTTACCTCAGGTGCAATGTTAAAACTTTTGAACTGTGAAACGTCTTAACACCATGTTTATACACACTACATGTATACAATACTTCAGTAACATTTACATCTTCATGGTTGGCTGAACGGCCTGTTTGAAGCTGCTCATGCTATCCAGGTTTGTGACCCTGGTTGCCATTGGTAAACTGTCCCAAGGGACGACAGTTCTTGGGAAGAATGAGTCTCGATACTGCTAGTATAATCTTCAATGGTGTGTCACGAATCTAGCCGAGTCTCGGTATATTGGCGAGCGTATGGGGGTAAATATGATACTGGAAGTGTCACTAGGCTTTTAGCAATGTTGTACATGTCTATGAGAATTAGGACTGCTGTTGTACGACGCTGTTCCTGTGACGGCTTACTCTCTTATCTAGTTTTGATAAACTCCAAGAAACTGTGAGTATACAAAAAAGGTATGAGAAAATCCTGCAGCACTCAACCCAACCAGCCGAGCACAGAAATCAGAAACAACACGACACAACCACCCTGAGCAGTGCCCACAGAAACCCATGCCAAAACGGCGACCAAATGAGGCACAACAACCCCGGGTCGTTACCTAGGTTAAAACACCAAGGACAGAGACCTAACGTTATATGCAATCTAAAGCGGCACAAATACGACTTGACCTAGTTAAATATGGGCAAGGTAGAAACGGGGCGGGAAATAATATTACATATTCCTAGCAACTACAATGAGCAATGCCCACACATAAGCCGAAGAAACAACCAAAGATCCAAGTCTCCGCCGATAAAATGCAGGATGACCCACATTCACAAGGAAAGTATATGATAGCGGTCATTGCCATGATTGCCGAATGAAACGAAGCTAACACTCGACCAAGTTCCCAAAGGCCCCACGGCACGGCGAACAAACCACACAAACACCAAGGACAGTGACAAAACGTTAATACATGTTAAAGATTGATCTAGTTTACAATAATGGGCAAAACGAGAGCGTAAATATATATATATGCTAAAAACGTATCTTATAGTGACCAAACAGCACAATGACCGAATGAAAAGTATTTCATCCAGCATCTCCGCAAGATACAAATGATAAAAAGAGGGAGGGTGTAGTGGGCGATGGACTTAAAAACAAATGGCAGAGGAAGTTAACTTCCAGGGACAAGTGGAAACCAATAAACGTACGTGACCTAATGAAAATATACAAGTACAATTGTTTTCGGCTGATTTTGTTGTCTAATTCATCACCAAATCGTAGTTGAGACCATGAAACTCCCAAATGATAATAACCAAAGACCTAAATTACACATATTGGACACATGTACCAAATCTCTCGATATCTCGTGGCAGGTCCTCTGAAATCTCGCGAAATCTCGTCAACACGTTATATCTCCTGTTCTAATATACGAGAGGTGTTCAACTTATTTATGAACAAAACATGAACACCGATTGTGCAATATTGAATGAAAATAATTGAAATATCTGTTTTTGACCATGCGAGAAAATGTTTTAAGTTGAACATATGATCATCATACATTGTATATTTCATTTGGTTAAAGCTAAAAACAACAATTTAGTAGATGATGTTGTTTTTTCTGTTTTTAGGGCAAAATGGCCCTTTTATAAGCATCAAGAAAGTGTTGGTAATTTTTTATTTTGCATTTTTAATGAGAACATCAGTAATATTTGTGGTAAGATGCGTTATTAAAGTTCTGTTTCCAAAAATTGTGAAATGGCACCAGAAATTGAAAATTGCCCAACATTGCCAAAACCTACACTATAAAGTTAACTTGATTTTATGATATCTATGATGAATCCATTAGCAAAACGTGGAATAGTATCACAGATGGGAGTGTCCATAGAAACTATCAGTGACATTATTTCGAAACAGTTTAATGCATAGTTCTGGGAAAATGCGAAGTTCCTACGCTGAAAATCAAGAAAAACATGTCTCGCAGCCAAAAGTCTTGGAATCTAGAAATGAGAAATAAACAACAATATGTGGAAAGATTGTTTCATTATAGGGAAGCAATGCTAAATCTTAAAGAATGTTGTGATAGATTATGGTATGCTATTTTTGGAAAAGGTCACAGGGATAGGGAGAAGTTCATGTTTGTCCAGCATTGTGTGTTCGCGGCCGTTTTCATGAAAAGGCATTGGGTTTGTTGTTATTGAAATACGCACACCAAAATCAATATCAAATTGACGAAATTGAAAGCTGTGGTCTATGTACGAACCGTTTCAAATCAGGTTTTCAACAAAAAAGTGTTACGTATCGTTCCTAGTGACTGTTCCAAGAACATAGTGTTTCGTCCGGATTCAGCTTCAAATCACCATAAACAACGCCAAATAAATTTTTTTAAGAATATAACTTTGATATATATTATAACCAAACAGTGGATGTCGAAGTCTTCTCACGCTTTAACAATATAATGTTCTATCAGGTTGATACGAAAACAACGATTAAAGAAGGAAAATGTAAACGTAATTATTACGTGTTTTGGACCTTCAAAACGCAAATAACAACACCCTCTACTCTAATGTCTATTATGATTTAACCGTTACGTATTGTCAATTTACAATTGTTATATATACTTCTTGATACACTACTTTACACAATATAAAAGTTTTTATTCAATTTCATTGTTAGAGTAACAAAATATCGATGTTCATTTTCTGTTCATAAATAAGTTGAACACCTCTCGTACTTACGAAAAAACTAATAAGTCTACAATAATGCAATAGATTTATTATTCAGCTTTAAAATGATACCTCATTTATTGAAGTCAGCCAAGGAATGAAACAGTAGACCCCGTAATTTAGGTCGGAGATGGATGACAGCACTATAAAGTGACTGCACAGCCAGGACATTTCAGACAAAAACACACAAAAGAAATCATAATCGTATAATTCAGACAAACCTAACTAGGCAAAGTGATTAAAAACAAGTGCTTATTCTCATACTCAAACTCCATGCTCAAACTTAAAAAACACAGCTTTTTGCACCAAAGCCCACGCCAACTTGTAGCAAATTATCTACCTAAGAAAATTAACCCCGTGTAATATGTTTTCATTCGGTGATAATGAAGTTACAGCAGTTTTTGTAACAAGAACATGCGCCAATTGGAGTACGGATTATGAGTTTGTGCATGGTGAACGTTATGCAAAGTTTATAATCACGCGACCAGAGTAATTACAGAGTGCAAGTAGACAAACAAGAGGGCCTGAAAGGCCCTAGGTCGCTCACCTGTTGCACAATGGTCTAGGTATCAGTACAACCTACATTCTGACCATATTTCATGAAGATTGGATCAAAATAGTTACCCCTGGAGTGAACACAATGAATTTCTAAGCATTTGACCTAGTAACCTAGTTTTTGACCCAACATGACCCAGTTTTGCACTTGGCCTAGATTTCAAAGAGAACAACATTCTGACCAAGTTTCATGAAGATTGGATCAAAATTATGACCTCTGGTGTGAACACTAGGTTTTTCTAAGATTTGACCTAGTGACCTAGTTTTTCACCCCACATGACCCAGTTTAAAACTTGGCCTAGATTTCATAGAGAACAACATTCTGATTAAGTTTCATAATTATTGGATCAAAACCACGACCTCTGGAGTGAACACAAGGTTTTTCTAAATTTTGACATAGTGACCTAGTTTTTGACCCCACGTGACCCAGTTTTGAACTTGGCCTAGATTCCATAGAGAACAACATTCTGACCAAGTTCCATGAAAGTACAATCAAAATTGCAACCTCTGGTGTGAACATTAGGTTTTTCTTAGATTTGACCTTGTGACCTAGTTTTTGACCCCACATGACCCAGTTTTGAACTTGGTCTAGATTTCATGGAGAACAACATTCTGACCAAGTTTTATGAAGATAAGACCAAAACGGTGACCTCTAGAGTGTACACAAGGTTTTTCTAAGATTTGACCTAGTGACCTAGTTTTTGACCCGGCATGACCCAGCTTTAAACTTGGCCTAGATTTCATAGAGAACAACATTCTGACCAAGTTTCATGAAGATTGGATCAAATTGGTGACCTCTAGGGTGTACACAAGGTTTTAATAAGATTTGACCTAGTGACCTAGTTTTTGACCCCACGTGACCCAGTTTTGAACTTGGCCTAGATTCCATAGAGAACAACATTCTGACCAAGTTCCATGAATGTACAATCAAAATTGCGACCTCTGGTGTGAACATTAGGTTTTTCTTAGATTTGACCTTGTGACCTAGTTTTTGACCCCACATGACCCAGTTTCGAACTTGGTCTAGATTTCATGGAGAACAACATTCTGACCAAGTTTTATGAAGATAAGACCAAAATGGTGACCTCTAGAGTGTACACAAGGTTTTTCTAAGATTTGACCTAGTGACCTAGTTTTTGACCCGGCATGACCCAGCTTTAAACTTGGCCTAGATTTCATAGAGAACAACATTCTGACCAAGTTTCATGAAGATTGGATCAAATTGGTGACCTCTAGGGTGTACACAATGTTTTAATAAGATTTGACCTAGTGACCTAGTTTTTGACCCTGCATAACCCAGTTTGAACTTGGCCTAGATTTTATGGAGAACAACATTCTGACCAAGTTTCATGAAGATTGGATCAAATTGGTGACCTCTAGGGTGTACACAAGGTTTTAATAAGATTTGACCTAGTGACCTAGTTTTTGACCCTGCATGACCCAGTTTTGAACTTGCCCTAGATTTTATGGAGAACAACATTCTGACCAAATTTCATGAAGATTGGAACAAACTGGTGACATCTAGAGTGTACACAAGGTTTTCCTAAGATTTGACCTAGTGACCTAGTTTTTGACCCCACATGACCCAGTTGCGAACTTGACCTAGATTTTATAGAGACAAACACTGTGATCAAGTTTCATTAAGATTGAATGAAAACTGTGACCTCTACAGTGCTTACAAGTCAAAATGTTGACGACGTACGACGTACGACGTACGACGTACGACGTACGACGTACGACGGACGACGGACATTGGGCGATCACAATAGCTCACCTTGAGCACTTCGTGCTCAGGTGAGCTAAAAAACAGGACTACAAAGACGGAACACAAAGCAACACCAAATAGTACTTAGACTTAAAATTGACAGCATTTATAATCACTGCCATTTCTTTACAATTAAACTTAACCATGCAAACTTTTATCTGATTATTTGTTGTTATCCACGGAATGTGTATACCGACTTATATCAAAATCGGTACATTTATAACAACATGAGAGCGAATATAATATTTGGCAGTATAAAGTCTAAGTCTGAGTTTTAGACTGATAATGTTGGTGAATAAGGACCTAGAACATTATAATATGCATGTCTTTATGAAATAAGGGATGTCCGTAAAGTATGTATGCCCCATGGCAGCCCAATACTGTATTTTTTAAGGGGGTTTAAGCATAATGATAGCGCCTAACACTTGCCAGTATTTGGATTCCAGGCAACATTTTAAACCAATGTTTGATGGGCAAAGTGGATATCGGTTATTACGTAGAACTGCAATATTTACTTAGCTGGTGCTCGTTCGTAAGTTAATGTGGGATCCTATATTCGTCAATTTGATTTGATCAGTAAAAAACAATTTCCGGAAACGTTAATATCCATGTTGCATCGCTCTATTTATATACATGTTATCGTTAAGTTAAACTCTTAAAAGCAGTTTTAAACGGTTACATAACACTACTAAAAGTAATTAACCGCGTTTGCGGAAATCGTTATTTGGTCCAGAATTGGCATTATGCTTACCACTTTAACGTGTTTACTTTTCTCGAAATGCTCTCTACTGGACAATGGGTTGAACTTAGCATCGATAAAAACTAAAAGGTACCCCCATTCACCTTGAAATAAAAATGATTTTGCTACATCGAAACATTTAACTATTTCCGGCACGCTCAGCTTTGATCGATTCTGAAAAAATATTTTTCTGACGTGACAGATGAGCTATCTGCAGTTCCTGCTAACGTAACAACTCATATACATGTCTGAAACAAGTTTGTAAATGATTGAAATAAACCACCACACACGGATTAAACTTAAATACGGTTAATTGAGCTATCTGCAGTTCCTGCTAACGTAACAACTCATATACATGTCTGAAACAAGTTTGTAAATGATTGAAATAAACCACCACACACGGATTAAACTTAAATACGGTTAATTTTATTACCCACAACGTTTGTCCTATACAGCTTCAACGGGTGGTAATCTTTTAACAAGTTTTGGTAATATTTGCTGTTGAAAGTTTGCAGATTGCGTGCTATTACAACTCTTACATTTTTTAAACAACTTTGGAGATTGTTAAAATGGAATGTAGCCATACCACTCTGACGATTGTTTTGGGTATCCTGCTTGCAATCACACGTGGTTCCAAAGGTAAGTTGCTTTACTCATTTAAATTTATATACCTTTTAGTCACCACCAGAATACTAGTACATGTATCACGCACAAAAGCCTTTTACTTTCGATCAGATCGCAAAAAATTGCTATCCCTCATTCGGGTGTTGCAAAACTCTTATTATATAATATAATTTATAACAATTAACAATTATATGGGAGGAGTTCCGACTGTAATGTCTCCGTGGTCCGCGTCTTTATATTTGTCTTTTGTGGTTATCTCAATGCTAAGGATCTCTTTATTCATTGTGAGATTTGAACGGCATAAATGTAAAACATATTTAGATACGGTATCATCCAGGGCGGACCTCGCATGACAGCAAAAACGCAATAAAAGGTGTCCTGTTGTACACAAAGTAACGTTTTACCTTGTAATTATACTTGTCCATAGCAACAACTTATGTTAAGCACCGAGTATTTCAAAAAGATGTTGTAATGTAATTAAGCTCATACTTAATAGAATAACAACGCTTCCAAACAGATCAGTTGGTGGATACTAGTACATGGAATGGGCGGTACGTGTCCGTATGTAGAATACGTATACTGAACGCGGACCACGTATGTGTGCACATGGAATACCGGCACATCAGTTAATTATTGTAGCAATCGTGTTGGAGATTTCTAGACACCTATATGAAAATGGGATCTGCTTTGCATTTGAAATTTCTAGAAGGCATTATTAGAAATACAAACGTATACATTACTCTATTTCTCGTATTTTCTTACAGCGACGAGTACTCCGCTTCTGACATATAGCCAAGTATGTAACATGCAAGATGGTTATTGTTATCAAGCATTTTCCACGGCAACAACATATCTAGATGCCTGGTACCAATGTCACTCACACGGTATGCACCTTGTTATGCCGAGAACACCGGTTCAGACGGATTTCATCCGTGACAACATATTAGGGTAGGCTTGTTGCTAAATGTTTCCTGTACAGTTTTATGTTTTGTGTCGTCCAAAGGGACCATATATCTGAACATTTTTGTATACGTAGTTGATACCGAGTTAGTTTTGGATTGGTAGTATGTACTTGGGTTTGGCTTATAATGCATTTATCCGATTTTTTAAATAACAAATATATTCATAAGCATAGTTGTAGGACTATATAAGTCTTCTGTGGCCAGATAGTTAGAATGCCAGCTTTGTGGACGGAAGTTTGCAGTGTCGACGGTTTTTACTTGATGGTCAGCATTATATACCGCAGCTGTTCCGACCAAATAACTGCTGGTTGATTGATAGGTCTGGATACCATAACAAAATGTTATTTTATTGATATTGACGTTGATGAAATGGAATGCCCAAGCCCGAGCCCAAGCCCCAAAGGCAGGACCCTACCCCCTCAAAGGCAGGACCCTTACACCTTACCCCCCAAAGGCAGGACCCTACCCCAAGGGCAGTACCCTACCCCCAAGACTGGACCCTACCCCCAGGGCTGGACCCTACCCCCAAGGGCAGGACCCTACCCCTCAGGGCAGGAGCCTCCCTACCCCCAAGACAGGACCCTACCCTTCAGGGCAAGACCGTATCCCCAGGACAGGGACCTACCTCAAGGGCAGGACCCTACCCCAAGGGCAGGACCATACCTCCACAGGGCACGACTTTATCCACCCAGAGCATGACTTTATCCTACCACCAGGACAGGAACCTACCCCAAGGGCAGGATCTTACCCGTCCAGGTAGTATCTACCCTTCCAAATCACTCCCTACGCGGACTCTATCAATCGGACAGGACACTATATAACCAAAACATTGTTTCAATTTGATCTGAAGGACGGGTTCGTTTCTATCTTCAATTGGGCTTTTAAGCATTTATAAGTTGCTAATATTATCTGAACATATTTTAAAATTTAAAGAGGTTGTGTTTAAATTTTGAAAATTTTATCAGTATTATATAACTGCTTTCACTCGGTCCTGTACACAGAAATGTTATTGTGAAAATGTAGCGGTGGCGGCGACCGGATTCGCTTGTCCGGGCCTTATCTCACTCATGCATAAATACTTTTTTTAAATAACTTGGCATAATTGTTAAAGACCATGGGGGGGTGTGCAGTGCGCAAGATCCAGGTCTCTAGCTCAAAGGTCAAGGTCACACTCAGAGGTCAAACGTCCAAAATGACCATAATAGACCTTGTCCGGGCTATATTGCACTCATGCATTGACATTTTTTATAAATAACTTTGCATAATTGTTCAGCACCATGAGATTGTGTGCAGTGCACAAGATTCAGGTCTCTTGCTCAAATGTCAAGGTCACACTTGGAGGTCAAACGTCAAAATGACCATTATAGACATTACGAATTCGCTTATCCGGGACATATCTTTTTCACCATAAGTTTGAATAACTTGAAACTGGGTATGCATGTTTCTTGTAATGATTCGAAGTGCAGTGCACAAGAACTTGTGCCGTTTTCGAATTATTTCCCTTTGATTGATTTTTAATATCTAGCATTTCTTGTCTAGAACATAACTTTGTTACCATTAGTTCGATTGACTGGAAACTTGGTATGCTTGTTTCTTGCAATGACTCGAAGTGCAGTGCACAAGAACCGTAACTCACAACTCACACAAAAAGTGCGCATTCTGACATTATTGCTCATATTTCGTCAGGCGACACATCCGGCTTGTGGAGCTTCTAGTTGCATAATATTCCTGAATCGATTTAAACGACCAAAGTTATAGGGAACGCCTCTTTGACTGTTTTCTCTGACAGCGCCTCCATATAATAGTCGGCAATCGACGACTGGGTGTTCAAGTACACCAAATATCATACGAAAATGATTATAAGTAACCTAAAGATAGCATTTGTAATTAAACTGATCTGACATAAAACGCATTTTTAGAGCAAATGTCCACGTACATTTGTATTCTTGAATAACCCCGCATAAATGTATTTTGAATTTCTGTGTTTTTGTCACGCTCTCAGATGCAACACTCATATAGGCGTATGGTTCGGGTTAAAAGCCCGCGGTAGTACGGACACAACTTGGTGGTGGGAAGATGCCGTCCAGTTGCTGGACACGGGCTACGACGCTTGGAATTATGGTATTTATTTAAATATTTCGAAATAACAAATAAATACACGTAGCCCTAAAGTATTTACCCGATCCTGTTCTGCTATAGAATTTAAATAGAAAATAAAACAACCTAATGCTCATTTTCTTGAATCTAAAAGGTTCCGTACTGAAGTGTACGCGTGTCAACTAAACTTGATTATTTAAAATACAACTTCATTCATTTTAACATACATTTGTGCATATAACATTGTGAAATTACTAGTACTATGTTAAGAGAGCTATAATAATCACAGTCACTAAGAAGACTTGGTTTATGTTTCAATTTGTAAAATGATACTAGTACCTGCGAGGGAAGTGTCTATTTCTGGGTGCCGCTGATCGATGTTTGCTGCCACACCAACAGGAGAGAAATACTCTCCCCAGGGAGCCCATTGATCAGGGGATGTTAAAAAATGTCAAAGGGTGATTGAGCCACTGAACAGCTGAAAACAACCCTCAACAAGTGGTAACTTACCCTGTTTTAACTTGGGAGATTGCGCACAACACCATTAAGACCAAAAACGAACAAACTTTTACTGCTTTCTTTACTTGCTTAATGTGTACTAGAACACTATGTCGCCGGAAAGTACTGTACTGTTTTGTTTAAGGTAAACCAACGGCAGTGAAAAATAACAAAACATGTGGTGTGTTGGAGAAACAAAGATGGCGGAATAGGAAATGTACGGAGGATAGAGAATATATATGTCAGTCATTTTCTAGAGGTTAGTATGAGGGTAACGTTCGCCTTAAATCCCTGGCCCCAATTCCACGAAAAAAAACCTAAAAGTAACATAAGTCTTAAATTGCTAGTTTGATAAGCTATAACTTGGTAGCGTCTCTGTAGAATGATGCAATTTGAGCACTTAAGTTGATTCCCAAATGTGGAAAACACTATAAATTGATAGAAAATGTCATAACACATCCAGATGGTTTGTTGACAAAATGACAATTTGTAAACACTAAACGCATGCTTTAAAGTAAAGCAGCTCTTGCCAAATGAGTATTTTGTTCATCATACAATTTGCTAATTACTACTATTTCGACAGATATAGTTAACATTATGTCGTAAAGTATTTGTCATTGGTTTACAGTTTATTTCAAAACATGTTAAAGGCCACCGGCCCATACACAACATATATACAACATAATGTTTTTTCATACAAATACAATATTTCCCAATTATACATAATACAATATACATGAAGACAATATTTCCCAATAATACATAATACAATATACATGAAGACAATATTTCCCAATTATACATACAATGTAATACAATATACATGAAGATAAACAGTATTTTCAATTATAGCATGTTACTAGTATATGATAAAACTATGTTGGTTATTGTAAAATTTTAACCAATTCCATAATATATAAACATGGCTAAATTTCTAATAGTAGTTTTGTTTGTACATGACATTAGTAAATATAATTTCTGTAGATTGGCATTTTTAAAATAGTATTCGGATAAATATTAGAGGGCACAATAAAAGGAAATGGAACTCATCTCTAACACTAATCTCACAGTATGGACATATTCTATGTTCTTAAGGAATGGCAAAATATCTGCCTTGCTCTATCATAAGGCCATGACTAGAAAATCTGAAAGAAGCTAAACTTGTTCTAAACTTGGAAATGTCTATATCAATTATATAATGTTCAACACCAAATAGTGGTTTAAAATTTGTATAATAAAAGAGTTAAGAAACAGCCTAATCATGCTAATGGTTCCAGAATTCATTGTATGTAATGGATGATGGGGAAAAAGTTGTGGGAGCAATAATCTGAATCCTGACTATTCTTTAATATATTATATGACTACAATTATTAAAGTCTCGTGACCGAGACTGATACAAGAACATATGTGATATTGTAAAATAATAATATAGTTGGTGATTTTTGTATGAAATACTAAACGAAATCCATCAGATATGACCTTAGGTCTTAAGCTGGCTGTAACGGACTAAAGACTTTTTAACTAGAAAATTATGTTTTGTAAAACTTATATTTTTCTTCTAGTACGACTTGTAAAATTTTCATTTTTGTTATAATGATACAGTTACTTGTGCTCTGGTCCAGATGTATACATTTAAGTGAGTTTGGACAGTATATCGCACATGTGTGTATTAATCATGTACTTTTACATCTACATTCAGGCTGCACACTGGACGCGCCCTATCTGTTTGAGGACAAATGTTACGAGGTGATCATAGGGGACTTTCTACCGTCAGACAATCTATGTGGCAATGACTCATTAGCTATGCCTAAAACACAATGGATTAACCAATATCTACATGAGATCAACTCTGGGTATGTTTAATATGGTACACTGCCTAGTATGTTCCTTAGTTGCGTATTATATGGTGGTTAAAGATGAATTTGTCCTTACATTTTTTATTTTGTGCTTGTGAACACCGATCTTTTTCGGAGTTTGGCATTTAATTATTGAAACATTTCTTGCTTGACAGTTCTGATGGATACCCCGTCTTCATTAAAATCTGCACTTTGGTCATTGGATTCAAAACTGTTCAAATACGAGTACGGCACCTCTCGTACTATGATAATGCATCGGTGCTTGTACTTTATATTTCCAGTGATGTCAACACATGGATTGGTCTATATAGACCAAGTGACACCAATGTAACGTTCCTGTGGCAAGATGGTAATGTCACCACATACACCAACTTTATAGACAGTACGTCGTTATATACATATAGAGTCAATAGTTTTGTATATAACAAGCAATACTTACTTCCGCGATTTTTGAGCTAATAAACACACACAGCTGTCTTCGTAGTGCCATCTGATTTCCATGTATCGGGTTGAACGGTGTATCTAATGGGCAAAAACATGTAACTGTAGAATTGTTCCGTATGTCTCATTTCCGACTATTTCGAGTAGGGCCATACTACCAATAATTGTATGGTTGTCAATATCTTTGCACAGTATATAACCCGATGCATCTACGACAGAATGATGCCTCTACGGCAGAGGTAAACACCGATGACGGGAAATGAGTGGGATTATATTTCTTACCTGCAATTCTCGATTTCGATATTACTTTTGGATCTAAACATTTCTGAGCGACCATTATCATGTGGACACTCTCGAAATTCATCTACGAATAGATCTGTATCGTTTTACTCTTTTCAGACTCTGCTTATACCAACTACGGGAACACATATTATGCGTATATGACATCAAGTGGACAGTGGGACGCTACATCTGATGTTTACTATTTCACCGCATCTTACGTCTGTGAATATCCAGTAAGAATAGGTAACTGTAGTGTATACTTCTTGACCAATCTCATTAGAAGGAAATCCTAACATTTGCTCCATTCCTTTACGCCCTTGTCAGCGTACAGCGCCCTTGTCAGCGTACAGCGCCCTTGTCAGCGTACAACGCCCTTGTCAGCGTACAACGCCCTTGTCAGCGTACAGCGCCCTTGCCAGCGTACAGCGCCCTTGTCAGCGTACAACGCCCTTGTCAGCGTACAACGCCCTTGTCAGCGTACAACGCCCTTGTCAGCGTACAGCGCCCTTGTCAGCGTACAGCGCCCTTGTCAGCGTACAGCGCCTTTGTCAGCGTACAACGCCCTTGTCAGCGTACAACGCCCTTGTCAGTGTACAGAAGTGGAGCGTATTAAGGGCCTGCTTTCATTGAGATTGCTTCTTTACCCAATGCGCCGTTTATTGAAGTCCGTAATGTTTCGCCATTGGCTAGCTGTGGTTGTCGTTTTAATTTCCTGTTTGTATGACGTTCACATTCGCTGAGGTCGTATCTCAAGGTCAAGTTGTATTATAGCATAAAAACGGTGATTTTGCTCATACTTAAACGGGGGAAAAAAGGTACGTTATTGTAAAGATTCTCGCGCGCACGCGCTGTTGGTGTTCAGTTTGAAGTATGCTCATTTCAGGACCCAGCCGACGCAAATAAATGATTTACAGCGTTATATGAACTGAAATTCACATTCTAATTGTAACTACTAATCAATTTTCTATGAAAGTAAAATAATAAACGTAAACAAACCCCCAATGTCACTGTTTTCTTGGTATTTGCCGATACCGGAAGTCGACGCTCATAACAAAAACTTGTATGTGACGTAACGTTTGCTAAGCGACGTCGCGTTTGTTTTCCCGACGTCATTCAAAATGTCCCGCCAAAATGTAATAATATTTAAAAACATACTAATAAAGTGTTGTTTTTATGCAATAATAGCGTTTACGCATGCTTTTTCGCCCCTTGGTAATTTGCCTTTGTTTGGTCAAATTCATTACCATATTCAGAAGAATAGCGCTAATTTATGTAACCAGTTTTTCCCTAACTATAACTCTGCTACATTTTCAGATTGTGGAGTGTTGAATATATCAGACGGGTTAGCTATATCAGATAAGACCACTGAGGGTTCGGTTCATTTAGTGGAGTGTAGTACTGGACTGGTATCGAATATTCACAGTATGACTTGTGCTAATGATGGGTCCTGGACCCAGTCTACCGATTGTTCTACGGGTAAGTACATGAGCACTAGAAATGTGACCATACATCCGGATACTTCCGGTTATGCATTGGTCCCACTGAGATTGTTTTTGCAATAGCGATGTACTCCGATTTAATAAATGGCCATCGGAAAAAAATCGGGAAAAGGGTCCCTGTGGTCAAGGGGAAGCTCCGGGGTAACCATTTGAAAATGTGTGATATCCCTGTTCGCGCTGCCTCTCGCTAGTTTAGAAAAATCGCCGCCGTCAAAAAATGCTCACTGTGACAAAGGCATTAGTCTTCACAAACACGATAGACCTAGTCCAGAAGTAGTTGATCCCTGTAAAAGTTTATGACGGGGCAGATACATCTGCCTAAAATATGCCAATCGACACTGACAAGCAGGTCGTTTTTACACCATTACAAATGTAACAACATAGAAATATGCTTATGTATCATAAAAGTGACGGCCATCTTAGCAACCATCCTGGCGGCCATCTTGTCGGCCATTTTCTCATAGTTCTGTATAAACCATTATCTAGATACATAGTGTTCAACAGATTTATGTAAATACGGTTTTACAACTGCCATGTCGATAAATATTCCATACATGGACAGCCTGTGTCCAATAGATACATCTACTGTCGATTCAATAAGAAATACTAACGAGGGAACTATCCCATTCAAAAAATAGCGAGGTCTATGGCTAAACCAGTTAAATCTAGATAAACATTATTTACCAGGCGGACGAGCTTATGTTTATAACCGTTTTCATTTAATTTTGAACAAACAGTTACTGTGTATATCGATCGCTGTTTTTGCTTTTAGACAGCGGTGACTTGTGTGGTTGTAATCCAAATGAAGAGGCCTCGAACATAGTGGTGGATGTATCGGCGCTGTCTGTCACAAGACGTCTACAGACAAGTGCTTGGGAGGATCGTTGGTCCGCACAGTTGTTCGGCTACATCGGGGCTCTAGTACTCATCATGGTGTATGTACTCTGCATTGTCATTGATATATGTAATGCGTGTGATAAGAGTCGACGCAGGAAGAATAAATCGAAATAGTTGTAAAGATTTCAAAGCATTTGAAAACAAAATTCAGTATAGTATTTACATTTTTATAATGAATATTATTTTTTTTTCTCCAGGACAATTCCGTTGTATAGATAATGTTCGCGATAATTTGTAAAAATAAGTTAATTAATAACATGTACATGTAGACTAAAGCACAAACATAATCTCGGTGACCTAACCACGTGACCACTAACAGAAAATTCCTTGTGATAATGGTGCACATGCTGCACGCGGTTGAAGATCTGATAGCGCAACTCAATCATGTAACAATATGCGTGGTTCTAAGATAATCTGTGTCGATTAAGAAATAAAACGAATGATAAATAAATTATCACAAAGGAGAGTAACTATTGTTGTCTTGTTAGATTTAAGAAAATTGGATTATCGAACATGAATCCAGAATGATACGTAACTATACATTTTAATGGTAGTTCTAAGAAATTATATCATAAACTTCAGCCTTGACTTCCCCATATTTTCAATCATTTACTTTAATGTGAATTGAAATGGTCGTTTCGTACCTGTCCGTCTTTAATAGTGAATGGGTGATCATTTGTGAAAGTCAAATCTGTAGTTTGAGATATAATTCTTAAGGTCTGTGTTCTCACCTGTAACCACGTTATAGAAAGTGTATCATTACTTCGGCTGTATTAGAACAATAAACACTTTACTTGAACTCCCGAATTGTCCGTTGTCCTTTCAGGTTTCTTGAGTTAAAAAGTCAAAACGTTGTTACAGTACAGTGACTAAAGCAAACAAAGAATAGCGTTCGTTAGTCCTTTCAATTGTGCCACGTATAGATACATATATGTCAATATGACAGAATAATAGTTGTTTTAGAATATATGAGACATCCATATCATTGTCATTGACAAGAATATGTGTCATTCTGATCACCTCGGCGTTTTTGCAATGTTTACCGGAGACAAAACGGAAACGGTCGAGCTTTCACGATTAGAACATGTGCCAGTTATAGTTTCAAGCAATAACATTCAATGTGAACATCTTACTGGCTGACAACTGGTTCTTTGTAACCTTACAAATATATTCACCGGATGTTGCTGCTGAGACGTTCAGTAATTGAAACACAGTGGTAGATTCAAACGGAAGTGACGTAGTATAAGATGGAACGTTGACTTGTACTACGCCTGTTGGTGTCCTCTTGTAGAGTGTAGCTGTCGGATCGGTGGCTCCGACTGTTTTACAAACAAACGTTGTGTGCTTGCCTTTCCCGACCTTGATGGTTTCTTGTTGGCTATCGATAAAGTTTAATGTATTCCCAAACCGAGACTTCGTTCCCCTTCCTCGTGGCATGACCACTTCCTGTTTAATGTCCATTCGTTCTATGATACTGTTTGGATGTGAACTAGCCGCCATTACTGCTAACAGTGTCTCAGATTTTGGTAGAATATTTGACTTAATCGCCACATTAAAATGGTTTTCGTTTCCATTGGTTGCTATTTTATTCACGTTGATGATCTGATTCGAATTAATCGGCAAGAATGAAAATGCTGAGTCATGTTTGATAAATTTACCATACAACATCGTCACTTCCGCCTGAAGTAATCCAAACGTGTATGACGTACCGGAAGTGTTCACCATTACCGGAAATCTCGCTTCACCGCGAGAGGAAACGCCAATCTCGTTAGTATTTGGCACAAGGAGGTCATATTGTTCCAGGGGTTCACGAATATTGTTGATATATTTAGGGATACGCATCTCAAGATGAAGTTCAAACGAATGCATACGGCACAATAAGTGCAGTATCAACTTCTCAAACATGATCTTGGTTGGTATACAGATAGAAGCATGGCTGTCTCCGTTAGTGATCAAGTGATTATGTGCCATTGTGTTGTGGCTCAAATCTGAATAAATACAATGAAACACAATAGTACAATATTATAAGCTATAAGTAACTCTGCTATGTTCATTTAACTGCAAGACGAGACAACTTCTCCACAATACGTCCGCATGTGGCCCTAGTATGTTATGTCAGGAAGAAAATGGAGTTTGAACATTTGACTTGCCAAACGGGATTCGAATAACTGCTTCATTCTTACCACCGCATCATTAACTTCCTTGTTTGGTTTCAGTAAAAAAGTATGAGGAAAAAAACAGGGAAGCTATCCGATGACTGTTCCATCTATCCTGACTAAATGGCGTAGAGAATAATACTTTAAGCATAGTGCAGTGAATTTATTAATTTTATTCATGCATTACTCAATGCCAGAATCGTTTTGCTACATTTAGAAACACAAAACAAACGTGTATTATACATGGAAATACTACTGGTGAACGTTATGATGGTTCCGTGTACAGTAAACGTTTTGTATATAACTTTTACTTTGAACTTATAATTTATTCAAATTCATTTGCATACTTTCGTTAAAATGTCGTAAATACCAAATAATGCAGGTCAACTGCACTTACAAATCATGCGAAGAATGTACAATTATTGCATTTACATTGTTATAGGAGGTAGGACGCGCACGTTGGAATCAAGAGGTGCTTGGTTTGACCCCGTCTGCACGTGACTACAATAGTTTCGAATAGTGGAGCTAAAATTCATAGTTATGCATTTTAAACAAACCTGATATGTGTACATAAAAGTATTTAAACAAAATCCCATAACCTAAAAATAACAAAATGTGCTATAAAACCATAAACTAACCTTCAGGTCGGACGCCATTATCTATTGTCCACACTAACTGTACAGCTGACATTGCAGTAAATGTCAAAGTCACATTGGTACAGCCTCCTAAACCTGATTTGGACACATCGATAGATTTCACTTCAATTGGCGAAGCAAGAGCCGGTGGGCCCTGAAATGGAAACGAAGGGTATGTAAAATATATTAAAAGTTACAAAATTTTGAGAGCTGTTTTTTAAGTTGTCCAGCCGTTCAACCACCCTTAGACATTTTAACTTATAAGAAAACAATTTGTAATTATCTTTTTGACGTTTTGAGATACTGGATTCAAGTTTTCACACTAATATTAGCTTAGTGTCATTTTTATTTATTGTGTGGCTACACCAGAAAAACCACGAATATGCATGCGTGCATTGGTTCTTCCTCGACAAGGAAATATATTTCGTGCGACCACAAATATCACATCAGTTTGGAACTTGGAAAATGTGTATGAGCTCGAACACCATGTGCATTGGGAATACATTGCGGATAAAGAGTGACTACTATTTGTTTCAAACTAATCGCCATTCATTTACAATTTTACAGTAAAGAACATTACCGGCTGGAATTGAAACGATATCGGGCTCGGGCGTGGATACAACTGACTGATGCATAACCAGTTCATCTTCAGTCAATTGGAAAGCGCCGTTTCTGAAATTGCCAGTGTATCGGTCGAGATTCAAACCAGTGTCGTAGAGTGCAGATATTTTAATTGTTCCTTTCTATCAAAGATGGTTCTTTCAAGTATACCTCCCCGTGAGACAAGACCTACTAAATAATCAAGAAGCACCTAGTAAATACCTGTAACCAAAACCACCTTCGTGCAAGAAGCACAGGTCTAAATAACCAAATCACCTCCGTTTTATATATTGCTGTCTTAAAATGAGAAGGTCGTAGGTACAAAATCAATATTTTGAGAAAACAAGAAAAGCCTGTTTGAAAGTTACTTTTTACTTATGGTAAAACAAGCTGTTTCAACTCCAGTTCAAACATGACAGGTTCCGATTTTCATGAATATAGGCTCATAAGAAGCGCCTTGTGGTGCTGATATATGTATCAGTATTATAATGTCGTATTGTACGGTTGTCTTAGGTTGAGGATGTCGTAAGTACTACTTACGACCTTCTCGTTCTAAGACAACGAATTCCAAACACCAATTCCAAATCCCATTTAAAGTGTATATAGCTATATCTGACCGGTCATTTAATTTCAAAATAATTACTTGTATCGTTTTTAGTATGGTACTAGACTACCTTAATTGCAAATTAAAACTTTGGATTGGTTCCGTGTACTTTGATTCACTCGTCGAAAAAAATAGACGATTCTTATCATTTCATAGGGTGTTCTAGAACACTTTCGTATGAAAACGGACAATTCGCATATCCAATAAATCACAGAGAGAGTTTGTGTTAAAGCTGAAGCGAAAAATGATCTAACGGATATAAAAGCATAATTATTTTTCAGTTTTTGCTTTTAAAAAAAATATCGTCAGATATAGCTCTATACACTTTAAGGCTTATCCTAACACTTGCTCCACCCCTTTAAGCCCAGCGTAAAGTAGTGTAACCTAAGAGTATGATTTTAATCAGATTGACCAATTCATTGACGTCAATTCATTTATTAGAATATTTAGTTCGATTCTTACTTGCATAACGAAGCCGTACGATAGGTGACACAGGCATGGTATAAGCAGCACCTTGAATATATCCGTGAAAGTTAAATCCATGTTTCACTTCTGTGTTGGCCGCCGTAACATTTGAGACTGTCCTACTGCGATATCTCATTGAAATTTGTCATTGTTATTCGGCTGTTGAAGTCAGTACATGTCATCACATGTAATAAAATAGACAGATGGACATAATGCATATTATTATATCCTTCTAATTTGTCATAAACCATGTACAGAATGACGACAAATGTCAAATATTGCACGTTTAAAAACTGACTATTGTTTTGGCTTAAATATTATACAGTTGTCACAGCATAATTGTATAATACTTTAGTATTATAATTATGGCGCATTAAAATTGGGTCTTACTCAACCACGCCAAATGATTAAAATGCTGCTGGTTTCCATGAAGTAACGTTAGAACGTTTATTTGAGAAAATTGCGTTATTTTGACCGATACTGTAATTACTAAGTATTACACCTTTTGGGCAATGATAACCCATATTGTACGAGGTCTTATTTTCAAGTGGACTATGTGTTTTGCTGAAGGGACAGCACTGCCATCTATAGTTCTTTCCGAACTGAAGACATGATTCTTTAAACGCGCCCGGTGAAAACCCAATGCTTTTTTTTCAAATTATGGCTTTTTAGTGCTCACTGGGTCTGAACTATTTGTAATATTATTAAACAGTGTTAGTACATAAATAAACGCACATTTAGCATTGCTCCAAATGGGTACATGCAAGCATTTAGTTTTGTTCGAAGGCCACTCATAACCATGGGTTTAGTGTGTTTAATTGCTAAATTCTAATACAGTGTATATTTAATGTATTTCAGGAGTCTGTTTCAAAGCTTCGCCTTTTCAACCAAAAATTCTAGAAAGAAATTGAAGGAAAGAAAGCATGTGTGTCTTTATAACTTGTGTGGTGATTAAAGTCTTAAGATTTTGGTCATACGTATGTATGAGAACATTCAGACAACTGTTATATCTTAGTTTGAAGTCGAACAGCATTTCTATCTGCGTATGATACATTAGTAAACTTAACGTTTGGTTGTTGTACAACGACCCTAAGAACAAGCCTTGAACCTTTATACAACAAAGTTCAAATGGTCACTCTCATCAACCGAACACTAAAACTTGATCGATGAAACGATAAACAGAATTTACATGATATAACGATGTTTCGGAAAAAAAATGTTTCAGAGTTACGTCCCCTGGGTCAATCTGGGTTAAATGAAGTTAAGTTTGGAGCAATATGTACAGTAATCGTACGATGTACATACACATGGAATTCAGCATACAAATGTATTAATGGCGAGATTTTTCATACTGGGATAAAATCCCTGCTCCCGGGCGATGTAGAAAGTAAAAACCTCGCATATAGACCCGCCCAAAACTAATAAAATATAGTTTCGACTGTATGTCCCGGAGCAAAATGTCTGCACTCAGTCGCTGGTGCAGGGACATCGAAAAGGTAAACCCGCGGTACTAGCCCTCCATATCCTCTGGCATTCTCCGTGCGCTTGGTGTCGGAGTTTCATTTGTCTGGCGCATATCAACACGGTTCATTGTTGTAAAGAACACAAAACACCAATACTGATAATACTTAATTAACAACGAATGCAGCAGGTTTTCCTATTCAGGGATTTTGTATTTTTACTGAGCAAATACTCTGATGTAAGATAGCTTAAAAATTCAGTTCAAGTAAAACACATACATGTAGGTACTCATGCAATCGTAATCTAGTTTTGTGCGTAACGTTAAATGGAACTCACCACCTGGCAATGTGAGGGAAATCTTCTTCTTAATATTAGACATACATATAGTAGTACTATTCTTCCTCTTCCTATTACTGAGTTTGGTTCTGTAACTCAATGAAACTGAGCGTTGTGTCACAGCGTCTTACAGATATGAAGTTAAAAATGTGTATATGTATTCCCTATAATTTCGATCGTTTAAATTGATATAGGAATAATAGATATTAAATGAGAATTATTCTTGCTAACTCATGAAACGGTCAACACAAAGTTCAAAATAATTACCGAGAAAAGAATAAAAATGATATTTCCATAATCGTTCAGCCAAATTGTCACGAGTTGTTTCCCTTTGACCATCATAATTTAATACATTTGTAAATGATTGGCATCGATAATTTATTATTGGTAATTTGAATATATTTTTGAGATCATAGCATGATAGAGACATATTAACACACACCTTCTTCTGAGAATTGAACGTTTTTTTTGTACATTTAACCCATTTAATGAGATAGTACAGAAAAATATACTACATATAGGCAAGAAGGTATATGTTCGTGATGTAGGGAATGCCTCTTTAAACTATTTACACGGTGTCGTTTGGAAGCGTGCAGGTTACAGATTGATCAGAAGGCATCTTATTCTAAGGATCGCGTAGCAACTGTGCAGTCAGAAAGAAAGTTTTATTCTCTCACTGTCCTCAGATAGTCTATAAGGTGTTGTCAAGTTATTGTTATGTATACGTGATACGCTCCTGATATAACCCTCTGTGTGGGCATCACCTCTTCGGGTGTAGTTATCATAATCAGCTTTGTTGTCGACAAGTTGATTGTTAGTCTTGTACATACATATACATCATGCACAGCCTACTCTGTCTTCGTCGCATACTTCAAGAGACTCACAGTTGAGATTGCCTATCTTTGTGAAAGCGGGCTGACAACCCTTCGCTGAATCTGCTCCATGGATTTGATGTGTTGTTGGTAGGACAGGCCCGGATCCAAAAATTCCTGAGTGTGTGTGGGGGGCACGAGTGTATACCAGCTTTCATCCTTTTGGCCATTGGAATATTATAACATAAGTAGGGGGGGCGGGGCATACTACCCGGGAAAATTTTCAAAGCAATGGGTGAATCTAGTGCATTCTAAGCCTATCTGGGAGCCCTGAAAAATTTTTTTTTTCTTAATTCTGCGAGATAACCTAAATGGTTTAGTAATGCTTATTTAACAGTCAAAAGGAAATCTAATGAGCTTGGGCAAAATTTCTCTTGTAATTGATTTCTGTGATGCAACAGCTGCGTATTAACATAAATATGTATATTAAAAATATTCTGCGAGCGAAGCGAGCACGAAAAATGCCCATCTTACAAATACTTTTTCATCTAGAACATAAGAAAAAGTACCCATATTATTTAGAGATATGTAAGACTAGTTTACATTATACATTTGATCTGAATTATTGAGGAGACAAAACTATGTATGCCTCCTTGGTCTGACATCGGGCACTTGACCCCTGCCGGTCCCATGACTTACACCCATGAATTGTGACCTTCAGAAGCATTTTTCGTATATCTTAAGTGCTCGCTTAGTCAAAATATTCAATAAGTTCATTGCTCTTTCTGGTGAAATATTTTACAAGATATAAATTTACAAATTATAAGTATAAGTTTTGTTTGACATACTGATAGCTAGTTAACCCACATAATACGATAGAACAATGATACCTTTGCTGTTCTATGTACATGTACATATTTCTTCCAGACAGAATTATATCAGTTCAGATTTAAGAAACGTTGTTTTATCGCCAGAGTCATAATATTCTTCAAAGGGCACAGAATAAAAACACATTTCAAACAATAGTAATTGATGTAAACCTATAAAGTCTGTGGCAGTCGCTTTCAACACATTATTCTTTGGTTTTTGAGGCTATAGTGAATCAGTGTAACGGCCACCAGTGGTTATATTGTTGTCGTCAAAAGTAACCACAAGTGTGTCATAAATGTTTGGCAACAATGAACAATATGGGCTCGTCGTAAGAAGTACCATTCGCAACTTGGAACATGGCGTATTAATTACTTTATTTTCTGTAGGCTAGTCGTAATATTTATTTCAACTTATTGTGTTTCATTTCATTCAGGAACAAAATAAAGTGTATCTGTTTTATTATTTATTCGAAGTTTTTTTTTTTTTGTAAAATCTCAGCCAACTGGGGGGCACGGGCCCTCGTGCCCACTGCCTGGATCCGTGCCTGTAGGGTCCCATACAGTGACTGCATTTTCGAGTAAAATTCGAACTAGATTTGAGGTAGGCTGGCTTAACAGGCGGTGGGCATTGTATCATGTTTCAGCGAAGCAAGCCTAGTGTCCGGCTGGCTTTACTTGTGATGGTCCCAATCAGTGAATGTCTGTACTTGTCTCAGATTAGAGTTTCGGTAATTTAGTGATCGACTACCCGCCGGTATTTGCTGGCATAAAAATAACAGAGAGTTGATAAATAATGCTAGAAGAATGAGTCTTTGTATACAATGTGTCCAACATTTATTTATGAAATAAGGTATATCACTGATGGTATGGGTCATGGTTATGATAATTTTGTTAATTCTTGTTGCCTGGTAACCGAAGAAGACAACTAGATGGGTACGTATACCTTTACATAAAACAAACGTTTACGTTGCTATGTAACATGAAATTAATAGATCTGACATGTGTTATTAATCATTTGTAAATCTATTTTTTATATTTAATACATAAATGTATCAGCTAACCTTGTTTCTATTTGATTAGTACTCCGTCCTATGTATAAATATTGATTTGTTTATTTATTTATTTATTTATTTTCGTCTCATCTTTGTACAGCGCACATACATATAGATCTACTTATATAAAACATTGCACACATTAAGTCATTCTATCAAGAATTATAAGAGACAATGTAAAGGAGCAACACATATAGAAACATTTGTACAATCTAATATATATATAGACTAGCTCGGCTCATATAACTGGGCTTAGTGAAAAAATTAAGAACATCACTAAGGGGTACTGGATGTATTCGCGCCCGATTAAATATGTTTGTAGTTTCATTCTTATAAAGAGGGAGCTTTGTAATGTTACAACTAACACGTATCTCTTGTAGATGACAATAAGTACTATACTACGGGTGCGAACACATCCAGTACCCCTTATAGTGATGTTCTTTTGTAGCTTGGCAACTATATTTATAAACGTCCATATTTATAAGCCCGTACATCCAATGCTACGTTAGAAAATTATCAGAGGATATTATTTGACGATGGTTAATAGAAAAAAACTGCCAATATACGGAAGACGGACGTCTTTGCTTAAAAGCTCAATTTAACTTCCCGCAACTCCCAATTGTCTTTGACTCAGTGACCGTCGTATAACCGCCAGAAAATATATTTATTAATAATCTACGCTGTAAAGAAACTATTAAGATTATTAATGTTATTGGTACTGAAATAATATATAAAGTAGGTCGATGTGCGTTGCGTTGTGTTTATTTGTGTTGAGTTGGCGTTTTCCGTGTGGGGACGCCGTCCGTTACTTTACTTTATCTTTGAGTTCATTTTTGACCGTTCGCTCAATTACGATTCGTTAGCTTAGTTTCAACAATTAACAAAACGAAAGTGATTCATTTATTTGTGATGATGGATTGTTCAAGCGCGTGGTAAACTGAATTCCTGAAACAACATGGGTCGTCTTATAGAGAACATTGAAGTTGTTGATGTGGAGAAGAGGAAGATACCTAGTAAACATTATGTAAGTATCGTGACAGGTGTTATTGACACCGAAATTGACAAGTTTTTGACACAAGATGGAACTGGAAGTGTCAAATAAAGTGTGGGTGTAGATATTTGTAAACTCGTTTTATGTGTGTTGTTTATACTTTTATGTATTTGTGATGCTCTAACCTCATTTGTGGAGTACTACAGAAGCATTTCATAAAGCTGTCACCAGTTATGGAACGCGACCACCCCCATCCCCGTATATGGGGCGGAATTTTTACTTTGGGTTGTCAACCCCCGTCATTATGGGGGATTGGTGAAAGTAAAATCTTTGGTATTTCCCTGGCCCCTGACAATATTGTCCCCGGGATATTAGTACAGAGAAAAATCGACAGCAAGGCAACATTTCCAGGGAATGGCACGGTGGTCGAGTGGTAAGACGCTTGACTCCTGATTGAGAGGTCCAGGGTTCAATTCTAGGCCGAAACACTTGGTCATTTCAGAAACGCTATTTCGTGTTTCCCAGCCAACTAGAGATGATCCTGGTTGGTAACCCAGGGGTAGTCTCGCGTGAATCGGTGCTTTACACCGGGGACGTTAAAGAACCAAGGAATCTATTTGGAACGAGCTAGGGTATCGCACCCGAATTCCTTGTCTCTAACATTTGCGATAATGCACAAGAGTGGGTCCTGCAAATTACATGGAAGAAGAATACAGTGCAGGGGGAAGCTTGAAGTTTAAAACACTGCCGTTTCCCCGTCTATCCACCAGTGGTGGGTGTGCGAATGCAACTGACTGATGCATAAATTGACAACAATTGATGTGTGAGACTAGGGATAGTCGGATTTGGGCCAGTGGGCTTTGGGTTAGGCGAGTGCCGTGTAGCCTCCATTCTCTTATGGTCCAGCTTTCTCATTTTTAACAATATTCAATTTTAAGTTGAAAATTATTCTCTTGCGGTGTTTGCCTAAAGTTATCTTACACTTCATTTTGCATTTCCACCCTGGAGTCTGGATACTAGCTGACTAACAACACTGGTTCAACTTGAGGTTTACCTAATACAGGAGCCCGATGCATAGCCAAGGCGCTATCAAGCGCTTTACAATGTCTATGCAACGACATGCTTCCAGTGAACATTTTCACCAAAAGCATAATGTTTCTTAACTTTTTGCTTGACGAACAGTCAACACTTGTACCATACAAAAGTACCATTTTTGAAATGAAGGTTTGGAATAGGTTTGCAGCAAGCCTTACCCTTTCATGAAAATTTGAGAGCAGTATTGATGTTCTTCCACTTGTGGTTAAGTTGCAGGATCATTTTGGAATGGTTTGGAAAGTGTGTTAGTTGGGTCTGTTGCCATATCAATGAGAATCAAATGTCATTTTTAGCGAGACTTTTTGACGAAAAAAAAGTCGAGCTATTGTTCTTACGGGATTGTGTGCCTCTGCATATGTGTTTATTATCTGAGTCATTTTCTCAAATACTATCAGAGGTATCCACTTGAAACTCAACATAGTTATTCATAATCGCAAGGGGAGTCCATATTGACAAGACTGATAACCCTGTGGCCTATATCTATCAATAATGAGATAGAAGAGTGTGCAGCACTCGTAGAAGGTACTCTTGTTTTAAAAGAATACTGGCAATGTCATTAAATCTGAATAAACAAATTTATCAGCTTGATGGAAATTTAATTCTGGTCTTTGAAATGACATGAAATCAATTACTTCCTTATAGAGTGGAACATTATCTTACAAGGAATATATTGCTACAAAGAATCAAGTTATGTATTCAACAAAACAAACACCTAAATTAGGTCTTTGAACAAAACAACGATGTAGTATGAATTACAACAACGTCTAGTTAAGAAATAAAAAGTAAGTATGGGGTAGGGGTTATTTATAGTCCACTATGAGGTATTTTATTCCAATTAGACTAGTAACTAATCTTGTGTTTTTCTTGTAACATAATCAAACAGAAACTGTCCAATATATGAACACCAACTTAATATAACTTGACCAAATTTAGTAGGCACTCCGGACATATTCTGTGCATATTTCAAACAAAGTTGGTGCAAAAATAAACAAATATTTCCGATAAGTACCGACTACGCTTATGGAAAATAATACACACTTACGAAGTTTAATGAGTGCCTACTAAATCTGGTCAAGCTATACATGTAGTTAGATGTGTATGAACATAATATTTACTTAACCAGGCAACCCAACAGCTCAAGCTTTGTTTGTAAAACATGATATGTGAAATGTTTACATTTCAACGCTCATTGACACACATTGTGATTGTATTTTAGACATACATAGTATACTGTACAATCATTTAATTTCAATGGGGCAAAATTTTTGTGATTTTTGTGAAAATGACCATTCCCTGGGGACTTAATTGCATTATTTCAAGAACACATTATTCACTTAGTCTGATACTATAGAATTTTTACTTTTCATGGGGGATTTACTTTTGTAGTTGAGGTCATCCACTAAATCAATGAAATAAAATCCCCCACAAATAATTAATATTAATAATTTTACAGTAATATTACTGGTATATATATGTTATATTTCAGGTCTATATTGTACATGTGGAATGGTCGGACCAATGTACAAATGTTATACATCGAAGATACAGTCGATTCTTTGACTTCCAGGTAACATAGTTGTTTAAGTAACAATAGCATCTCCATGGTGATCCTTGCCACACCTTCTTCTAACTTATATCCTGGTCTGTGTAAATGTGTAGAACCTTCTATAGCTTGGCCACATTGACACGAGCCTCATGACCTTTTGATTAGCATAATTTAACAGTCGATATATTACATACGATACAACACCAATTGTATGTTTTCATAATCGGTAAGTATCACGAAGACACTCGAGATATATACAAACACAAATTTGAAATACCAATATCACACGATTTGCTTGCGGAAATTGATATTTTCAAAGCAAGAACCTTGTAATATATTCTTGCATAAAGGTCAGGCTCAGGTCAAATTGGCTAAGCTATACAAAAGTTTCTCTTGACCTATTTCTCTGTAAAATCCTTGTGGTAACCAGTCCTTAGTAATAATAAATTTTAAGCTTCACTTTTCGAAGAAAAAAATTGAGCTATTGTTGTGACGGATCGCCTGCATGTGTGTTGGTTAAGTTTATTATAATTCGTCATTTTCCTAAATAACATTTGTTTTTTATGAATACTGGTCTATCATGAGACTGTATGAGTATTATGACTACTATACTACTCAGCCTACAGCCTACTTAATGATGTCAACATCACACAATCTACTTGTATTTCAAGTGGCAACATAATTTATCATCATGACGTAGTTTGGTTTCCTGTTTAATTTCTGGGTATATTGTATGTATCTAGTATATAATGAATGCGGACATATTATGCAATATATATATATGATGTATAGTTTGTAATACATAATAGAGTAGCTAAATATTAACAATTTGTTAATTCTTGGTTGGGTTGAACTGAGACTGTCATTCGTGCATGGTCATATTGTGTTTCCTCTGTCCAATTTGTTAATGCGCTTTGATCTGTTTCGAAAACATAGCACACACTTACTTTTGTTGTTGTTGTTGTTGGACACCATCTTGAATAATCTGCACATTTTTGGCATACAGTGCTACCACACGTATTGACTGTGCCATTGAACCATTGTTGATAGCCAAGATACTAGTACATGTAAATTGAAAGGTATAGAAGGGATATATATATATATACGAGGGTTGTACCAGAATTACGTAGACTTTTGCCATACGTTCCATACCATTCATCATACAAACAAATAATTTTGTGTGGAGTGCAAATAATATTTACTGCGTAAGTAATTTCAAAGCCGTATCTTATTTGGATCAAATTCTGCAGCTTCCAGTGATAGATAGGGGTACGGTATGCGGGGCACGTCAACGGAACGTCACGACGTCGGCGGAATTTCCAGGGTAGGTGAAGCTCATAACTGTGTACATTGTAGCTATAAAGATGGAAACAACCGTACACAAAACTTACGAATGTTTAGTTACTACCTTAAAGGCGATAAAAATTCCAATTTATTACCAGTAATGTCGCACATAACCCTTATAATAGAACGTCGACCCAGGTCGATGTAGTCCTAGAATACGCTTGGTGACGTCGCATTCGCCGTTGGTTTCGCTTGGTCTATGTCGTTTCATTCGTTCTCAACCACGATTGATGCCCTTGTGACGTTTGAAAATCAAGTAAGTCGATACAAGAGATTTAGAGGTCGCAGGTTCTAACATTTAAAGCATTTGTTCTGTCGTCTTCCCGAGGTTCACACAAAACTTCATGTTGATGCGAATTCCAGCGCATTTCGCTAACGTCATATTTTCGTTGGTGGCGCGCAGCAGCTGTTGGTTGTTTTGTACCATAAATCAACAACGGTTATCTTTATAAAGTCGAAATTTACCGCGTACGTTCCAAGGATATTGCGCGTGTATGGCACGAAGTCGCTTTAAAATTAGACTTGTTATCTGTGAGTTATAAGCAGTTGAATAATGCCAAAAATGTTTTTAAAATTCGCTGCCCCGCCTATCCAACTATTGGTTACTATGGCGACCGGTTAAATGGATTTCTAACATTCTGTTAGAAAATATTTTTACCGATTCTCTTGAAAAAGGCTTGAAGTTTTTCTACGGCAAATTTGGTGATAATACATGCCCAAATAAAAAAGTTATGATAAAAGTCTACGTAATTCTGGTACACCCCTCGTATATACATGAATATACTTCTACTGTCTACTCATGGAGGATTAATTAATTTGTCATTAAAAGTGACAAAATTCTGTCAATCTAGTTGAAGCATTTATATTTTGTTATATCTGCTTCTGTATCTTTGTCAGATTGTGTAGGTGTAAATTTGTATAGCTTGGCCATATTGACATGAGCCTGACCTATTGATTAGCATAATTTAACAGTCGCTATGTTGTCTATGTTTATAACATCGATTGAATGTTTTCATAATCGGGTAGTATCACAAAGACGCTCGAGATGTAATACAAACACAAATATTAAATACCTATAGTGCACGATTTGCTTGTGGAAATTGATATATTCACAGCAAAAATCTTGTAATATATTCTTGCATAAAGGTCAGACTCAGATCAAAATAGCCAAGCTATAGTTCTTATGTTCTCTATATAAACCATAAACCATATATCGCTGGCTTAGAATGAGAAGGGTGTAAGTACAAAATCAATATTTTGAGAAAAACAAGGAAAACTGTTCGACTAATACTCTTTACTTATGGTAAAATCAGCTCTTTCAACTTCAGTTTGGTCAACATGACAAGTTCCTATTTCATAGAAATAGGCTCATAAGAAGCCCCTTGTGATGCTAATTTTCAATATGTATCAGAAGCATAAGGTCGTAAGTAGTACTAACAACCTTCTCATTCTAAGCCAGCGATATTTTGAGATGAAAAGAAACCCGTCTTTTATTTGTAAAGAGTTGTTACTGCCATTCAGTTTACAATGAAACATTTACCTAAAATCAGATTGACAAAAAGTCTGAAAAAGATATAGCATGTTAAAGTGGGCCTGTTTTTATTTATGAGGAAGTTTAAAACATATGATTGTTAATTTACATTTTGGCGATAAATTTCCTTATGTTTTATATTTTGATAATGTATTTCATTGCATGTAATATATTATGGCTATTGACAACCATAAGCTTTATATCTTGCAATGTAAGTAAATAGAAAACACTGCATGTTACGTAGTTACTTCCTAGCAGGAGTTCATTATAAAGACCTATCATATAATATGGCCTTTTACTATGCAGCTTTTTAAAAAAAACTTGATGCAGTATAACAATACCATGTGACTTGTGGCTACATTGCCAAGACTTTGATTTTCAAAGTGAAACAAATTTCTTCTTGACATTGTAGCCAATGGTCACATGGTATTGCTACACTGTGATGTATTTCTTCCAAAATAGGCATGCTCTATTAAATAAACGGCAGTGCATGGGAAGCTGTAAGGTAATAACACGACCGTTTCCCTGGCTATCCATCGCCCATCCCTGAGGGTGGGGGGGCCATGGATGCAACTGACTGGTGCATTTCTTATGAAATATCCCGATTTTTGTATTCACGATTTACAAATCGGGATGATACATAAATCTGGCGATATATAATAGAGCTAATTGTAGACATGTAGAATATTTTTCTCAAGTTTACCTCCCACACTTGTATGTTTGTGACACATGCATCATCTACTAAGCCTTATTTTATTGTATAATGGTTTTCTTAAACGTTTAAAATCCTCAAATAAATGAAAGATTCAACATCCTTAGCGAGATAATTGCCCTTATTTAAATGTGAAGTTCAACTTTCCCTAGAGATAAAATTGGTGTCAGCGTAGGTTCAACTCAGAACATTGAAATGTTGAACACATTTACATAATAACATGTTGTACATTGTACTCAATTAATAATTACAATTCTGTGTAAGATCACATTTCTACAATATTTCGGCAAACATATACAAGTTAATGTTAAAAAATGTAAAACATTGTACTGTAAAATAATTTAATTTCAAATCGATTAAATTTTGTGGGTTTTTTTGTGTGAAAAAAAAACGTTTCGTGGGGACGTAATTTCAAGGATACATATATTTCCACTAAGCTACATACTAAAGCATTATTAAATTTTTGGGGATTTAATTTTAAAAAATTTGTGGTTTATTTCACCCACGAAATCCACAAACATTAAAACGCCTATGAATCTAAATGATTTTACAGTACCGGTATTTTATGTGTATTCTATTGGACCATTCACTTACAAGCTTGTTCGTTAAAAAATAATCCATGTTAAATAATTGTTGATTGCTTATAAATATGTGTACTTTGGTCTGTTTGGAGTATTTTTTCAAATCATTAGGCTACGATAAATTATTGCTTGATTACCCTTGTGAAAAATATTCATGAATACCACACCAGTATTCATGAACTCAAAGTTCATGAACTTGAAACAGGTTCCTGAATTTCATGAACTCATTCATGAACTGATTAAACGTAGCCTCAACACACAGAAATTGTTTTAAGAGTTGCTCTGGAATTTTTAAATTCTAGAATGGCAGTTATTTTAAATGGCAAAACAGGTTTTAAGCCTAAGCATGAACTAACATGTTAGATCATGTGTTGTTAAATGTCTAAATGGTTTTACCATGTCAACAATCCATGTCCACCAACCATGCTCATTAACCATGTCCAACCATTGACCATGGTCAAACCATGTCCACTGACCATGCTCATTAACCATGTCCAACCATTGACCATGGTCAAACCATGTCCACTGACCATGGTCAGCAATTTGTTGTTTTGTTAAACATGGTCAAACTTAGGTCATACAACCATAGGTCATACCATGGGCAGCCATGGTCCGTTTTCGCAGGGGTAGTGCCAGTATTTCTCCCATGCTTAACTCTCAGCATGGTTATAAATAGTTCCATGTAACTGCTGGTTTGCCCAGTGTCAGGATAGTGTAACAGGGTAAGCTCCTGAAACAGTTTCACCTGTTACCGGTGGGATGAAGAAAACAATACATTTTGTACTTAAAGAGGCATTCCCTATAATTTTGATCGTTTAAATCGATTCAGGAATATTATACGTTAAATGAGAATCATTATTGCTTAAATTCCTCAAATCTTCAACAAAAAGCTCCCGCTAATTACCGAGAAAAAATGAAGACATATTTGCGGTAAGGAGCCAAAATAGTCACAAGTTGTTTCCCTTTGACCATATAATAATAAATTGCTGGTGATTTAAACATATGTTTAACATTATAGAGACATATTTGCGCTCACTTTCTTCTGACAAGTTATGATATTTTATAGTGTTTCGTACAATGCATTTTTTTTCGTGGTTGCAATCATCCAAAAAATCTACGAAATTAAATCCCCCTTGAAGTATAAATGATTTTACAGTACTTTTAAAACGAGTATAGTTGGTCCATTTGATGTGTAACAATGTTGTATCTTCAGGCAAAAGGAAATTGTAGTACAAGTATTCACTGTTCATTATTGTGTCAAATGTATCTCCTAACTAACACCATCTCAATATAACTGTCGTAATATATACTTTTATGTATATGCATAGTCGTAGTCATTACAGTGATGTAATTAAAAATTATGCACCATTGAATAAGACCGGTCATATACTACTATGATGAAGTGTTTCGGGGGAAAAAAAATCAAACTCAGGATGAAATGGTGCAAATTGGCGCTTCTAATTTATTATTTTTTATGTAAAAAGGTGCATACTTCATGGAGGCCTGCACTAGCACTATTGTATTTCAAACATGCATCATAAAAGAAAACATGCTAAGATATAACATAATTAATTAAGTTTCTTTTATATTGTCAACAAATTAGTATTCTCAACAGGCAATTGTGCACTCATTTGAATCACACAGTCTATGTCATATATGGGGGGGGGGGCTACTTAGATATGCTATTACTCATTTAAAACAAATCAAATGGTTTGGTTTAATAATCTCAGGAACTTGTGTTGTGCTAACTTGCAAGAGAGTTACCAATATTGAATCTAAACAATCGTATCCGAAATTACGTGACATCCGAAATTGCACCACTCAAGGTATAACTGCCTTCGTAAATACGACCAGTTGTCGTTATTAATGCGTAAAAACCGTTGAAGATTCGTTAAATACCTTTAGCATTTCTTAAAAGTTCATAGAATACCAGTGTTGTCATCGGAAGAATTGTTTACATTCGTTTTAACACTACATGGCATATATATAATTTGCAGAACTCGGGCTCGTCACGTGACGTGTATACATGTCGGCATATTTTCGCCTGTAATCTACCAACACTTCAAATATGCGCTGCATTTACTTTTAATATTATTTTATCGTAAACCAAATGCATCAATATTATTTCAGATGGTAGGTAACTACAACAAAAAAAAGAAATGAAATTTATCAAAAAATTACGTATTTTTTATCGGGTGCGAAAACGGCCGAGGACGAATGTTCACTCATAAAACGCGTAAAATTACTTGTTTTTAAGACTAACATCGAGTGGGAATCAATGGATATCGGTGTAATATTACTGAAATGTGTGATACGAATAGTTACGATCATACAACACGAAACCAATTGCCGAAATGCCAAATACTGCGCACCAATTATAAAATCAAGTGACAAAGTGGAAAAATCCCAGTGGAGAAAATCTATTTTTAGCACTGCACATCGATAATCAGCTTACCCCTAACACGTCTGCAGGTGTGAACAAACAACGCCGGTTGCATATTGATAACTGGACGCCTTAGCGTGTGATAAATAGGACTAAACTACATGTTAGAAGGTCAGAAATTATTAGAAAAACAACGAAATTGATGAATTGTTTAGCAGAAATTTAAACACACGGGTACGATTTTTAAGCGCAATTTATATTTTAAGCGCTACGGGGGACTTGATTTTGAAATCTAAGCGCACGGGTGCTGGACACTAATTTGGGCTGGGGAAATCCCTGTATATTAATAGATTTGTAGTACATCAAAGTAATTAATACACAATTGATTTCATGTCTTCTTGTTTTCAACATTAGAGTTGTTCCCCTTTGTCTGGAATTTATGTGAAATACATTTCAGAGTTTCCTCCCCTATGCTTAAACTTCTTATTTATTTGACTAGTTTGGAACACAACAGCTCTGTCTCTCTCACAATAACAATTTATAATGTTTATGGTGAATGTGATTATTTTTCATAAAAGAAAGGGAAGTAACCCATGTGAGGAGTTTGTACATGATTGTATTTTGCAGTTGTTTCCCTTGACAATAACACAAATCAGTTATAAAAAAAATAAATTAAAAGTATAAACTGTAAAAATCATATTAATGTAACAGTTATTCTTTTTCAGAAACAAACTTTAAAAATAAAGAAATTGAAGGTATTAAATTAAAAACAACTTAGTCAAAACATTTGTTCAGTATAGTATTATAATATTATATACTATTCTACTTTTAAGTAGAGTGTTGAATGTCTGTGACATAGCTTGGAGAAGAAACTTAGATCATACTGTATACATAGACACTGTCGACACTCAAGTCGAGAATGAGTTAAAGGTAACTGTATCATTGATAAAGAATAAAATGAAGAAAAACAAATTGTACAATTTATATTTTTTATAAAAAAAAATTCTTTCATTATCAATGTTACTGTTACCTGTGTTTTTTCCAGCAACTAACTCACTTGCTATAACAATGAGCGTGATCGAGCGAGTCATCATGAATTATGGAAAATATGCCTGCTTAATTCTTTCTAAAAATACAAGCCAATTTAAATTTATTAAAACAATAATTCATAAACCTAGTCCTTTAATGATTAATCTCTAATAAATTAAGTGTAGTAATTGTGTTTGGTGATTGACTTGGAGACTGATAATGAAAAAAAATATAAGGAAATTATTTTTCGTATTGGCAAAAATTGTTGGAAATTAAATGAACATTATTTAAGTTATATCCCTGTTTGGTGGTTTATTTCATTATTTAGACTGATAATTTTCAAATTCTAATATTTTTCTGACCCCACTGTGCCTTAGCGTCTTGACTTAGGTGTCTGTTGTTGTTGTGTGGTGTTTAATTGATAAGTTAATGGAATCATGATGGCATGTCACTGGCTTAGAATGAGAAGGTCGTAACTACTACTTTCAACCTTATACGACTGATACATACAATTTGAAATCTGCATCACAAGGAGCTTCTTATGAGCCTATTTTCATGAAAACAGGAAATTGTCATGTGACCAAAATGAAGTTGTAAAAGGTAATGTTTATTTTAACGTAAGTAAATTTCAGAAGTTTTTCTTGTTTTCTCAAAATATCGATTTTGTACTTACGACCTTGTCATTTTAAGCAATTGATGTACAGGTGGGATGTTGGTGTGTTTAAACGTGCTTGAAATGTCATGGTTTATTGTTGGAACTGTAACAATATCGAGATAAAACTGTTCATATAAGATGACCTGTAACCACACGTAACCTGAAGTGGTCATTCCAGCTGACCACATGTAACCTAGAGCGTCAATGTTAAATCATTTCATGATAATAGATAATAGACTTGTTACCAGCATTATTTATCATACCTTGTCATTATTAATAACACCATTAGATATCCTGTAAAATCAATATTTTTCGTGGCGAATTAAATTCCGTAGATTTTGCGGTTATCTTAAACCACAAAATCAGATCCCATCAAACAATAATTTTGACCTCTGTATATACAATTTATTACCTGAAATGCAAAATCCACAAATTAACGTCCCATCTAAATGGTCGGTTTTTTTTACCCAAACCACAAAATTTTGTCCCATCGAAATTAAATGATTTTACGGTATACAATCATAAGGATTATTCATCACCGACATAGTACAATAATACCACAAAGTCATCGTAAGTAGCGAAATGATTGGTCCGATGATTAGTATTTGACCAATTAACATGTAACTCATGCAGTTAACTCTCATGCAGTACCTGTGTATATCGGAGGTGATAAGCTGAGGATACCAGCAATAGCATTTATATTGTCTTTGTTACTGTTTGGGAAATAATTGAAAGAACACTAGCAATTTTGTTATTGATGGAATACTTATTGTGAAATTCAAATTGGTAATATGATTTTAATTATTTTGCTATTTTATAACTTTTTAAATAAACAAGAAGAAATATAAAAAAACACTGCAACATAAATAGAATTACACAGAGACTACCCAATCACTTCATCAACAAGACATATATAACGGCGGTGCCATTCGAAAATATCGTTTTCAGATGAGGCGAAAACATTTTTTATGAAAACTAAAATTCCTTCTTAAATCATTGAATATAGAACTAAATTATATATTTCATACACAAAGCATCATATTGAATAGGTGTCGAATAATAAATATAACAGTTTGAATTGCCTGATATTCGTTCTTTTCGTTACCCCAAATAAAAACTAACAGAAATTAGGCTTTTTCTTTTGGTGATGATTTGATGGTCTCCCATTAGCTTATTTACCCAGATAAACAAGAATAACTAATGCTAAAAAGCGGCAATTTGATTATTCAAAATTTTCGAATGGCACCATCGATAAGCAGTTACCTAGCTAGCTGGCCCTATAACTTAAGGTTTAGTGTAAAGCAAGGGACACATACCCGCAGCATTTCATGACATGAGTACAACTTTGATATTTCACAGCCTGGTATCGAACCCAAGACCTCTCATGCTAGATTCTTAATGTAATGCTGAGCGAAGCCATTTTTAAAAAATGCTAAGCAAAGTCTTGTTTTGTCTGTCTGCTTTCTTCTGAAATATGGCAGGCATATGAGTGCCTCCACCTGGATCTGAACCCGGGTCGCCAGATTAGGCGACAGGTGCGCATACCACTGCATAGTGTTCACACAATGACGTTATCCATTGTTCTATCATTTGTGTATCACATAACCATTGGCTGGTCAACCTGATGTCAAAGTTTAATTGTTTCCCACCAAATTCTTAAGTAAATATTAATCGACTGTAATAAATAAAATATTTACACAAATTTTATTGGTGTTTATGTCATGAAATGGTCGTATCAGTCATAAAATGGTCGTATCACTCATTCTATACCTTGATGATTAGTTTATTATCTGTTTATTATTGAACAATTTGTAGGTAATAAAATGCTCTATTTTATTGCCATTGTTTACAATAAGTTTATGATTGCCTTTATTAATTTCTCTTGTTTTGATGGGAATATATATCTCATCTTGGACATTTGAAAGTTTACATGTACATTCATGTACCTGCCAATTCATCTGTGGATTTATTTTGTAAAATTAAAAAAATTACTGAAAGTTGTAATTTTTCTGCAATATTAATCAAGTTTTGTTACAATTAAACCTTATATTTTTTTTTATGCTGTTAATTGTTTTATCATTGCGCATAATATGGATCTTTAGAACTGTAAATATACATATCAGGTTCGTTCTTATTTAATACTGCATGTTTTGTAGGTCTCTCCAACGAAAGAAACAATTATTTAAACTTTTTTTACAACGATTCCATTAAAAATGAAAAAGCATGTTAAATTCTATCATTACTGCCAGTAATTGTTTTTGCTTGGTCCAATAATTAGTTTCTAATTGGAATTCATTCCCCCTTGAGTTGGTATGTTTAACTTTTAACTACCCTATACCCCTGAATAAACGCCGCGGGGGGGGGGGGCATTCATTTTGCAAACAGGGGTCTTTTAGTTGGTGGTCTTAATTTTTATTTTTAAGAAATGGTGAAAAAAATCATAGAAATGTCTATGTTATAGATGAAGCAATAACAACATATTTATAATCACCATACAAAAAGATATGTATTTCAAAAAACAAAAGACAAATTTTCTCAAAAGGGGGGGGGGAGCTATTTTTGGGGGGATTGCGGTAAATGATAGAAAAATTAAGTCTTTTGAATGGATTATAGTGATCAAGGAAAATACAGGAAAATGTCACCTGATTTTCCAATTTTTAGGAACCATACATTTGATGCAGATGAAACGGATTTGCGGCGTTTAAATACTTAACATACCTGCCATCATAGGTTGGCGCTACTTTTTACCAGCCACTCAAAATGCAGGATGTTTCATTCTATCGGAACAAAGTGTTGAAGTATTTTTTTAATAGAAATTAAAAATTACTTTTGTTTTAAAATAACTATTACTCAGATCATACAATTTCAATGAAAATTAACGAACTGCAAAAATTGCTGAGGATGTGATGATTAAATGGTTGGTATTTTTATAATGGCCCCAGGGGTCAATACATATTTATAATTTTGTAATTTTCATTACGTGATATTGACAAGAAAGGCGTCAATTTGATCAATAAGTTTTGACAGATTAGATAATTAGGATCACACCTGTCAAAATTTCATTGATTATTAGATCATTTATATTTATTACCTCCCTTTGATGATTTGATGAATTGCTTACCTTGATGTCTGCATTCTTAAAGCTTTAGTGTTGACGGAAGGTGTCAACTTTTGTAATGTCTGTCTGCATGACCGGTTTCCATAGTTTGTGAATCTTGAGGGTGATTTTGATATTTTTTATCAAATTTTACAATTTTTGGGACAAAATCCCCATGAAATGGTCATCAAACATTTCAACAGAATTATGGCCCCTGAATGACGTCACTAAGTCTTGGCTATTTATTATGGACAAGGCAGTATTCCTACGGGGTATATATTAAACGTTTACTGAACAATGTCTTGTTTTGCACCTGGATATACAACCCTAATAATAAAATGATTTGTTACATTTTTTCAGTGTTGTTACATTGTTATAAGGCAAAATGTAAGGTCTAATAAAATGAAACCTTTCACTTGAATAAGGTTTTGCAATAGCAATAAAATAATTGGTTAGTGACATCATAACTGTCAAAATAATATTGTTGTATTGTCCGAAATTATTAACCTGGTATTGACCTTCATGCAAAAAGATATATATCATTCATTGATTATATGACATTACTTCATACATACACCAATAAATATTGATCATGAAACATTATTGTCCATCTGTCTGTCATACATTCACCTTTGCTGAATATAAAGGTCTTTCGTCTGTATGTGAAGCACAAAAAGTTGTAGCTCTCAGTCTTCGAATTTGGCCATTAGCCCGAAGCCTGAGGCTTGTTAAAACCGGGTCGGACTAGTAGTTTTCTCTAGGTGGCAGGTCCGAATGGCTAGTGAAAATATTCTGAGAATGCAATTCAAATGGTTTGGTTTCTGTGATGTATATTTGCTTAAAATGTAATAAGCAATATGATAATAACAATATCACTTAAAAATAATCTCAAAACAATTGTATAAAATCTGCTTTTAATAAATTAATGTTCGGACTACATGTAGTTAATTTCTTCTCAGGCTAGTAAGTTCTGCCTTGTTGGTAGCCCGACTGGCTAGTCCTTTGAATTTACAATATAAATTCTAAGTCTGAGTTTTAAACTTACAATTGTTTTATGAATAAGGCCCCTGTTGAGACAAGTTAGACCCATAACTCAGTTAGGACTCTGTCATATTATACAAGTTGTAAGTGTTAATGCAGACTTGGTTTTTCTTACAGAGTCAACTTATGGACATGTTTCCTGAGGAAGCTGGCGCCATGGACCCTGCCAAGAGGATTATACCCTTCCTACCCGGCAAGAAATTCTTCGGACGAAGTCATATCCGGGAAGTTGCTTTAAAAAGAATGGGACCTATAGCTGAGTATTGCAAAGTATGACTGTTATTTAAGAGTATCATTTGCCCTAAGATAATGTTAATGCTTTATTAATATAAGGTAAAAAATATAAGTGGATATTTCTGCAATTCTAAAATAACACATTTAGAATAATGACTTTCAGACATTTTGTTTATGCAGCAATCTTATATCAGCAATTTATATATCAAATGTCACAAGCAGATTTTTGCCAGCAGATTGACTGTGCTTTGTCAGTGCTTAAGCTCTCGTGCCAGGTGCAGTGTTCTGAGGCTAGGCACATAGCAGAAGTTACGTTCTTTGGGATCTAGAGATCTGATCCCAGTCTGTATCACTAATCTTTCACTGTGTCTGTGCTTAATCACTTTGACCCACTTTACCCAGGTGTAAGAATAGGTACATGAAGAGGGTCAAAATCCAATCACTGTGTATGGTGCCAAGGGCGTTTTCACTGCAGTCTTGGGACTCAATTATTGTGGGTATAATATTGCACAAAGTCTACAGTCTGCGGAATCGACACATGTCTGCAAGACTTAGTGGACTTTTAGTTTGAATTACTACTTTTCATGTCACTATTCAGACTTTATATGTGTATTTGTAATATTTCCTACATATATGTAGCGTATGTGTAATACACTTACAAATGAATATATCAGGCAATCGTTAAACTGCCCAGAACGATACTACTGTATACTGTATGTGTATACTCTATGATTGAATATTTCAGGCAATCGTTAAACTGCCCAGAACGATACTACTGTATACTGTAAGTGTATACTCTATGATTGAATATTTCAGGCAATCGTTAAACTGCCCAGAACGATATCACTGTTTACTGTATGTGTATACTCAATGATTGAATATTTCAGGCAATCGTTAAACTGCCCAGAACGATATCACTGTTTACTGTATGTATATACTCAATGATTGAATATTTCAGGCAATCGTTAAACTGCCCAGAACGATATCACTGTATACTGTATGTGTATACTCAATGATTGAATATTTCAGGCAATCGTTAAACTGCCCAGAACGATATCACTGTTTACTGTATGTATATACTCAATGATTGAATATTTCAGGCAATCGTTAAACTGCCCAGAACGATATCACTGTTTACTGTATGTGTATACTCTATGATTGAATATTTCAGGCAATTGTAAAGCTGCCCAGAACGATATCACTGTATATTGTATGTGTATACTCAATGATTGAATATTTCAGGCAATCGTTAAACTGCCCAGAAAGATATCACTGTTTACTGTATGTGTATACTCAATGATTGAATATTTCAGGCAATCGTTAAACTGCCCAGAACGATATCACTGTTTACTGTATGTGTATACTCAATGATTGAATATTTCAGGCAATCGTTAAACTGCCCAGAACGATATCACTGTTTACTGTATGTATATACTCAATGATTGAATATTTCAGGCAATCGTTAAACTGCCCAGAACGATATCACTGTATATTGTATGTGTATACTCAATGATTGAATATTTCAGGCAATCGTTAAACTGCCCAGAACGATATCACTGTTTACTGTATGTGTATACTCAATGATTGAATATTTCAGGCAATCGTTAAACTGCCCAGAACGATATCACTGTTTACTGTATGTGTATACTCAATGATTGAATATTTCAGGCAATCGTTAAACTGCCCAGAAAGATATCACAGTGTAAAGAAGTTGTTGAATTCTTTGAGTTAGAACCCGATGATATAGATCCACCTAAAGGGTGAGTCATTGTTTGTTGATAGAAATCCTGCAGCCACATATAGTGTTTCCTGAGTCCACAGTGTTCATACTAGGCTGTGCCATTGACCACCAAAAAATTGAAATGGCGCATTTGAGATGTTGCCCTGGGCCACATGGGCGCACTCTGAAACTATTGAATGGCCCACTTTAATGGTGAGCTAGATTGAACATTGAGTCCACATGGTATTCCTCTCAAACTTAGCTTCTCACTTGTGACGTTCATTTCAACCAAGCATGCTTTAAATTGATTAAGTACTATTTCAATAGTCTGAATACTGAACGCAAAAGGGGGCTTTCATTTGGGTGTCTCAATTTTACAAAGTGAAATATATTTTTAAAATTTTAAAAAAGGTGAAAAATCATAATAAATGTTTTTTTTTATAAATTATGGGGAAATACGTTAAATGTTTACTTTTCAAAAAAGAAACAGTAGAACATTTTTCACTGTCATGTATCATTGAGTTACTGCCCTTTGAACAATAGAACATTTTTCACTGTCATGTATCATTGAGTTACTGCCCTTTGAACAATAGAACATTTTTCACTGTCATGTATCATTGAGTTACTGCCCTTTGAACAATAGAACATTTTTCACTGTCATGTATCATTGAGTTACTGCCCTTTGAACAATAGAACATTTTTCACTGTCATGTATCATTGAGTTACTGCCCTTTGAACAATAGAACATTTTTCACTGTCATGCATCATTGACTTACTGCCCTTTGAACAATAGGACACTTTTCACTGTCATGCATCATTGAGTTGCTGCCCTTTGACTTACATTCTTTATTAAGTTTTGATAATTATTTGTCAATATATTTATTAATTTAATTTAGTTAATGTTATTTTTAATTTGTGGTTAACTTTTAATATTGGCAACTCGTCCATGTTGTGCTAGCTGGAATCAACAGATGGCAATCACCAGCTATGGTTGCATGCTCTTTTTTAATTGTAAACAGTCACAAAGACACAATCATGTGAAATGGACATGACAAACTGACAGTATGGTCAATTTTTGTTGTGATTTACTGTATCAGATGGGCTCAGTTTTTTTTGTTACTTTCTTATATTGTGTTTGTTTTTATGACAGTGATGTCGGTTTGTGACGTATATACATTTATTACATTGTTATTGATGTTAATTAAGGTAATAGTTTGGTGCTATTCTGAGGTTAAAGATGAAAACACACTGTTTTGTTTTGTTGAAATCATCTTTCCATCATTAGATCAAGATTCAAAAAAAGGCAACTTTGATTGTTTAAAGGGACTCAACTCCAGTTGGTAAATTGCAAGATTTATCAAAAAGTTCTCTTAAAATCGCATTTTTTGGCTTGACCTGCCGAATACATTTATATACGAATGTGGACATTTTTATTGATGTATATTAAGGTAATAGTTGGGTGCTTTGCTGCGGTTAAAGATGGAATTACGCTGTTTTGTTAATAGTTGAAATCATCTTTCCATAATGATCATGGTTAAAAGTAAGACAACTTAGATTGTTTTTATAGTAATTCAAGTTAAAAGAATGAAAAAACTAAATTTAGAACAAAATGGTCCACTTAATAATAAGACTTTTGGCTATTAAGACCACATTTTGGTCTTGACTTGACTGTTTCCACAGATTCAAAGTGATTCCAACAGGCATCATAGTTACATACCTGTTGAACATGATCACCCATCAAGTTAAATTATGCATCATTCTAGAGTTATTGCCCCTGGACTCTCGATAATAGTGCATGACAAAACATTTAAGGCTCATGCAGACCTTAAAAATGTAAAGTTCCTTGATCCAGAAATATTTTCATTAGGTTGAGTCGCTGACATTTTTGTGAGTAGGTAGGATAGCTACAGGCAAAGAATTTAACCCATTTAGCGAGATGACTTTTATCAAAATACAAACATTTTTTACCAAAGTTAAATAACTGATGAACATTAAAATCTTAAAATTGACAGTTTTTCACACTATAATTAATCAGTGCAGTAGATTTAATATGTCGTAATCGTAATATCATGAATTGATCGGGCAATAATTTCTGTCTTCATTGCCTTTTAGTTAGAAATGAGAAATAGAATATCATGTCTGTAGAGGAAAACCCTGCAAACCCTGCAAATATTGACTGTTTTTAGAGGTTGTTGCCCTACAGAGGTGAAATTTAGAGTTAAAAAATATAGTGACTCAGGGAAAGTTTAGAGTGTTGTAATAAAGATATTATTGCTTTACATAGGACTGCTTTGTAGAGATTGTTCATTGGATAATCGCCTTTACTACACGAAAACAATCACCAAAAAAAGTCACCACACAACTTAAGAAAGAGAGATTCAAAAAAAATTTTTCTTTGCGGATCATTTTCGTGCGACTTAGGGGTGATTATCCAAGGTACTGTATATTATACCGATGGCCAATCAGAAGAGTTTGAACTGTAATGTAAACATTCATTTTGTTGATTTCGATGAAATATCAATTCAATTTCAATTTTGTGATCACAGAAAAGTACTCATGAAAGTCCAGTTTTCAGTCACAGCAGAAGGTTCATTTTACACCATAAATCAACAACAAACAAGACAAAATAGTTTACAGCCGCGATAGTATGACAACCAGTATTGGCTAATACCAAATTGAGGGCTCAGTGCAAAACTATGATAACTACCTCAATTTATAGTGCCTTCGAAGCTCAGTGTTTAGTGCGTTTGCCGTCTAATCTGGCGACCTAAGTTCAAATCAGGGTGGAGGTACATATATATATGCCTGCCATGTTTCAGTAGAAATAAAGCATATAAAAGCTATGCTCGGCATGATTCATAGAAGCACATACCATAGTTTTGCACTAAGCCCTCGAAATACTTTCTGCTGAAGCCGATTGATCAAATTTACTAATAAATTCGAATTAGATCACACCATTTTTAACCATTGGTAGATCTTACTATCACTTCTCGGTAATGGCATTGTTACAACAATCAGCGTTTGCAACTTTTAAACCTTACATGTCTTATATTAGCATGAATGATCCTCTATATTGTTGACTTTGTGATTTCATCCTTTAGATTTTATGAAGAAAGAGAAACGTAAGATTTTGTTACAACTATATGGTGATGTGTTTGGTTTGTTTCAATTGTTCAGAATTTTATGTTGGTATGCTTTAGATATTTATATGGAACCCCACCCATTAAATCGGTCAGAATTTATGTTGGTATGCTTTACATATTTATATGGACTACTTGTTAAGTTGGTGTGCTTCTATTTTATATATATTTTTATGGAAACAGATGTAAAAGTCCATACAAAAAGGGCTAGGCAGTGGTGCATTCTATATAATATCCTTTACTCCATAGAAACTCAAATTTATGCTCTTATTAACCTTATATGTCCGACATTTAATTATGGGCACTTGGTTTTAAAATCTTTTAGGAGGGGAGACAATTCTACTACAGAAATAGTCTTAGGAAAACATCATTCTTGGTATCTGTAACAAAAGGCTGCACTTGAGATATGTATATCTTGGCCAATTTGACATGAGCCTGACCTATTTATTAGCATAATTTAACAGTCGATATATTGTCTACGTTTATAACACCTAGAGTATGTTTTCATTATCGGGGAGTATCGCGAAGACGCTAGAGGTGTATTACTAACACAAATCTGAAATACTGATATCGCGAGATTTGCTTGCGGAAATTGATATATTCAAAGCAAGAACCTTGTAATATATTCTTGCATAAAGGTCAGGCTTAGGTCAAAATAACCAAGCTATACATGTTAAGAAAGCTTATAAGATATAAACGTAAAACACTGTATTGTTGTAAAAGTTGTTTTTGGAGTATATGGAGTAAAGGGTGTGGAGCTTTTAGTGCTGTCATTGCTTGCATGAGGTTTATTTTGCGCTAAAGTTTTTTTTATTTTTGTGTCAAAATATACATGGTCGCATTGGAGGTAATAATAGATGTTATCGAAGATATGGCAAATTTATTGTTTCATGAGCTTTTGTCTATATTATAAATTAAGTTTCTACGCTACCAGTAACTGCTTGAATATATATGTTGGCATGGAATGTGATTGAAGGTTTTCAATTTTAGTACTCGTTACTCATCCCTTTGGTGCAATAAGGTTGTTTCTCACTATGAACTATGTAGATAGATACAACATTGTTGCGCCAAAGGGACAGAATTTACTTTGATCGTGAAATAATTGGCTTTGATACATGTTTAGAATGCTTAAATGAGTCAATATTTATTTTTGCAACATTTGAGCTCGAAGATTTTTCCTTTAAAAAAAGTATTAGATTTAATTTTTGTTTTGTTTAAACGATGTATTGATGTATAACCTATGCTATAGCACACAAATTCCACATCAAATAATCCATATTTCATAAGGATGCTGTAATTTGTTTGACTAGGTGTGTTTAAATGTCCTTCCTGTAACGCCTTTGTATCATGTAATATATTAAACACTAATATACAAAGGTAGAAATGTTCTAGTTATTTGAAAAGAACTCGACTCATATAACATAAAAGTGCATTTGTATTTAATAAACATGAAACGGTAAAAAACATACGGCATTTTTGGAGAAACGTTATTAAAAATATGCAATTTGATCGTTATTAAGTTATCGTGGTCTTTTTAATTCTAGCCAGTTGGTATAAGAAACTTTTTTGTTGTGTCTGTTAAGATCTATCGGTATAAAAGACAGTTTTTGTTCATCAAAATCACTGGTATAGAAACATATAATAAACTTAACACATGGTGTTACATTACGGACATGGTGTTACAGGAAGGACATAACATGTGATGGGCTATGGATATTTATTTTTTTGTAACTATTCATTGAATATGAAGCAAAACAATAAAGTGTAAAGCATTTCACAGTTGTGCTTACAATCAATGACTATAATAGCCACGTGTATCACAACTGGAAATTAGACAATTCATGACATGGTTACATGAAAAAATATTAAAGTCAACATATTTTGCATCATTGACATAAACCAATGTACTTGAAGGGTTATTTTTGATAATTTTGATTTATTTAAATGAAGTGATAATGTATCTTCAAAATACATTTAATATTTTCACGCGAATACCACATCAGTTTTTTTTGTTGAACATAAGTTTTTCGCAGCTATGTTTGTGCTAGGTTTTATATGAAAGGCACGGTAAAACTGTAATTCGCAACAATGAATGCAGTTTTAAACAATTTTTTCTTTTAACAGCATTACAGTATTGCCATTTATTTACGTTTTAATAATTTAATGAAGCATTTAAAAGATTAATCAAGGTGTTTACAATCAATCACAACGAACTCCAATGTATAACTATTAGCAAAGGAGCTCGTTTCATAATAAATGTTGTGATTTGATAGAAAAATGAATATTTATGGTTTGACAACAGTGACATTTGCATCCACATTGTTTTTAAAACGTACCGCAATCAGTGGATCAGTAAATATCCGCATATCAATCAGTGTGTTAGTCAGTTCCTGTATGTTACTCAGTGGGTTCCTAACAAACGGGAAATATGTCAGATATGTACATTTAGTATGTCAGTTAATAGGTCGACTGAGTGTCAATCAGTGTATTCTCAGTATGCCAGTATTGGGGCAGCAGCATGTACGTCTTTGTTTTAACAGCTTGTTGACATCAGTCATTTTATTGTCTGCCAGTTGGGTTGATTTTATACTGAGAGAATCTTAGTAGTGTGTCATTGGCGGACCAACACTATGGAAGTCGATATTTTGGCAATTGGTCAGACAGTGTGCCAAACATAACATAATTCATTACCACATAAGACTAGTGCTAGTACAGCTGTCTTGTCAGTTGGGTCAGTCAATATCTAAGTAAGTGTGTTGAAGATATACCAACAGTATGTCAGCAGCAGATCACTTGTTATGCAATCAGTAAAATTGTAACAATTGCCGGTTTAGTATTCTCATTAACAGTAATAGCAGTTATTACCGTTTATGTTGAAAAACGTAGAACCGTAGATAGGCAATTTCACCAAACAAGTTGCATAGCAAATTAATTATATATAATCTACAAGAAAGGTTAGGGTACATTGATAATTTTGAATATCGTGAAGGTCTTAGTGGAAAATTGTGCATTCTGCTATAAAACATAATAATTCTATATAATGTAGAAAAAAGGTTAGAGTATATTAAAATAATCGAAAACGCAAAGGTCTAAATGCAAAAATGTGAATTTTGCTCCATATTTGTCGGAGCACATTGACAATCACTCTTACAATGCAGCCTCTGGTTTCACTGGTGGAACCTGTGGTATTCAGAGAATTGTCTAGGATGAAATGCCACTTGTGGCAACAGAAAAGTAAAACACAAAGCATAACAGTCTTACCTGTAACATAACATCAAACGAATTAATTAAAAGTTCTTATGTGTATGTGCGGCATTCTAAATTGCGTTTAGCTTTGACTGATAGGGAAGATTCTAACCAATTAACTAAAATATATTAATTAATTAATACCGTACCACATAAAACAAGTAATAATATTTCTTGTTACAAATATGGTATATCATGTAACATGCAAAAAAAGTCATGACTAATAGCTTGATATTGACATTTGTTGATATCTTATTTTAAAACTGACACAGACATTTTGCAATATCTGATCGTAACAATACATTTGTCAATCGCATACTATTATATTGTGTAGTTTAATACAAAAATGTCTATCCTGTAACAAATGCTGTCCTTCCTGTAACAAAATAGCCCGTTACAGGAAGGACCGTTACATGAGGGAATTATTCCGACTAAATATGTTGGTATGAAATAAACTGTGGACCTATGAGGTTGAAATATATGTCTTGTGTACAGTCCAACAGTATGTGTCCAACGTATACCAAACATTGTATCTAATCATATTTTAAGAAATGAAACAACCCCGTTACAGTAAAAACATATACAAATATACGCCTCTACTACCAACCTTCAATTTCTGATTTATCCAATTTGTTAAAATATTTACATAACGACACACAAGAATGCTTATTCTAGAAGGTTTGCTCTTCACAAAGACGGTAAAAGAATTTTCCCAAACCACAGGGAAATGCTATTATTATATATGTGTGTACACATGTTACACGAAAGACGTAAACGTTGGGTACAATTTTTCAATACGATTATTTTGAAGAAAACTATCGTTAAATTTCGCTTTGGATTTATTATCAGGCAGCCGAAATGTGTATCAGATGCATGAATGGTTTTGTTAACATAGTTTGACCCCTATCGTTAGTTACTAGCATATAAACACAAGAGTTCTGGCCTGGGGACAGCCCAAAACAGCACAATTTACTACTTCAATGATGTAGACACGTTCTTTCTGATTGGAATAATGCATAAAAATCTATCTGACATTGATAAACAAGTTATGTGCAACCAACCAAAATTGCTTGTTATGACATTTTTGTTACGGTTTAACAAATATTGCAAAAAGACAAGCAATGTTGCAAAAATAAATAATGACTCAAATAGTGTTTTTCAAACTTTTCGTTATAAAAGATGAGCAATGTGACAGGTGTAGAAATTTGCTGTAGTGCAATTATCTAGCTTGTTATTATATTTAATCAGAATGCCACAGAAGCTTGTTTTGCAAGAAAGTGGAAAGTATATAAAGTGATGTATACCAAAATGCTCTGCTTTGTACTCTGTACACTGTACTCTAATTGGAACTGCCACAATAATTTCAGGGGGAATTAGACAGACAAATCTTCCTGACCCGACATTTAACAACTCCTTGTCCCAGGGAATAGACTCTAGTGGTTCCAAGATCTGGGAATTACTATATGGTTATGTGTCCAATCAATGGGGATTAAGACAGTATTTGCAATGTCTACAGGGTGGAGATTTAGATGACAAAAAATGAAAATGTCTAATTCCCCCTGGGTCACCCGCCGCTGGGGGGGGGGGGGGGGCAAAATATTTACAGTTACACTACTTCAGTGCTTTGATTTACTACTGGAGGTATACATATTATATACTGGAGAGATAAAAGGAAGAAAGTTTGCCTGTCTATTTGTATATTGATAAGAAAAGTAGATTTATTCATTTATCTGGTACATGTTTGTAGACTTGTGTGACATTGTTAGAATTCTAATGTTCCTTCAATTTTTTGCTCATTTCGGTAGTTAATATAGTGGCTGTTAACACCCAGTCTGTTTTTACTGAAAAATATAGGGTGATTATCTGCAGTGAAAAAACTTGGTAGCTTAGGTCAAATCAGTGAATCTCCTTGTTCATTTAAATATTTTAGAACAAATATGTATGGCAAGTTTTGACCTTATGTTTGAGTCTCTGTAAAATCTTGGCTAAGGATGCAACTATGTCGTCGTGGGTTATATTAAAAGCAGGCCAATGAAAGGGAACCTTGGTAACACTCAAGTTGTCAAAAATTTGATGTTGTGTTTGGTAAAAAAGTAACATAACAATCTGATAAATTGTGCAAAAGTTGCAATACACTAAATAAGTATACTCAGGTGAGCGCCTGAGGGATAAACATCGTCTTGTTGGCAAATATTTGATTTGGATTAATGCAGTCTCTTAAATATAATTTATCTTGATAAGAGCTTAGATTTAAGTCCTATATACGAGGGGTGATCAATATATTCGAGGACTTTCCTTCTCAATTTTGCAATATTGGAACTAGAGTCACTATTTACTTGATGACGTCACATTTTGTAACCATGGTGAAGCGCGCACCGTCGAGCATCTCTAGCGTAACGTCATTTCTGAGAAACGACACGCTATGAAAATTAACGCGAAACTTGTAAATTCCTTTCGATACCTCCAAAATGACTTGACAAAATTGTGCATGGATTCTGTGCGCTTTCAATGAGCCATTTTCATATGATTCCATTGTTTATGTGATTAAAGGGTATCTGCCAAACGGTTGAGTCGATAAAATAAGGATAAACAGCAAAAATAACACCGCGTTAGGGACACTTTCCGTTAAATTCTGCGAAATAAGATGCACAGATCTCAATCAAATGTAACTGGCAAAAACGAAGACTAGTATAGGCTACAACACATAAAATCGTTGACTCCAAATCAAAAGGGTTATTTCGATATTGCGTCCTAAACCTGATAGGTCCTGTTTCAGTCTTAATTGAAATAATCTACTTTTGTAAAGCCAACTGCTCTTTTCCGATGTTTGTTTCCAATAACACATCGATACTTTTTTTATTCCACCTCGCATTCCAGAATCGGCTATTAACTACTTATTTCAGTAGTAAAATACAACCAGTCTCATACATGGAACCGGGCATAAGTCCAGAAAGGAGCTATGTGCTGCTCCGACGGTGACGCTTGGAATGACGTCGCGTGACGTCCAACGTCATGCGCCCATTGTATGAATCTATTGAATCATTTTATTAGTGCATTCGGTCGGAGACATCTTACTCCGAATGATGTTAAATGGCTTTAAATCTTGCTGCTAATATGAATTTGCTAAATGAAAAGTCCTCGAATATATTGATCACCCCTCGTATATACCACAGCACAGTCAAACCCTCCAAGACAGTCTATGGGGATGAAGCAGCTGCTTAAGGCTAGTCCAATCTTTCTCACTGGGGAAGGGTCTGGATGGGCGATAAAACTGACCAGTACATAAGTACCTTCAAACCTTCAAACCTTTGTAAACAGTCTGGCTACAAAAAATTTTCTGTAAACTCATTAAATTTTTGGTACAAAAGGCCATTTCGGCGAGATGTTAATTCATGGATTTTGCATTTCAGGTAATATATACAAGGGTCAAAATTAGAGTTCGGTGGCATTTAATTTCTTGGTTGCAGTCTCATACATGGAACCGGGCATAAGTCCAGAAAGGAGCTATGTGCTGCTCCGACGGTGACGCTTGGAATGACGTCGCGTGACGTCCAACGTCATGCGCCCATTGTATGAATCTATTGAATCATTTTATTAGTGCATTCGGTCGGAGACATCTTACTCCGAATGATGTTAAATGGCTTTAAATCTTGCTGCTAATATGAATTTGCTAAATGAAAAGTCCTCGAATATATTGATCACCCCTCGTATATACCACAGCACAGTCAAACCCTCCAAGACAGTCTATGGGGATGAAGCAGCTGCTTAAGGCTAGTCCAATCTTTCTCACTGGGGAAGGGTCTGGATGGGCGATAAAACTGACCAGTACATAAGTACCTTCAAACCTTCAAACCTTTGTAAACAGTCTGGCTACAAAAAATTTTCTGTAAACTCATTAAATTTTTGGTACAAAAGGCCATTTCGGCGAGATGTTAATTCATGGATTTTGCATTTCAGGTAATATATACAAGGGTCAAAATTAGAGTTCGGTGGCATTTAATTTCTTGGTTGCAGGTGAACCACAAAATCTACTAAATTTAACCCCCCACAAAAATAAGTGATTTTAACAGTAGATGGCTTACTGAGCAGATGGTTGCCTAATTTGGTAATCATGATCATGATGCACTTACACAAGTTTGATAGTATCACAAAATTCTACATGTTGTAGTACGAACATAATGCAATCACCTCAGGTCATGCTTTATATGTTAATTTTAAGTGCATCATTTTAAAGTTAGTTGAAATATTCCCTTTGTGCAGAATTTGCATACAGATTTCTGTCCTGCATATTGGATACTTTGATAAAGTCTGAACCTGATAAATAAGTTTGTTGGGGCTGAGTGGGGCACAGTAGCATGTGACTTTATTAATATGTGGTCTGTTGCCTGAGCAAAGCACTGCCTAACCCCTTCATTTAATTATCTCCCATTGGCTTATATATAGTCATGGATCATGGATTACCTCACAGGGAAAGCGCTACATAGCACTTTGCTTAGGCAACGGACACCAGATAATGTTTTATGACTGTAAGCAAACTTCAGAATTTAATGTAACCCGCCTAGATAGGTTTCTACAAAATTTCACAAACTTGTTACTTTGATGTCGACCGCTTACTTGATATATTTGTCCTAATAAACAGATTTAACTAAACAGTTATTATGCCCATTGCAAAAATAAATTTATAAATGGTCCCAAAATTTGAAAATCTCTGGCTTTTGATTGGACAAAGAAGTAGGGTAAACTATAATGATTGTTTCAAGACAGTGACTGCCAGTGCGTTAAACGTCCCAGGTGATGGCTCTATGTTGCACCATCTATGATTCTTGTTGATAATTTAATGTCAAACTTCTTATGTATTAAATCACATTAATTATCATGTTTACCTTCATCTTTAGTTTGTAACTTATGTTCATAATCCAGTTGTTTTGACTGGTCACAAACATTGTATGATAATTGCCTTTCAAGGCTTGACACTTGTACTATTTTGTCACTGGTCTGACAAAAAAAGAAAAGTAAAATTTGTAAACAAAACAGTTACAGGTCCTTCAAGACTTTCACTGGTCCTTCTTGATTAGAAAAAAACCTGTGTTAGTGCCGAGCCGTGATTATAATAAGGATCATCCCTGAACCGCCACAGTCATTGATATGTAGGCCGTCGTTATTGTCGGCATTACGTAATATCATTGACTTTATCCCATGTATACTGTAAACCAATTAACTTTCGCGAGTACTAACTTTCATGTTTTGAGGATCGTCTGCATATTCTCGCAATAAATTTTTCGCGTTTTTAAGTCTCCCGAAATGTCCATATTACCATTTAGAACACTTTCGCTGCTTCTTAATTTTGCGAATCTCTACCACTCGCAAACTCTGCGAAATCAAATCACACAAAATAATTTCTTGGTTAACAGTAATCTCACCTTTATGCTTTCAGTGTCACTTACTGTAAAATCATTTAATTTCGATAGGACGTTAATTTGTGGATTTTGCATTTGAGGCAATAAATTTGAGGGTCAAAACTATTGTTTGATGAGATATGATTTTGTGGTTAAAGTTGACGGTGTACTACTTAATCCACGAAATTTAATCCTCCACAAAAATTGACGATTTGACAGTATCTGCACAATGGTCGCTTAACTAGTCTCATAAACCCCAAAATAGACATTCCCCTATCTGCTACAGTCCAGTTAGGATAAAAATACAGTGATGCAGTGGAACAGTGCACTATTGCGGTGTAAAAACAAGTATTAATGCTTATACCAACAGTTCTATACCAAACTAAACTCTACCTGTTTAAGCAATGGTTTTAATCTTTTGGGTACACATAAATGATGACGTCACTGTCACTATATCCTAACTGGACTATACTTCCTTCCCTTTGCTATAAAATAATCAAACAGTAAAGAAGCTGTAAGCAATGTAGTGTTGTCACACACTGACAGTTTTATGATAGATTTGTACATAAGATACATGTTACATGAAAAGCTTGGTTGCTGTAACTGAGTATATTGCTATATAACTACACCATTATCCCCAACCAATCACCCCGTTATGCTTCACTACATCTCCCTCGTATATTGATTATGAAGCTTACCTGTACTGTAAGTTCAACTTGATAAACATTTGATGCAGTCAGGGAAATGTGGAAATTGAGCAAAAGTCAGGGAAAAGTCAGGGAATGTTTTAGTAAAGATGTCGATAAGTGTCATTTCCTATGAAGAAATTGCCCAAAACTGAAAAATATACTCGCTCGCTACGCTCGCCTAAAATAATTTTCGATTTAGATTGATTAATGTTAATCAACAGCTCTAATACTTCCATCTGAAACTTTTTGGTTCCATATATATTAAGCAAACAAGACCATCTTTTCAGTGTAAACACGTTTTCACTGTTTCTAATGCGCTATTTTGCTCTTACGAAAAAGGCCGAAACGTTAAAAAAAGTCAGGGAAAATGGCTGTATAGTCATGGAAAAATCAGGGAAAAGTCAGGGAATTTTGTCTTAAAATATTTATGGGAACCCTGTACAGCTTGTCTGTCCATTCGACTTTCTGTTTGTCTTTAAATGAGGGAATGACTTATCAAGAAAATAAGAGATCTACAATCCGAACATGTGCTCAGAAAGAGGTCCATTATGATTAATTAGCAACATTTATCTGTCTCTTTAAATAAGAGATATGACTTTATAAGTAAATAATAAACAGTGAGTAGGCGACATTTAAACCCCAAATTGTACTGATTAGCCATCAAATAGGATACATACACCTGTACGCTGATGTGATTACTCCCCACTGGTGAGCTCAGGTGAGCTGTACCAAAACATGTCGCATGACATCTTGTTTTTAACACTTTACATTCAGTATTGATGTTACAAACTGTTGTCTGATTCAAAAAATAAAAGTGATAACTTCCTGTTTAAAATTTTCATATAATACCAAAAAAGGAAAATTTTGAAGGAAATTATTAAAGTTTGTGTTATGTTTCTATAACAGTGTTGATCAAAGTGTTGATTTTCTCCTTGGTTTGATTATCTTCTGTGTGCTGTTTTAAGTTTTTCAAAAAAAATACCAAAAAAGGAAATTATGTATGGAAATTATCGAAGTATCTGTTACGTGTCTATGACAGTGTTCAAGTGTTGATTTTCTCAATGGGTTGATCATTTTCTTTGACACTAGCTGATTATATAATTCCTGAATTTAAGGGATTTGAAATTTGTGGAAGTTATTGAATTATTAAGTATTTTAAACAGTGCTTAAGTGTTGATTTTTCTCCATGGGTTGATTATATTCCCAGTGCTATTGATGGAATTCATGAATTTAAGAGATTATTTGTCGGAAGTTATTAAAGTATGTGTTATGTGTCAGTAATACTGTGCTGAAATCTCGATGGGTTGATTGTAACCTTCCATTGGCTGTTGACATACGGTATTTCCTGAATTTAGGGGATTATTTGTGGAAGTTATGTCCAGTTTCAAACAAAATGTGAGAGCATTGATCAGATTATTCCAGGAGAAGACTAAATTCAATCATGAAACATCGGACAGTAAAAGGTATTCTGTTTCTTTCATCTATTTATGTGTACAAGCTTGCAGTCTGTGTGGAGTTATAATTTAAAAACTTTTTAAGTAGTTATATTTTAAAAAATAGGAACCAAGCATAATATGTGCCTCCATCTGAATTTGAACCCGGGTCGGCAGATTAGATGGCAAGTGCACTAATCACAGGTCTACAGAGGCACATTATTATATACAGTAACATTGTATAGGAACAGTATTATTTTTGGCATATGTAAAGAACAGTTTTTTCTTTACTATAATAAATTATATTTAAATGTAAGAAATCACTGGTATCTATAACACAAAATGTCTAAAATTAAAAAAAAAATTTTTCGCGAACTTCCTAAAATAACCTCTTAAATGACTCTCTAACTGTCCTAAGACTTGACGGTCAGTGCCCTGCAATTAGGTGTTCTTCAACAGTTAAGCTAATGTATTGTTTAGATGTGTACAATTATACCACATTGTAACTGCACATGCATTATCAGTTTCAACCTACCAACCCAAATATGTTGTTCAGTACATTATGTCTCGAAATTTGTTAATAAAGTAAAACATTTGACAGAAACTGTTATAAAAACTCCATTGTTAATTACAATATTAATGGATTTTGGTGGGCATTTTCTTGGCTATGATTCAATTTATCACCTTGTGCAACATTTAAAAGTAAAACTCGGTCAATGAATTTATTGTTGAAGTATTCGATAGTATAAGATGTTGTGATTGAACAGTGGATTTTCAGACTCACCAGACCGGATCTCCCAAACATCTCAATCTGAGTTAAATCTCAACTCAAATATTGCTATGTGTCATTTAGGTTATAATTTCCTTTGGAGGCTGGACTCAAAATGTGCAACATAAAACACTCAGAAAGTATTTTATTCTAAGTCTATAACAGAACAATATATGGAGCTTGAACTGCAGATTGATCTCCTATTTAAACTCTGATTTGAGAAAAATCTCAATTTGAGATGAGATTTCTACTTGAGATGTTTCTTGAGAATGGGCTCTGGTGCAAGGGTTGTAGGTAGGAATTCAGTTTGGGTTGAATCTCCTTCAAAATGTCTGAAAATTAGACCCAAGTTACTGGAAAGTAAAGGCACACCATCCCTGGTTGGCCAGGGCTTCTGCAGCACCTCACATGTGATCTGAAGGCCTTGGTTTTAAATTCAACCTTATAAATTAAATCCCCTACTTACAAAAAAAAATTAATCCTCGAAAGAGAGTTAAATACTCATGAGTACAGTATCTGACAGGAAGTATAGTCATTGAGCAGTATTAATATAATCTGTAATAACTTATTTCTGCTTTTGATGTACCCCGTAAATTAAAACCAATAAATCTAAAAAATAAAGGTATTTAAACTCTAATCAAAGATTCTTATCAGTTCGTGACAAAGGTACAGTATGTGCTCATAAATCTGTGGTGAACAAACTTGGCCAACAGGAAGTACATCGTGAGTATAGGCTCACACTTTATTGAGCCATAAAATATGTAATGACTGAATTCAGGCCAAAATAAAATAATAATTTAATTCTCACCGGGTAATGGGGATTATGAATGAATTAAGTTTGGCCGGAATCTGGACAAAATCCCGGGTGGACATTTTTGACAGGGTGGACATAATCCCGTCCATGTTTTTTACAAGGTGGACAAAATCCCCACCCATAAGAAATTAAGGAGTCTATCCAATTAAGAGATGTTCCAATACCCAGTTATCAATGTGAATAGCAATTATTCTTATTAAATGTGCAAACTGCAAGAGAGTATATCACAGTCAATTATTCATGTTGTTTATAGGGTGTCAAAAATGAGGGAACAGTATTCTGTCCACCCGGGAGTTTGTCCTACACTCAGTTTGGCCAAGTTAGGCCATGTGGGGATGATTCTCTGACCCCACAAAACCAATAGACAGGGAAAATAAATGTGGTTACCCTAGTGGTACTGGAAAAATAATTTTGACCCTGATATTTATTACCTGAAATGCAGAATCCATGAATTAACATCCCATGGCAATGGTCTCTTTTACCTCACAAGAACCGCAAAATTTTGTTCCATTGAAATTAAATGATTTTACGGTAAATGTGGTTTGGCCTTATTTTTAAATCTCATACATGTACGTTAACCAAATGGTACACTGTTGTCCGACCATTAAATGCTACAATTTGTCATGCGATCAACATTGTATCATTTGATATCTAATAAAATCATTGATTCATTTTCCTTTCATTAGACCTACCATGTCCATGTTATAATTTGTCATAAGTTCGTTCATTACTCAGACAGTATAAATGCAGGTGAAACAAATCATCAATTGTTTACAATTTGTTCAATTGTCCATCCTGTTTTACCAGATTAACTTTAATTGACCAGACCTATCCTCTCCAAGGATCAGTTCATTTCAGTTTTGTGGGTTAAGTAATAAGTGTTGGAAGGAACAAATGAATTACTTCAAAAGTATGATTTATTCAGCTTCTATGTTGTTGTTTTTGTGTGATTGTTGTATATGAATAGTTATTTTTTACCCATTTAGTGAGGTTTGCTATATTTCAATAATATTTTCCTTTGTTGGGTTATATATGATAATAACCTGGTCATTGCTTTTTTCATTGCTGTTTAGGTCGTTTTTCAACCATTTGTGTCAATCTAACTTGCATTGAGCAAGACTTAGTCTCCACTTTCAGTGTATGTATGTGTGTCCGTCTGTGCCTGAGTGTGTCTGTCCGATTTTGTCTGAACCGTAACATTGTCATGCTTTGACCAATATTGCTTATATATGACATGTATGTTGACTTCCTTTAGGGAGCATGCCTAGCATAATTTCTTACCCCCAGGTTCCTATCTCAAAGGTCAAGTAACATTTGAAGGTCAAATTGAAGCTTGTCTGGACCATAATTTCTTGTCATGCATACAACCAATCTTTCTTTTATTTGGCATGAGTGTTTACCTCCATGAGGCTGAGTGTCGTGCTTAACTCCCAGGTTCCTATATCAAAGGTCAAGGTCACAGTTGAAGGTCAAAGGGCAAATTGAAACTTGTCGGTACCATAACTTTGTCATGCACTTGATCATTGATCAATCTTTCTTATAGAAATGTTCACCTTTATGAGGCGGAATGTCATGCCCAACGCCCCCCAGGTAGTGGTACAGCCCTCCCTTAATTGTGAGAAGTCATTGAAAGCCAAACTAAAGTTGTAAAACATCTTTAGTGGGCAAACTACAGTAAAACCTCGTTATCTCGAGGACTAATCGGGACTAGCCAAATGATCAAAATAAACCAGGAGTTTGACATAGCTGTGTGATATAACTTAGTATACAACATACGTGTAATAATTATTTGGCAAATTAAGAGGGACTTTGAAATTTGCTCGAAAATAAGCCGGGTGGTCGTAATATTGATGCTCGTCTTAACGAAGTTTTACTGTATTTCTGTCAATATTCGTTAGTAAATTCTTCTGTAACTTTGAGGTGAAACTGAACACCGTGTCACTGCAGTGTCACAATGACTGCGTGCTGTCTGTCTGTAACCAAACTAAGCTGATGACACAATCAGATAACATCATTCATAGATTGACAGTTACCGTTTATTTTCCTTCCTCCAATTTGAAGAGTTGCCATTTTCAATGACAAAAACTTTTTAAAAAAAATTCAGTAAAATGCAACAACTGATCAAGGTATTACGTTAATTTATGGTTTGAATGCAAAATTACAAAGAAAATGCAACATTTAAGTACAAAATAACAACAGTATAGTTAAACTATACCCATGTGTGTTAGAGATATAATGTCTATTTGATTCAACAAAGTGTTATCTTATGATATGTTGTATAGTGAGATACAACCTTTTTGCACTAAAGGGAAGATTATTATTATTAAGTGAATTCATTGAATTGAGTATTTAATTATAAGATCCTCGTCACTTGGCGAGATTCTGATCAGCTTACTTTGTATCATCCCACACCTAACTAGCTGAAGGCATATTGACAGTCTTATAGCTTGGCCACATTGACATGAGCCTGACCTATTGATTAGCATAATTAAACAGTTGACATGTTGTCTACATTTACAACACTGAGTGTATGTTTTCATAATTGGGGAGTTTCATGAGGACGCTTGAGATGTAATACAAACACAAATCTGAAATACCGATACTGCACGAATATTTGCTTGCGGAAATTGATATATTCAAAGCAAGAACCTTGTATAATGGTCAGGGTCAAGTCAAAATAACCAAGCTATACTATTAATACATTTGCCTGATAAGTATTATTATTATAACTTGAGTTGGACTGAGACCTATAGTTGTACAGTCCATTTAATTGAGAACAGTTGTAAACATAACCTTGTCTATCAGGTAAACTATGTTTATCTATGTGAAAATGAATTAGCTGTAGTTCCTGCTATTCTTTGGAATGGGACAGTTTCATCATTAGTATTTATTATTGAATTGACAGTAAGTGTTTGGTCATTTGTTTTTAGCTCACCTGTCACAAAGTGACAGAGTGAGCTTTTGTGATCACTCTTCGTCCGTCGTCCGTCCGTCCGTCTGTCAACAATTGGGTTGTGTCCTCTCTAGCGGTCACAATTTTGGCCTAATCTTTATAAAACTTGGTCACAATGATCATCTTAACAAAATCTAGGTCAAGTTCGATATTGGGTCATCTGAGGTCAAAAATTAGGCTACTAGGTCAAGTAATAGAAAAACCTTGTTTTTCATTATATCAAAGGGAGTGTACTCTGTAATTATACTGGTTGTGATCATGTAAGAGTTGTCTCTCTTACTATATTTTAGTTGTAGAACTACGAAATGTGTACTTGTTAGTAGCTTTGAGGCTTTAATTTAAATTAAATGCAGAATGTGGATATTAGGGTTATCATCGTTTACAGTGATTGTATGTTTACAAACTATTAAACAATTATTAAGCTGTAATTATAGTCTTATGCAACCTTACTAATCGTTTTACATAGACTTATATAGGGAAAACATATAAAAATCTTCTTCTCTAAAACTACAATGCCTAGAGCTTTGATATTTGGTATGTAGCATCATCTAGTGGTCCCCTACCAAGATTGTTCAAATTATGGCTCTGGGGTCAAAATTGGCCCCGCCCCGGGGGTCACCGTTTTACATAGACTTATATAGGGAAAACATATAAAAATCTTCACCTCTAAAACTACAATGCCTACAGCTTTGATATTTGGTATGTAGCATCATCTAGTGGTCCCCTACCAAGATTGCTCAAATTATGGCCCTGGGGTCAAAATTGGCCCCGGCCCGGGGGTCACCGTTTTACATAGACTTATATAGGGAAAACATATAAAAATCTTCTTCTCTAAAACTACAATGCCTACAGCTTTGATATTTGGTATGTAGCATCATCTAGTGGTCCCCTACCAAGATTGTTCAAATTATGCCCCTGGGGTCACAATTGGCCCCGCCCCGGGGGTCACCGTTTTACATAGACTTATATAGGGAAAACATATAAAAATCTACTTCTCTAAAACTACAATGCCTAGAGCTTTGATATTTGATATGTAGCATCATCTAGTGGTCCCCTACCAAGATTGTTCATATTATGCCCCTGGGGTCAAAATTGGCCCCGCCCCGGGGGTCACCGTTTTACATAGACTTATATAGGGAAAACATATAAAAATCTTCTACTCTAAAACTACAATGCCTAGAGCTTTGATATTTAGTATGTAGCATCATCTAGTGGTCCCCTACCAAGATTGTTCATATTATGCCCCTGAGGTCAAAATTGGCCCCGCCCCGGGGGTTACCGTTTTACATAGACTTATATAGGGAAAACATATAAAAATCTTCTTCTCTAAAACTACAATACCTAGAGCTTTTATATTTGGTATGTAGCATCATCTAGTGGTCCCCTACAAAGATTGTTCATATTATGCCCCTGAGGTCAAAATTGGCCCCGCCCCGGGGGTCACCGTTTTACATAGACTTATATAGGGAAAACATATAAAAATCTTCTTCTCTATAACTACAATGCCTAGAGCTTTGATATATGGTATGTAGCATCATCTAGTGGTCCCCTACCAAGATTGTTCAAATTATGCCCCTGAGGTCAAAATTGACCCCGCCCCGGGGGTCACCAGTTTCTATAATTACGCTCTACCTTTGTTAGTCTAAATTGTGCAGGGCTTCATTTATAATCAGGTGAGCGATATAGGGCCATCATGGCCCTCTTGTTATCTCAAGTCCTTAATTGCTAATGACCACAGGATCGGGGAAGGGTTTAACATGCTCAGTGTATTAGATTCATTAAGCATGAATGGTTTTACATTGAAAGTTTCACTATCCTGTCGATTCAATAAGTAACACTAATTTGGGAACTATCCCATTCAAAAGAATAGTGGGGTCGATAGTTTAACGCAGTTACACCCATTTAAAACTTAGGTAAACAAAGTTTACCTGATGGACCAACTTATGTTTATAACTGTTATCATTTAACTTTGAACATACTGTACAATATGATAATATTGTAGTCACATTATGTTGATCTGGAGGTTTGAAAAGTTGTGGTAATTATATATCGCTGGCTTAGAATGAGAAAGATGTAACTACAAAATTGATATTTTGAGAAAACAAGATAAAACTGCCTGAAAATTACTCTTTAGCTATGGTAAAAACAAGCTTTTAAAACTTCATTTTTGTCATCATGACAATGTCCGATTTCATGAAAATAGGCTCATAAGAAGTGCCTTGTGATGCTGCTGTCAAATATGTGAGAGTTGTTCTTATAAGGTTGTAAAAAGTATTCTATAAGCCATTGATATGTTGATCTGGATTTTTAAACAGTTGTGGTAATTATATATAAAGTCCTGCACCTCACTCACTATATAAGTGTAAGTGGTTTCCTCCTGGGTGTAGTGCATTGAAGCTGTTATTTAGTGATAAAATCCACAAGTTTATATTTTAGGCTTGAATAAATTACACCTTGGATTATCATACCAAAACCCACACAGAAGTTTTCATCACGCCCCACCCACCCTGACCTGTCATATTATTTGCTCAAAGCCTAATCAGGCATGTTTTAACTCACATTGTAACTAAAATTAATCATAAAGTGAGTATTTTAGTATTTATTATGTGAAATAGATTCTGAGTACTTATTTTCAAATTAAATCATAAAATGTTTCAAACTTTCGTAAAAAGGGACATAGGCTGCGAACATTCCATTTCCAATTTGAAATGTATCTTTTAACTGATATTTGATTATAATTATATTAGTCTTCTTAACAGCATGTGTGTGTGCTTTATGCTATTGCTCCTGTCAAAGAATGTTAAGGCCACAACAAATTGATCATGCGTTCGTCGGGAGCGCCCGCTCCTAATTTTTCCAAAATGAAAAATAAATATTTAAATTTAAATTATTGCGCCCGCACCTGAGAAAACCAAGCGCATGTGATTTTTTTCCTACATTTTTTTTTATTATTTTGCCGCTAGCATCAATATTTACAAATTACGAAAAATAAAGCCAACTTGTTTATAATTTCGTCACTGTTACTACAGAACATGTTCTGGGAAAGCGCGCTCTGCTGAGGATGTTAGTTACTCGATTAAATTTAGCAGTAAATTGTTGCACACAAAAAATCGTGTAACTTTTTACGATTCCAAGCGTCTGGTGAAATGATTCCTACCGTGAATATTCTACCCTTTACAAAAACACGCATAAGTGTATACACGTATTAAAATGGGAAGAATTGCGATTGCGGAATGAACCAACAAGCTTATCTAGATATGTTTGTATTCATTATTATAACTAGTATTCCGTACTACCGACGAAATCATGAATTGTCACCCATTTTCGCGACAATGACGTCTCGTTTGTACATGGTCCGTGGTATGTGATATTAACAGTTTTATGTGTCCCGGACACGTAACGCACCTGTTAATAAGTTCCTATACTGTATCCTACATAATTTCATCAGGGATTTTAATACTGTACATAGAGAAACCTTCAGAAGGTCCTATTTTCATCAAAGAGTTCAAAAAATTTGATATTAAAAACATAGGTTTTCTCTTATTATTGCACCAAATGCTGTACTTTTCAGTTACTTGCTAAAACTCCAGCTAGATCTATTACAACTGGATAAATCACAGCTTATGTAAGATTACATGCTGAAGTTCTCAACAACCGTCATAACATTTTGGTAAGATGCTAAACTCCTGATCGAGAGGTCCCGGGTTTGATTCTCGGCCGTGACACTTGGTCATTTTTAGAAACGCTTTATAGTGTTTCCCAACCAGCTAGAGATGATCCCAGAGGTAGTCTTGCGTGTATCGGTGCGAAACGAGCTAGGTATCGCACCCAGATTCCTCGTATCTCACCTCTGTCTCTAACATTTGCGATAATGCCCCTGAGTGGGCCTGCAAATTACATGGAAGAAAGAAAGGACCTTGTATATCCCTTAGGGATGTGTGCTTGATGTGGGGCTAGATCCTATGACGGTAACCTTGCATAGCATTATGCATCGGTGCTACTATCAGTGCTAAATAAACAGCCGTCTGAGCATGATGTATCACTACAAGAACAAAACTGTACATGGATGGTGATCATTGACTAGCTTGATGCTTAGTTGATTTGAATCTTTAACCACTAGTCACTCAGTGCATTTGTGTTCATTATAATTTATATGTATGTGACAATGTCTGCTCACAATTACCTTGAATACCTGTATTCTGGTAAAATAATTTGATAAATCCTACAAAACATAACAAGAAATGTATAACAATGCATTTATTTGGCCTCATTTCTTATTAAAGCTATTGTAATAGACACTATTTCCTAAAAGTGGGTGCATCAGAAATGAATAGGACACTTTTGCTCCTTCACGCGCTTTCAAAAATGGCATTTTCAAAAATAAATTAAAAAAAAATTATTTCGCTCCTTCGCTCGCTCTCAATTACGGGTTTTTCAAAAATAAATATTTAAATTTATATTTCGCTCGCTCGCCCCTAATTTTTCCCAAAAAAATCCGTAGAACCAAAAATTAATTTGGTGTGGCCTAACAATAATATTAAAATTACACACCTGGAACCCGTTGCATAGCCTGAAGGCGCTATCGAGCGCTTTTTGGTAGCGCTTTTTGGTAGCGCTTTACTATGTCTATATGCAACGACATGTTTTCAGCGAACATGTTCGCCGATAGCATACAGTTTCTTAACACTTCGCCAGGCAAGCACTACCGAGCTCAATAGCGCCTTGATTGAGCGCCATGTTTTGAGCGCCTTGATTGAGCGTCTTAATTGAGCGTCTTGTTTTGAGTGCCTTGATTGAGCGTCTTGTTTTGAGCGTCTTGTTTTGAGCGCCTTGATTGAGCGTCTTGTTTTGAGTGTCTTGATTGAGCATCTAGTTTTGAGCGCCTTGTTTTGAGCGCCTTGTTTTGAGCGCCTTGTTTTGAGCGCCTTGATTGAGCGCCTTGTTTTGAGCGTCTTGATTGATCGCCTTGTTTTGAGCGCCTTGTTTTGAGCGCCTTGTTTTGAGCGCCTTGATTGAGCGCCTTGTTTTGAGCGCCTTGTTTTGAGCACCTTGATTGAGCGCCTTGTTTTGAGCGCCTTGTTTTGAGCGCTTTGTTTTGAGCGCCTTGATTGAGCGTCTTGTTTATGCAACGGCCTTCTAATATTTCGACAGACAAGCACGGAATATATATTCACAGAATGAGAGATTATTTATGTCTACATGTCTGTAAGAACTGAAACGAGAATGTTGATGACAAAGTTATGAAATATATTAACTGATTAACTGTATAAAACTTCCTCCTTCCTCAGACTGTTTAAGAAATATTTAATTGTACAGGCATCTCACAAGAATCTAGCAATTCCCTTAACATGGCCTTTCACTGTGAGTTAATATTACCTTTGTTCTTAGATTTGATCATTTAATTTGGGTTTTGGTAATTTAAATGTTTAAAAACACTTGGACTTATAGTACCAATTATCAGATTTTTCAATTTCAAACTTCATGATACTTAAAAATTATTTCCCTTGTAATTAGATTAATTGCCCTGCAAGTAATAGGTTGTAATCCATCACAGATGTTCACTTTTACTGACAGATCTACATACTGCAAAATCATTAATATTTGTGGGGGGTTTAATTGCGTTGATTTTGTGGATGACCTCGACAACAAAATTATACCCCAACAAATATTTATGATTCTATAGTATATGACTTAGTGGATTGTGCATCCGCGAAATTACAACCTCACGAAATGGTCTTTTTCACAAAAACCACAAAATTTATCCCATTGAAATTAAATTATTTTGCAGTTACTGTATTCTAATTGAATTTCTTGTTAAGAAAAACATTTGATAATCTTGAAAGTTTTCTTCATGTAGAGTATACTGTAAAATCATTTAATTTCAATGGGACAGAATTTCGTGGTTTGGGTGAAAAAGGCAATTTTGTGGTGACCTGATCCACTATAAGTCATATACTATTATAGAAATTATGAATATTCACAGGGACTTAATTAATTTCTTGATCTCCACCACAAAATTCATAAAATTAAATCCCTCTTGCATGTTAATGGTTTTACAGTAAATGAAATGTTGGGATTCTATGATATAAATGTGCCTAAAAATAATGACTTGTATTATCTGCTGATATTGCAGTCATCTCTGTGATTGAGTCATTGAAATATTAATTTAATAATTCAGAAAAAGATTTTTATAATCCTTATTAGTATAACGAGTCTTATCATTAAGTCCCTTTGGTGCAACAAGGTTGTAACTTACTATGATTATGTTGCATATTGAGATACAACCTTGTTGCACCAAATGGACGAAATTTAGCTTTTATACTTTAGCTTGTAAACTTTAGATGATATACTTAAAGGTTTTATACTTTAGAGTCTGTAGCCTCTTAAGGGAGCATTTTTCAATATTTATGTGTAGTACTCATTTCAGTGATTCATGCACAACGTGTCAGCATGTTCTGGTGTGGAGATTACAAATGTTACATTATAAGTGGTTACTTATATAATCTAGGAAGTAGTGTAAATCGGATGTTACTGCAAAATCCTTAATTTTTGTGAAGGATTAAATTTTGTGGATTTTGTGGTTCACCTTCAACCACGAAATTAAATTCCATGGAACAATAACTTTGACCCTTGTATTTATTACATGAAATGCAAAATCCACGAATTATCGTCCCATCGAAATGGTCTTTTTTACCATAAGCACAAAATTTGTCCCATCAAAATTAAATGATTTTACAGTATTATAATGTTGGGAGTAAGTATAAATCGGATGTTATTTGATAATCTGACAATATGATATTACTGTGTGATGCAATAAACGAACGATATGAAATACTTTCCTTAAATTGCTGGGAATATTGTGAAGCTTTTCTATAAAAGTATATTGATATGTATTTATGTTTTATTTCATAATAACAGAAGTGATGTAAAAAGGACAACAAATAATAATTTCCTGACATTAGCAATAAACAAACAACAATGAATACTTTCCTTTAATTGCTGGGAATATTGTGAAGCTTTTCTATAATAGTATATTAATTGATATACATGTTTTATATCATAATAACGGAAGAAATGCAAAATGAAAAATATTAAAATAATGATTTACTGACATTTGCTGGAATTTGTAGAATGGTGCTTCTCAGACTCGTATGGTGCATACTTGTAAAAGATTTGTGATTCAAAAAGGATAATAAATGATAATTTCCTGACATTAGCTGGAATTTATAGAATGATGCCTCTGAGACTTGTATGGGCCACTGCATATTTGTAAAAGATTTGTGATTCAAAAAGGATATTAAAATAATAATTTCCTGACATTAGCTGGAATTTATAGAATGATGCTTCTCTGAGACTCATATAAAACATTTATGATTAAAAAAAGACAATAAACAATAATTTCCTGAAAAGACTGGAATATAGAGGTAATTTCAACTAATGGAAACGCTAGGTGATCATGCAGTTCTTGAGTAACTGCATACAAAAAAGTGATGCAAAAAGCAAATAAATTTATGAATTATAATTTTCCTTAAAAAAACAATTAGATGAAGCTGTATAGGCAAAACGTTGTGGATTACTGGGTAATAAAGTAACAGTAAATTTATGAGAAAAAAAATTCCTAAAATTATGGGAATTTATTGAATACCTTCCTACATGTGTGTGTAATACCCGTATAGAAACGCCAGGATGTATAGCTATATGGTTCAGTATGTTGATTCTTTCATCAGGAGAAGACAATCGGTGAAAGCCAAGAAGATCTCACAGCCTAAACAACTAGAGGTATACATTGCTGTGACTGAGTACAAGAAACAAGAGAAGGGAGAAGTCACGTTACAAGTTGGCATGCTCGTAGAAATCGTGGAGAAGACAGAAACAGGTTTGTTTACATGTTTAGTTCAATTGCTCCATCCTCATATATCAGTGGTTAGTCAAGTCTCTAAAATGTCGAGCATAGCCTTTATTTGTTAGTCTGCTTTCTGCTGAATTGTGGCAGGAATATATATATATATGTCTCCAATCGGATTTGAACCCGGTGGTTGCCAGATTAGACTAACCATTGAGCTGAGGAGGCAAATCTCTAGACTATATTATTATTTCAGATGAAAAATATGCTGGTTGATCGAAAATGAATTGTTCTTGCTCAGAGGATTATTTAAGAATATAGTGACACAATAGTGGAATTACAGAAACATTGCTCATAAACACTCATTTATTATCTTTAGTCAATCCTACTACTTAGACAAGTGGCATAACTCAAGAATGATTTTGTATGCAGTTGTCCTTTTAGCTTACACACCAAACGCAAATCTTGTGTTTTGAACTCCTCACAAACTGTTGGGTGGAATTTCTTCAAACTTTCACAGATCAACAACCTTAATGTATAGTTGATCATAATGGATGGAATTTTTATTTCGTTAATTTATACCAGAGTTATGGCCCTTTGCTACTTTTACTTTATACCATGATGGGGGCACCTGTGTCCGATGGACACATTTCTGGTTAAAATCTTTGTTATGATGCTATAAAATTGCACAAAACCCATGAGGTTTGTCATTCCTATCAAGCTAGTTAACTTCAAAATAGGAGTGATAAAGCAAAACATGTCACAAGATGCACTATGTGGTTTAAAGGGGAGTTAGATGCATAAACAAGGAATGTATTAATTCTAGTGGTTATAAATATGGGACAGAAGATAAAATGCATCAAATGTACCTTTGTTCAAAGTTGAACTTGGAAAACCAGAAATTAACAACGAAAATAGGAGTAACTCCACTTTAATAGGAGTACTTGACAGGTATGGATTTAGTGAACATGAGAAGATGGCTTTATTGACTTTGTTAGTTTGTTTGTTTGTTTGTAGGTTGGTGGTTTGTGAATGTAGAAGATGAACAAGGCTGGGTACCAAGTACATGTCTAGAACGTGAAGATGGGGTGAAGGAAGACTCTACTGTCAAATTTGCTCCCGGTGAAGGTCAGTGAAATATATCGGCATCGTTTTTTCTTACACCTTTGTACTACTAGAAACAATTACCTATGTATCATTAAAAGAGTAAATTTACTAAAAAAAACATTTTGTTGAATGTATATTATTTTCTATAAAGAAAGAAAACAACAAATTTTACAAAAAAAAAGGTTTTCATTTTTTTCTCTATCAGTGATACAGTTTAGTAACCTGTGCTTAGTAGTCTAATTGTCTTATGGACAAACTTACTTTAACTTAATCTAGTTTTACATAAATGCACCTCACTATTTGTAATGTAGATTTTTTCCCTTGTTTAGTCTCAGACCGCCACATATCATAGTTGTTTAAAATTGCACTGGAAATCTCTCTGCATAGTTAGTTCCAGGACACAATCTCCCGAAACATTTCAATCTGAAATTTTATAAATCTAATCTCAAATATTTCCACATGTTGTTTGGATAATTTCGAGAGGATGGACTCAAAATTGGCAACAAAGACAGCATACACTATTAACACAGTGAATTCTAAAGAGTTATAACTTCAGATGTATCTCATATATTCAGACACTGATTAATGGGCAAAATCTCAATTTGAGATGAGATTCCTAATTGAGATGCTTCGTGACATCAGAGCTTGACAACTTCCACCTGGTGTGACTGCAGGACAGTTTGCCTGGGTAGTCCCCATATCATGGAAATACTTTGATCAGTGAGACTTACAAAATTATTTTATAGAGACGGGACAAAATGTTTGAATATTTAGAAATTGAATGAATATTCAAATCCAAATTCAATATTCAAATATTTGTAAAAAAAAAAGTTTTCTGTCATAATTTCACCAAGACCTGTTCACGTGTTTTTGAACTTGTCTATTTTACTTCTCATGACATGTTTTTAGCTCACCTGTCACATAGTGACAAGGTGAGCTTATGTGATCTCTCTTCGTCCGTCGTCCGTCCGTCAACAATTTGTTTGTGTTCACTCTAGAGGCAACAGTTTTGATCCAATCATCATGAAACTTAGTCAGAATGTTGTTCTCCATGAAATCTAGGCCAAGTTCGAAACTAGGTCATGTGAGGTTAAAAACTAGGTCACTAGGTCAAATCTTAGAAAAAGCTTGTGTTCACTCCAGAGGTCGCCGTTTTGATCAGATATTCATGAAACATGGTCAGAATGTTGTTCTCCATAAAATATAGGCCAAGTTTAAATCTGGGCCATACAGGGTCAAAAACTAGGTCACTAGGTTAAATCTTAGAAAAACCTTGTGTTCCTTCCAGAGGTCACCGTTTTGATCCAATATTCATGAAACTTGGTCAGAATATTGTTCTCCATAAAATCTAAACCAAGTTCGAAATTCGGTCATGTGGGGTCAAAAAGTAGGTCAGTAGGTCAAATCTTATAAAAAGCTTGTGTTCACTCCAGAGGTTGCCATTTTGATCCAATATTCATGAAACTTGGTCAGAATGTTGTTCTCAATAAACTCGAGGCCATGTTGAATCTAAGAAAAATCTTGTGCTCACTCTAGTGACCCCTGTTTTGATCCATTCTTCATGAAATATGGTCAGAATGTAAGTTATACTGATACCTAGACCAATGTGCAACAGGTGAGCGACCTAGGGCCCTCTGGTATAACCATTGTATGTATTCTTACAGAGGAGCAGTATTTATGTACGGATGAATTTAAAGCTGACACAGAAGATGAGCTATCGATGGAGAAAGGGGCTGTTGTTGATGTTATTGAGAAAAATCTGGAGGGGTGGTGGCGTGTAAGGTATGTTCTCATAGACTATGTTACTGGAATGAATGTCCACGTAGGGGTGTGTTTGCAACAGATGTTCTGAATACTGTTCCACATGTTCTAGTTCCAACTACTTACAAACAAAATGGAACTGTTCTGAACGACTTACCTAAACGAACAGGGACAGAACAGGAAGAAACAACAATCAAAATTAAATATTGATACAAAATACAACTAAGGGTGGCCGATATTGTTAGTTGCAACCGTTATATGGATAGAAGAAATATGCGACAAGAAAATCTTCCATCATAAAAGTTAGGTCATTTCTATTTTTCCATTGATACACTATAGCCAAGGTGACCAGAATAACACATTTCGTGAAATTTTCTGTCGTCATTGTTGTTGTTGTAACCATGTGACTGTTCTTACTGTGCAACCACTTCCTTGGGAACAGAGATAGAACATGTTCTGAACACTGTTCTGGTTTGTTCGTGTTCCATGGAAAAGACGGAGCAGCACTTCTAACACACCCAAGGTGATATGCAATTTGATTCACTGTCACAAAATAATACTGATTACTGCTTTCTAGGTTACTTGCCTGTATATGAGCTGGTTGCCTATTTCCCCTATTGTGACAGTGGGGACGTAATTTCAAGGATACCTTATCCACTAAGTCATATACTATAGAAATTATTAACATTTGTGGGGTTTCAATTTTGTGGTTGCAACCATTCACAAAATTAAGTCCCCCTCAAATATTAATGATTTTACAGTACTTCATGAATAAAATAAATTCTGTAAGTGTTAACTTAATTATAATTTCAGCATACACCAAATGCTAGGGGATGAAACTGTAAAATTATAGTTCTGAATCCAACTATAAGTGTTCACTATTGATATTTCGTATGCCATACTGCGATTAATTGCTATCTTGGGACAACTACAATGCATATTAGCAAATTATATTCATTATTGTGATTGATTTGTTGTTTCAGGTATAATGGTAGAGAAGGGTATGTTCCGGCTACATATCTTGTCAAGACGAAATCTGTGAAAATACGAAAGAACAAAACAGACAGTCAGATGATAGGAAGATTAGATGTTAGACCTAGTGGAAGATCTAATGGTGTACCTGTCACTAGTGGTCCGGTTATAGTAAAGTCACTGATAGATGTTAGTCCTCTACTCAAGGTATATAGCTTATGTCTAACACTATATTCAGGGCTTGAATTTGACTCTTGTAACTGCATTTTGACTCTTGAATTTGACAAAAGTGCCTATTTTGACTCATGAAAATTGAAGACGAAGAGTCAAATTTACTATATTTATAATTCAAATTTTCTTGCAATATTTTGATGGCTCTTGAAAATTAAGAGTCAGGAGTCATTTTGTCTCTTCACTTTTGGAGCCTAGTGAAAGCCCTGATATTCATCATTTACTGTTAATCCGTTTATTAGAGGTGTTCCTGATGTTTCAAGTTAATGTTCGTACAACTGCAAGGATAAAAGCTCCAAAGTTAGAGCAATTTCTAAGATCACTGTAATCCGTTTTTGTGGTACAGAGACACATTTAAACAATGGGAACAGTGGTATTAGAGATGTTTGAACGTCAGGATGACTATAAATAAAAACTAGCGAGTGTTTCTGTCTGTTAAAATATTGTGTTTGATATGCAACGTCATAATAACTTCAAGGTACAACCCGCCTCCATGGTACATAGTATACTGTAAAATCTTTAATTTCATGGGGGTTAAATTTCATGGATTTCTTGGTTCATCTTCTACCACAAAATTTGATCCCATCAAACAACAAATTTTAATCCTTGTGTTTATTACCTGAAATGCAAATCCACAAATTAACATCCCATCAAAATCGTCTAATTTATCATAACCATGAAATATCGTCCCATTGAAATTAAATGATTTTACAGTATTTAATGCGTGTAATATATTTTTTATTTTTCAAACCACTGCTTGGATTATTTATTGCAAATTTGTTATTAATGTTGACCCAGTACGTGAATGTTATATTGAGGGCTTAGTGCAAAACTATGCTACATGCCTCTATATATTGATGTAGTTACCCTAGTTTTGCACTGAGACCTTGATATGTTCTTTATATAGGATGATAATGAACTCAGTGAACAGAAACCATCTGTGCCTACTGTAACTACATCCTCCTACGATGGTGGTGGCGGTGACGCCGATGATGGCGATGATGATGATGAATTTGATGATGATAATTACGACATGCCTGATGAGAAGATGTATACAATACAAGAACTCAGTAAAATACTGAAGGAAGACAAAAAGGGCGAGAAAGAGACACAGAAAATCTATGAAAGTTTACAGTCGATGAAATCACGATCCTTGAAAAGATGTGGATCTACACGACCACCACCCAGACCTACAGCTAAGGTAAGTTACACAACATGGCAACATGGTTCTGTGAACAAGATTCAGATTGTTTTGGTGCCTTAAATGATGAAAGTTTACTTTTTAGCTCACCTGAGCACGAAGTGCTCAAGGTGAGCTATTGTGATCGCAAAATGTCCGTCGTACGTCGTACGTCGTACGTCGTCAACATTTTGACTTGTAAGCACTGTAGAGGTCACAGTTTTGATCCAATCTTCATGAAACTTGGTCAGAATGTTCTTCTCTATGAAATCTAGGCCAAGTTCGAAACTGGGTCATGTGGGGTCAAAAACTAGGTCACTAGGTCAAATCTTAGAAAAATCTTGTGTACACTCCAGATGTCACTAATTTGTTCCAATCTTCATGAAACTTGGTCAGGATGTTGTTCTCCATGAAATCTAGGCCAAGTTCGAAACTGGGTCATGCCGGGTCAAAAACTAGGTCACTAGGTCAAATCTGATAAAAACCTTGTGTGCACCCTAGAGGTCACAGTTTTGATCCAATCTTCATGAAACTTGGTCAGAATGTTCTTCTCTATGAAATCTAGGCCAAGTTAGAAACTGGGTCATGTTGGGTCAAAAACTAGGTCACTAGGTCAAATCTTAGAAAAATCTTGTGTACACTCCAGATGTCACTAATTTGTTCCAATCTTCAAGAAACTTGGTCAGGATGTTGTTCTCCATGAAATCTAGGCCAAGTTCGAAACTGGGTCATGCCGGGTCAAAAACTAGGTCACTAGGTCAAATCTGATAAAAACCTTGTGTGCACCCTAGAGGTCACCGTTTTGATCCAATCTTCAAGACACTTGGTCAGAATGTTGTTCTTCATGAAATCTAGACCAAGTTTGAAACTGGGTCATGTGGGGTCAAAAACTAGGTCAATAGGTCAAATCTAAAAAATCCTTTTGTATACTCTAGATGTCATCAATTTTATCTAATCTTCATGAAACTTGGTCAGAATGTTGTTCTCCATGAAATATAGGCCAAGTTTGAAACTGGGTCATGTGGGGTCAAAAACTAGGTCACTAGGTCAAATCTTAGAAAAGCTAGTGTTCACACCAGAGGTCACAATTTTGGTTGTATCTTCATGAAACTTGGTCAGAATGTATTTCTCTATGGACTCTAGGCCAAGTTCAAAACTGGGTCATGTGGGGTCAAAAACCAGGTCACTAGGTCAAATCTTAGAAAAACCTTGTTTACACTCTAGATGTCATCAATTTGATCCAATCTTCATGAAACTTGGTCAGAATGATAATCTCTATGAAATCTGGGCCAAGTTTGAAACTGGGTCATGTGGAAAAAGTTCCAAATTCAATAATGCTTGATTCTACACAAGTACAACTAGTCGGTACTAAACCCATCAGCAGTCAAACCAAAGTATGTATTTCAGGAACTCTACTTTACCTACTACTCACAAACATTTTAGTACAAAATTCAAATCTAGGCCACATAAGTATTTTGAGTTCATACTACAACAATCTTGCTAACAAAGCCAACATTGCAACAAACTCAGGTGAGCGCTTAAGGGCCAATGGCCCTCTTGTTTATGATTTATTACGATTTAAACACCAAGTTTGATAATTTCACTGTTTTGATGCTGTGTTAAGACAGATTACTATTAGCTGGCAATGGAGTACGGTGATTTTCAGTGAAAATAACAGTGAAATTATCATTTTGTGACTTTCACTGTTTTGGAGCTGGTTCCAGTGTCGTGCAGAAAAAGAAAAGCAACGTCAAAAGGGCCGGGCTTAAAAATATGCTTTACGCCATTATGACATCATAATTGTCTCATCATGACATTCTTATTTGATTGTCCAATATTTGTCTGTACTTTTACTCAAACAGTTTTTGTCCGATCGTCTTCAAACTTGCTGACAATGCTTATGGGTGTAATATCTAGGCCAAGTTCGATTATAGGCCAAATCGGTGCAGGCCTTCTTGGGTTATGGTCCTTCTTTTACCAAAAAAATGTGAAATTCGCCTTGTCTGTACTCTAGCTTAAACATTTTTCATCCGATCATCTTCAAACTTGCTGACAATGCTTATGGGTGTAATATCTAGGCCAAGTTCGATTATAGGCCAAATCGGTGCAGGCCTTCTTGGGTTATGGTTCTTCTTTTACCAAAAAAATGTGAAATTCGCCTTGTCTGTACTCTAGCTTAAACAGTTTTCATCCGATCATCTTCAAACTTGCTGACAATGCTTATGGGTGTAATATCTAGGCCAAGTTCGATTATAGGCCAAATCGGTGCAGGCCTTCTTGGGTTATGGTCCTTCTTTTACCAAAAAAATGTGAAATTCGCCTTGTCTGTACTCTAGCTTAAACAGTTTTCATCCGATCATCTTCAAACTTGCTGACAATGCTTATGGGTGTAATATCTAGGCCAAGGTCGATTATAGGCCAAATCGGTGCTGGCCTTCTTGGGTTATGGTCCTTCTTTTACCAAAAAAATGTGAAATTCGCCTTGTCTGTACTCTAGCTTAAATAGTTTTCATCCGATCATCTTCAAACTTGCTGACAATGCTTATGGGTGTAATATCTAGGCCAAGTTCGATTATAGGCCAAATCGGTGCAGGCCTTCTTGGGTTATGGTCCTTCTTTTACCAAAAAAATGTGAAATTCGCCTTGTCTGTACTCTAGCTTAAACATTTTTCATCCGATCATCTTCAAACTTGCTGACAATGCTTATGGGTGTAATATCTAGGCCAAGTTTGATTATAGGCCAAATCGGTGCAGGCCTTCTTGGGTTATGGTCCTTCTTTTACCAAAAAAATGTGAAATTGGCCTTGTCTGTACTCTAGCTCAAACAATTTTCATCCGATCGTCTTCAAACTTGCTGACGATACTCATGGGTGTAATATCTAGGCCAAGATAAGTTTAAAGATGATTGTTCAAAAATGTTTTGGCATAATATGGGCTTTTATTTCATAATCAATATTTTTTACTAGCACAACCAAGACGGGCGTATTTTGTGACATTTTGGCATGTTGTTTCTAATTTAGCCAATAACTGTACCATTTTACGAGTTAATGAAGCAAATAATAAACAGAAAGAGTGTTGATTTTGGTGAAAGATCTTATCTTATTTCACAGAAGATTATATTTTCACTTGTGGCTACACCACTCGTGAAAATTTTGCTTTCTGTAATCATTCGATGAAGCAAGTGCTGTTGGGTATATTTGTGTATCATGCTATGTTAACCAGTTAAATGTTTGTGTTAGAGAAAAGGGAGAGCACTGATACACTGTTATGTATCCATTGCATTTCGAGAGATACCTTACAGGCTTACACATGTACATGGAACAGTAATCATGTAGGCCTATTATCCACTGACTTACTAGGCTGTATTTTCATGAAATATAATTAATTACCTCTATTGATTTTGAGGTTACAGGTCAGATTTTTAGGTAAAAAGATCACTAAAATTTTACTTGAAAAACTTCCACTCAACAAAACTTTTATTGGTTTAATATAATTAGAGTGTTGAAAGCGTTATTATAAGAATTAATATTTTCCCCCAAAATGCCAATTTATGCACAACTTTTTTCCTCACAAAAGGCCAGGCCCCTTCCCCTAAAAAAGTCCTGAAAAGTTTTCTACAAATATCTTGAGTATTTATCAAGCATTAAGACTACGGGTAGTTGTAACTTTGATATAGTCCCCTATTGTAGCATGTGTATAATATCTATTTCAGCCTAGTCCTGGTTCGAGTACACCTAAAGTTACACGACCTCCATTAGTTCATGCTGTATCTGTATCCAAGGAGTATGTTACCATAGCAGCATTCTCTGACGCTGTAGGTGATGGTATCAGTTTTGACACCGGAGAATCGGTCAAGGTCAGTATTCCGAGTCTTTCTATGCCTTGATCCCACTGAGCATTTTTTGCCTTGTCGACATACTTACAATTTAGATAAATAAACTTTGGGAGTCATTGTGAACAGGGATATAACAAATTTTCCAATTTCTACCCGAAGCTTCCCAAAGTCAACTTTGCCCCTATTCCCGATGCTCTCCTATACCCATTTATGAAATCGAGTACATCGCCGATGCAAAAAAGTCTCAGTGGGACCGAGGCATAAGGCTTACTACACAATACCTCACTGACTGTATTTAAGTGGGTTAAGGGCATTTTTATGCCATGGTATCTACTGATGCAGAGGCATATGGTGATGCACCTGTTTATTTGTTTTGTATGTTTGTTCATCGGTTTGTTACGAAACTTCCAGTTGAAAGACTTTGCTAGTTATTATGAAAACAATGCTATCGAGAGGGCGTTTACTGAACACAGTCTTGTTCCTGATTTAAGATTGTGGGCTTTTATATTGAATGCGATGTTCAATGTGATTAAGCTTCATATACCCTTAGGTAGACCTGGCATCTGTTGCTTAAGCAAAGCACTATCAAGTGCAGATGGGCAAGCGGGCGTCCACTTTTCGTTTCTGTTGGATAACTTTAGTTTGGAATGAGATATCATGATGAAACTTGTTTTGAGGGTAGATTATATGAAAATTTTGCTTGGGATTTAAAGTCAGGCCGATGGGGTCAAGGTCAATAAAAATATAAGAAAAAAATTTGCTGTCAAATTATGCGTGGTTGCCGAAAATCATGTTTTGTGGAATGCTTTCTTTGGTATTTTATGAATTTCATTACGTTCCTTATAATAAGCTATAATATGTGCTTAATATTTTGGCTTGCTATAGGAACTAGATGTATTTGGTTCTAGTTTTTATTATTATTATTATGTATCGGTTTTTATATAGTTTTGTGTTATTTCTTCAGGTATTAGAAAAGAGTGAGACTGGATGGTGGTATATAGAGATTGCTGGGAATGAAGGCTGGGCACCAGCTACATATATAGATACTGTCACCCCGGTAGTAGATAAACCAAGAGCATCATCACCTAAATCATTGTCTACAGTCAAGGTGAGTTTTTATCTATTACACAGGGATGAGAATCTTCCGCCGATCAGTGAATTTCGGCCATTTTGAACTTAAAAATGTTATTCATGAAACTATTCTCCTTTAATGCTGTTTTAGTTCAAAAGTTATTTTGTCAAAATGGACGCCCCTACAAGCAGGTATAGGCCACCATAAACATTTTGAAAAAATTGTCAGCCCTTTTAGGATTTCTGCATTCACATCCCTGATTAGTTCCTGTCAATATAATCATTGTGAATTAAATTTCTTACTATTAGTGTTTCCATGGCTAATAGTATGAGGACAAAAGCAAGATATAGTTCTATAAACAAACTTAAACCATTTAATGTCAAGGTCCCTTAGCTGAAATTGATGAATATTTATTGGTCCGTCCAAAGTCTAATATCTTTTAAACCATGTAGACAATTAAACCTGTTCATGTTTTGCAGAAGACGAATTCCCCTGCGAGAAGTCGTGAGGACCTGACAGAGGATTCCAACATGTCAAATAAACGTAACTCATCCTTCGGCAATCTTACCAGTGCTCTGAAAGCCAAGTTCAAGACAGACAAGTCACCTCCAACTCTTCCAAAAAAGGATTTTCTGGATGACCAAGATGATGATGTGGTCGATACACCTCCTAGTCCCAAGTCACCAAAAACTCCCATGCATCCTACATCTCAAGCTGGACACAGTACCCCTGGTAGTGGTTTGTCTGTTCAGGCTTTAAAACATGGCTTGAAGAAAACTGCGGACAGAAGTATGCAGCCTCCTCCTCCTGCTCCACCAAGTGATAACAAGCTTCACACAGCTGATACAGTCAGTAAGCCCGAGGTTGTCCATAAACCAACACCACCAATACTGCCAGGAAAAGGTGCTTTAAAACCACCACCTGTAGATGTCAAACCCAAACCACCAACTAAGACTACTAGTAAACCAGCAAGTTCAGCTGTATCTGACAATACAGATGATACTAAACCTTCACCATTTAATGTTGTACTTAAACCAGCTGGTGGACTACATAAAGTTGACACAAAACCAGAAAACAAACCGAAACCAAAACCTCTTGTGCCAATTAAGAAAGACACAAAACCTGTTAGTGATGTAGTGAAGCCGGTAGTTCCGGTGAAACAAGATATGAAACCGACAGACTTAAAGCCAAAACCACCAGTTAAAACCAAACCTCCAGATCAGACAGATGATTCGGTAGGTAAGGTGGATGTTGCAGGATTAGCAGGAGCTTTAAAAGCAAGGTTTGAAGCAGGAAATGCTGGACAAATTAACAGTGATACTGACATACCTAAACCAGGTGGTGGTGTGATGATCACTTCTCCAAAACCTGCTGTTAAGAAGCTCAATAAACCTGAGCCAAAATCGAAACCTTCACATGTACATAAACCTGGACAGGACAACATCAGGAAGACATCTTGGGTTAAGAATACTGAATCATCAGCTCCGCAAACATCCACTAAACCATCATTTCTCAAAAATACCCACGACAAATCTTCATCGCATGAATCTAAAGAGCCAACCGGTGAAACACGTAAAGTCAGTGCACTTGCTGATGCTCTGAAAGCCAAGTTAGAAAACAAGCCAAAGACTGAGTCAGCATTTGATAACATTTCTGTGAAAGCTAGTAATCCTATAACTCCATTTAATAAGTCACCAATAAAACAGTTTGAAAAACCGCAAAGACCCAGTACTCCACCTTCAAACTCTAGACCAACTCGTCCAAATATGTCTCCAAGTTCTAGGACAAAGCCTTTCAACAGATCTGGGTCCCCAGCTCCAGCAGATTCATCGCTTGATCCACAGAAGTATTCCTCTAGACCACTTCCCCCTGCACCAGGCAAGGCACCATCTTTTCCACAAACACATAAACCTTCACCTGGTGTTCCAGTGAAACCAAAACCACATGTTCCTGAACCAGATTCTGATTCCGACGACGACGATGGTAGACCTTCCGGTGTGTCGAATCTAGCAAATGTTCTAAAAGCAAGACTGGGTGGAGCTCATACTGGAGGCGAAACAAAGCATAATAATCCATCAGTTCCAGTAAAACCAAAGACAAATACTAAACCAGAGGTCAGTGTTAAGGCTGAGTCGAAAAAATCTGATATTGAAAATAACAATGACGACTCTAGTGATGATATGTATTGTGCTATTGCTGACTACCCTGGATGTAATGAAGGTGAGATTAAGTTAGTTACCGGTCAGTATTACCATCTCCTAGAGACCGCTGACGGTTGGTGGTATGTTAGTTCAGACGGTGATGAAGGCTGGGCACCATCCACTTACCTAGAGGAAGTTAACTCTGGAAGGGAACCAGTAGAACAGGAAACTCGATCACAACAGCAATCTGTGTTTGTTGTAAGTTCTGATTTTGATGCTGAGAACGAAGGTGAACTGAGTATTAAACAAGGTGAGGAAGCTGAAGTTGTTGATTCACCTGATGGTGGATGGTGGTTTGTTAAAGTGGGTCACAATGAAGGTTGGATACCGTCATCATTCCTGTCTGATGAAGTCAGATAAAACTTTGTGATGAAATATTAGTTAACATATAGCAGCTGATGTATGCATACTTTCCAAATGACCCAACTGAAACGGGTTTTTAATGATTCTAAAGAGTTAACCCTTTTCTCACGGCGGTGAGCTTAAAACTTACTGTATGTAACACCTCAAACAGTAATGACACAATGAGAACTCCATGAAAACTGGTTGGTTCTTAACGTTAAGTTTGAATTTTAAGAGTTAACTGGTGACGATGGTTTTAGATAATTGTATTCCTTATTATAAGATGATTGTTTCTCCATTACTGTACAAGTGGATATGTTAGTGGTTGTCGAAAATTTAACCAATTTTGAATTTAACATAATACTTTTCAGCTTGTGAAAATTAAGATATTTTTTTATATTTTTTCGTCATCCGTTAAATGGGTAGAAACCCTTCTGGAATGTCTAGTACCCAGATTCTTTATTGTATTGTTTATAGACCAACATTTACATTAGAGGAAATGCAAGCGAATTTTGTAAATTTGCTTGATTGGCAAATATTTCCTTAACTTAACCGCTTACACTGTATGAGGTGATCTTATTATTGAGGTGACCATGTTACAGTTAAGGTCTACTGTTATTGTTCCCATTATATTACACTGTATATATGATCATGTTTCAACAGATTATTTTTGTACTTTTTGTAAATAGTTTTGATATAAAATAATTCATTTTAGATGAATTCTTCGAAATTCAATTCAGTTATTGTGATAAAGCCAAACTTATGCTATGTAGACTCTTAGATTAAATGACTTTGTTGTCCTCCTACATGGGTGATCATTTGGTATTTAATTTACCTAATTATCCTGATACATTACTTAACTTAACCCAGCATTGACGTCCAGTTAATCTTATAGTACAGCAGTGTTCAAATCATCGTAATTGACATTTCATTTTCAATGTGCCTGAGATTGCCAGATACTGTAAAATCATTTAATTTTGTGGGGATTAAATTTCCAAATTTCGTGGTTTACCTTCAACCACGAAATCAAATCCCATCAAACAATTATTTTGCCCCTTGTATTTATTACCTGAAATGCAGAATCCATGAATTAAATTGTTTTTTTTACCAAAACCACGAAATTTCGTCCCATCAAAATTAAATTATTTTACAATATATTTTGATTCTTACCAGTAGTACTTCAGTAGTTAATCATTGTACTGAAACATCCACACCTGATTCTGCACTTTGTTATTTGTGATGCTTTTGTTTGCTGTTATCCGATCATACTGAAAGAGTTTCTTTTAAACCCATAGCTATTTGATTTGGTTACAATCAGTTACATGCATTTGGTTAAGGCAGTTTGTTATGCAGATTGCTACAAGACATTTGCATTTTGACCACAACACTGTTTTGTAATGTAATAGGCTTTCTATGCAATGTTTGTTTCATACGTGGGACCATTTAAGATGACGTGTTGATGTCATGCATATATTTCTGAAACTGAAAAGTATATGAGTTACTATCGGCATGGCTTTCACATGAAATTCTAGATTTATAGATACTTTGACATAGTCTGTATAGCTCAATATTTATTAAACAGGTGCTACACTGTTCAACATAAGATGCAAGCTTTGAAAGCATTGTTGCATGCCTCCTGCAACCCCCCCCCCCCCCCCCCCGGCAATAGGCCACAAATATAGTGTTCATTCGTATTATACATTGTAATTATTTAACATGGTTGACCAGTATATATTTAGACTTCTTCTATGGTTCACATGGCTCTATAATTTGGCATTGTTCATAAGGTGTTTCCTTCTATCTATTTGTCTATTAGCTTATATTTTGTGTGTATTTGTACAACAAGGTTACCTTACATAATGGGGTTGATTATTTCAAGATTGCAGTCATATGCCCATTAAGACTTTGTGACATTGGTGCAAAATGGTTATATACTCCCAATGGAAATAAATGAGCTAGGGAAAGGATACTTTGGTCTAGAGGAATTTTGTGTAAGTCATGAGAAATTTATTGACATCGCAAGTACATTGGGAAATTTCAATGCAAGTATAGTGCACCCAGGATAATGTGATAGTTAAAAACATCGACCAGAGTTGCATACTGTTGAAAAATTTGTTTCTTAAGTCAACACATATGGTCATTTCTATACTAAAATAACACAGATAAATTGTGCACACTTGCTTGAACCTCCTATATGGATGATTCCATATTATCCCGCTTTTCACGTTATCCTGTCCGCACTATAGTTGCCAATGCGGATTTCGTCCGTTGGGCCTAGGCTAGTGATTGGATAAGTCCTAAATGTACACAATTGTTAGGCCACCATCTTATCTTAATGAATTAAAATGAAAGTTAAAGTTGAAAACATCGAATATTATGTTTCTGTATAAGGTTTGTTATTGATTTAAATCAGTTAAATATTTTATAACTTGCTCATTTTGTACAAATTAATTTTGTTTGCACAATAAATATCATTAAGTAAACAGGCAATATACAGTGCGCCAAGGATAATAAGAAACGCGGGGAAAAGTAGAATATTCCGCATAGGTGGACAAATCAAGTGTGCAGGATTTATCGGTGTAATTTTAGTATACAGTTGACCGTATGTGTTTATTTAAGAAACCAATTTCGCAATAGTAAACCAATCCGGTCAATGTTTGTAAACATCACGTTATCCTGGGCGCATTTTACCTACAGTATAATTTTGTTGAAGGTAACCTCAACACATTTCAAATGCCTTATTTTTCCTATACAGATTGGACTTTTATCATTTTACTTGCGAAACTACACTTGAAATATTGACTGAACAATAGTAGCTCATGTGTGTGCAAAACATGATCTGTATTTCCTTACGATTTCAAGTAGTTTTGATACCCACATGTATTTGGTTTCAGAAAACGAAAACAAATACTAAACTTACAATGTGGATTACAAAAAGCGTGCATTTATAAATGTGTTGTGTATGTACGGATATAAGATTCACAGCTCAGTCCAGATAAAGTCTTGTTGGGATTATATTTGACAATATTTGTGTATAACTCTGTCCGAATCTTACCTAATGCTTGCCTTGTATTATTAGTTGATAATATGTTGGTCATTTATTTACACTATGAGCAATATTCAATGTATGTACCTTACATTTTGTTATGTTATTTTCTAAACTATATGCATTTCAGCTTCTAAAAGCCTTGTATTAATATTATACATGTTAATTGTTATGTACTGCCTTGCTATCTATTTACACCATTTAATATATTCTGTTAATTAAACATTACATACTATGTGCGAACTTTGTTTCACCTTTTCTATCCCCTTCATGTCCTTTACATGTACATGCCATATTTTCCTGAAGCTTATATGCAGGAGTTTGGTGATGGAAATGCGAGGGCCTTATTCACCAACGTTATAAATCTAAAACTCAGACTTAGACTTAAAATTGACTGTATTTATAATCATATTTCTTTTCAATTAGATTTAACCATCTGAACCTTTATCTAATTATTCGTTGTTACCCACTAAACATGTATACTAGACTATACCTAATTATATAAAAATTGGTACATTTATAACAACATGAGAGCGAATAGAACAATTGGTAATATATAGTCTTTTAGACTTTAGAGTTTTAGACTTATAACGTTGGTGAATAAGGCCCTAGGAGATTTCAATCAAATTTGTGAGATTTTTCTTGCTCAAGTTAATATGCAGTTTTGACCTATTTTACTAGTAGGACATTACCATGCATGCTTTATAAAGCTATTTAAATTAATATTTTTATCATTTTCATCATGCAAACAAAAAATGTCAAAGTTCAAGTATTCCAAAAAAATGCAAGTGATTTGATCAATTGCCTAATATCATGCATTAAAAAGAATACCTATAGCGTAAATGCAATTTATTTCCAGTTACAAATGGTGATATTTTCAACATCCTTGGGACAAATAAAATACAATTTTATTAATCTCAAAACGATCAGTTTCGAATACGCGTTTAAAGGCGCAAGATTCAAAGCAGTGTTATAAAGAAACTGCCAAGTTAATTATTTAATCGTTTTATTACTCCAAGATTATCTCCCTTTGACCATAAAAATATACAACATGGATATAATAGCTTAGGATTTTTGTCGAGCCCGCTGGCGGTGAGCTCGATATAGTTGTCACAATGGCTGTGCAGTGTATGTGCGTGCGTCCGTCCGATTTTGTCCGGACCATATGTTCTTCATTATAGGGTGATTTTGAAATACATTGGCACAAATGTTCACCTTGTTGAGGCGGCGTGTCGCGCCCAAGACCAGTACCCCTAGCTTGAAGGTCAAGGTCACTCTTGGAGGTCAAAGGTCCAAAATGGGCATAATACTGCTTGTCCGGACCATATGTTCTTCATTTGTTGGGTGATTTTGAAATACGTTGGCACAAATGTTCCCCGTGTTGAGGGGGCGTGTCGCGCCTTAGACCAGTACCCCTGGCTTGAAGGTCAAGGTCACTCTTGGAGGTCAAAGGTCCAAAATGGGCATGATACTGCTTGTCCGGACCATATGTTCTTTATTTGTTGGGTGATTTTGAAATACATTGGCACAAATGTTCCCCGTGTTGAGGCGGCGTGTCGCGCCTAAGACCAGTACCCCTGGCTTGAAGGTCAAGGTCACTCTTGGAGGTCAAAGGTCCAAAATGGGCATAATACTGCTTGTCTGGACCATATGTTCTTCATTTGTTGGGTGATTTTGAAATACATTGGCACAAATGTTCCCTGTGTTGAGGCGGCGTGTCGCGCCTAAGACCAGTACCCCTGGCTTGAAGGTCAAGGTCACTCTTGGAGGTCAAAGGTCCAAAATTGGCATAATACTGCTTGTCCGGACCATATGTTCTTCATTTGTTGGGTGATTTTGAAATACATTGGCACAAATGTTCACCGTGTTGAGGCAGCGTGTCGCGCCTAAGACCAGTACCCCTAGCTTGAAGGTCAAGGTCACTGTTGGAGGTCAAAGGTCCAAAATGGACATAATACTGCTTGTCCGGACCATATGTTCTTCATTTGTTGGGTGATTTTGATATACATTGGCACAAATGTTCCCCGTGTTGAGGCAGCATGTTGCGCCCAAGACCAGTACCCCTAGCTTGAAGGTCAAGGTCACTCTTGGAGGTCAAAGGTCCAAAATGGGCCTAATACTACTTGTCCGGACCATATGTTCTTCATTTGTTGGGTGATTTTTTAAATAACTTGGCATAATTGTTAAACACCATGAGGCAGTGTGCAGTGCGTAAGATACAGGTCTCTAGCTCAAAGGTCAAGGTCACACTCAGAGGTCAAAAATGACCATTATTGACCTTGTCCGGGCTGTATCTCACTCATGCATTGACCAATCTTTCTTATATTTGGCATGAATGTTCACCTTCATGAGACAGAGGTTCATGACAGACCCCGAAGGGTCCTATATCAAAGGTCAAGGTCACAGTTGCAGGTCAAATTTTTGATGAAGCTTGTCTGGACCATAATTTTGTCATGCATTGCCCAATCTTGTTTGAAATTGCCATGGATGGCAACCTATATTAATTGGAGTGTCATGAGCCACCCCTGGTTCTTTTCTCAAAGGTCAAGGTCACAGTTAGAGGTCAAATTGAAGTTTGTAGGTATAATTTATTCTTTTATGCATGCTGGCATTAGATGTAACTTAGCACATTTAAGTCAGTGCATTTTTTCAATGTGCGCCGAGGCTCGACATAATTTGCCCGAGGGCACAAATTTCTAGTTAATTTTAGTGGATGTGCGCGAAATAGTGTATAGGTCCCTTAAAAGTACCCGAACTTCACAAAGCCCTTCTGCAATAACGGAACAGCATCCCACTAGCATTTAATGAACGTTTCATACAATTAATACGTCGTAGATGCACACGATGGATCGCTCCTGGCAGTGGTTTTAAAAGATTAAAAAATGCGACTTTCTGTTTTATACTGACCCCAAAACAACTGGTAAAAAACTATGTTGCTAAACAAATTGTTCTTATTTGAAGTGATATTCATGTGTCACTTGCATATATCTATTCCATGACAAAATTTCGCGATGCTCACATGCTTTAGCAAATGTGTTATGCTGTATTTTGTAAGTGTTACGTTTTTATTGCCGCTCAGTGTACATGTAATAACGATTCAGACCGGTAAGGCCATCCTTGTTCAACCAGCGTATTTTTCATCTGAAGTATATAAATCTAGAGACTTGACTTACCACTGATTTATGAGGATTTGAGAGACAACCTGACACAGAAATAGCAGGTTGCGAAATGCTGAACAGAGCTGTCTAAATACAACAGCTATACCAGACAAGAGCAAAGAACGAAGACAATGAACTGACAAAGCAATACTAAACAGAAACAGTGTACACGCTTTCTTCAGTCTTGATAAAAGCTAATCAGTCCAATGAGAGCAATTGTAATTACTTTATCTGTCGTATGTCGTCAATAATTGATCTGTCAAAGTTCTGTAGAGATCACAGTTTTGATGAAACTTTATAAAACCTGAACACAGAATGCGCATTTCTCTTACTTATGATCATCTTGAGTAAGAAAACTAGACCTCCATGTCACATCGAAGAAACAGCTTGTATTGAGGTAAAGCCGAGATACAACGGTTCATTGCACATTGTACTCCTCGGATTGAAATAAATGAGCATCGGGAGGCATTGTGAACTTTTCTTATAACTTCTCCGAAGCTTATGGTAGACCACGGGGAGTCAGACCCTTTTCCTGACCCTTTTTTGATTGACGTGAGCATTTGTGAAATCGAGTGTACCCCTCTGAGACAAAATACTCAGTGGGGCATTGGCTTTTAGCTATGGAATATTTTAACTATTCTGTTGGAACCTAGTCATAATGCGGGTATCGGTACAAAATAAGACATCCTCGAAAACCAAGGCAACACTCCGCTCCGGCACTCGCCACATCAAAATGTAGCAAGTTTGGGCGTGGAGTCACCGCTGGGTTTTAGAGGATGAAAAAAGATAATGTCGGTCAAAACTTAGGCACTACATCGTCTTCTATATTGTGCTAGTATATCCCAATAACTAGAATTTCATTTACATATCGAGGGCTCGGTGCAAAACTATGGTGACTACATCAATTTATAGAGACACATACCATAGTTTTGCACTGAGCCATCGATATTCAATTTCATTATGGAAGGGTCCCCCCAACTCAGAAAGATACCATCTATAAGGCTGTCACGGTCTGTACCCATTAACTAAAGGGGAGAAACGTGTGTAAGCAACCCGTGTAGCTGCTCAGTTGGTAGAGCACCTGACTCGCAAGCGGGAGGTGGTTGCTTCGATCCCCGTCCTGGGTATATGATTTTTATGAGCCCGTAACAATAACTTTTGTAAGCTCTTGTTGCCTCAGTAGATGCTTCCACAGGATATCTGGGAGCCGTACTCTACCAAGAACAGTATGAAAAAGAACAAGTGACCAGCTATACCAGTAGAGGGCTGCATGCAAGTGAACGTAACTACCCAGCACACAAATTGGAGTAATTGTGTATGAAGTGGACTATATATCCGAGAAGTGTCATGACTGTCTCTATGGTAATACTTTCACTGTTATAACTAATAAACACCAACTTACCTAGGTAACCTCCACAGCCAAGCTAGACGCGACAGGGCAGCGTTGGGGAATTACAACTTCAAGGCCGTGTACAAGCCTGGTAAGATGAACAGCGATGCGGATGGATTGAGTCGAAAACCACTGAAGGACGAGAAAGTGATGTTTACAGAAGTCATTAGAGCCCTATATGTACAGAAGCTCTAGCAAGAACAGATGATCATCCTCTTGCAGAATCCATAGTTCTAACATATGCCGGCATTATTGAAGTTGATCCCACAGAAGAGTTCCAAGCTACGTTAGTTCTCAGTACGATAAACTGAAAGGAAGAACGGATTAAATATAGGGTTTTATAATGTATTGGTCCGATTGCTTGATTAATGTTGAGCGTCAACGCCTCTCATATTGAGTCCGTCATTCTGTTATCTGTTCTCCTATGAGACAAACTAGTATTCATCATTTGAATTATTTTAAATGAATTGTTTCCAACCATATTTATATTGAGCTCAACAAGAAGGTTCTGCACGGTGGTAACATTAAGCTTATTATTTTGTATGTATTAATTGTATAATTATAAGAACGCGTGAATGTCTTTCATTATGTGACATGTTGTATTGGTTCTAATTAATTATATATTATTTGCTAAATTGTTCTATTATTTTGTTTTAGGCTTCTTATTATTCTTCACATTATTCAACATAATTTATATTAAAAGACGTACGAACCTAACCCTGAGTTATAGTGTACGCCCGTCCTGAGTAGACTGATAAGCCCTGTGCTTACATAACTCATTTATATCGAAACCATCCTATCTACCGCGCGTCCCTAAACGTCAGTTCGGGGAGATGATATGTGCCAATTTATTCCAAAATCGGACGTACAGTGACAACTTATGATCCGTCCAAGTATGAGCCTTATGAGAATATTATAATAGCCTTTTGCACAGAGTTATACACCGTGACACTCATCTCCGCCCATTGGTATTCGAATGCAATTGTAAATTTATACGTTATTAAACTTAATACGCCGAGTATAAATGTATTGACTTTCGTCAAAATCACTCATACGCCAATATTTGTTAATCTTTATGACTAGCGTGTACGTGTTATGTTACTGTTTGTATTTAAAATTATCACTTCTCTACTATCAAGATTATGTTTGGGTAAACCACGGATAGCGTTGTACCTTAACATTGCATTATTAAATATGGATATGTTATCTATTATGTGTCCACTGTCCAGGGACAACGTTATTTTGGCATGTTTTTTTTAATTTTCTGACATCCACCCACCGGAGCTGTGTTAACTATGAACGTGGATTGATTCGATCATGGCCGTTGTAACAGTGTTTTACTGTAATCGAGTATATACTGGATAACAATGGATTTAATTAGAAGTAATCAGGAACACCGGAACTTTGTATCCATTTATTCTGGACTAGCATTTGTTGGTGAGAAGTTACAAGGTTATACCGACAGCAAACTAAATGACACATACGAAGTTATTCGTACACAACTTGCAGGGAAACATCATTGTCTTCAACAATGCAGTAAAATATACAAGAATAGAACTGCACAGTACGTAGTGTTTACTTGTTTGAATATTTGTAAATATTGAGTGTATTAAATGGAAAAGATGGGCTTTCACCAACACACTTAAGTAGAAAACTTACATTTAAAAACATATAAAATATCCTGAAGTGTAATGTCAGATAAAACAAGTCATATTAAGATTATTGATTTATTTGCAAACGTTTAGAGCAGTGTGTAAAGAGCTACCACCATTTTGTCTTCAATGTGTCGAAAATATGCGCTAAATACGAACTTAAGAGCTGTAAAGGTTTTAGTTTAAATCATTTCTGGACATCTTAAACTTAAGTAGCGTTCAAAGTTCAATCATTATTAATTAACAATGCTTTAAAACACAATTTGGGCAGATATGATTTGTAGGGTTTTATACTATATGTTAATAAATGGGTGATTTGATATTTGTTCGAGGGCATTCGTAATGGCCCGAGGCCATAGGCCGAGAGACAATACGCCTGTCCCGAGGACAAATAACAGGGTAAATATCAGATCACCCATTTATTGACAATTTTATTAAGTATCAATTATTTAAAATTTTGTCTTGTAAACATCCAATCATCTCTTTCATAAATCTGTAAGTCCAGATTATCTCTGCTGAACCACCTAGTTTACAGTGGAAGAGATGGTTTTATTCTAGATTGATTTTAGTACACTGGCATACAGGCGATAAGCCATACTATAACATGCACTAGAGACTCAGAGGTCATTTGAACGACACCTCTTTTGAAGAGTAGTCAGATCTCATTAACAGCGTAAAGAAATGGGACAAATGTCAGGATCTGATTTTAATGAGATTACATTTTATTTGGCGATTCTCACAAATGTTATACATGTATAGGCAAAAAACTCTCAAGGCTTACGCGAATAACTGTTGATTCCATTACAGATGGTGTGATACGTGCGAGAGTTGGAGAAAGGAATTATGGAAAACCCGACCGTCACAGCATACTATCTCATGGGACAAAATGAATTCATCCGACTGGCCGAAATGTTATAATAACATTGCTGAAGTGTATCTTCCAAATGGATGGACTATACGTGATTTCAAAGATGTAAGTACAGCATGTCATATTTGGACGAACTTACAATCTTGTAAAATAAACAAATGGACAATAAAAAGATTGAGGGAGGTTAGAAATAATTACTATGCTCACAATTATGAACAACGTGCTACAGATCAGGAAAAATTGATAGCATTCGATGCTTTTAAGGATGTATTGAATGATCCTGATGTAAAAGCGCATATAGATAGTCAAGAGTGTGTCGTTCAACTGAATGAGTTACAAGACGCAAATGATCGACCGTTAACAAACATTGAAAACTATCTTGTGGAAATAAGAAATGGACAGCTGGATTACCAACTGAAACGTGCCTGTAACTACATGTATAGTTTACCGATACTGAATCAGGCAGTTGATGGGGTCAGTTTTCATTGGAGGAGGTACAGCATACTTACAGTACTGATTGTGATTGTCCTGCTTGGTTCTTCATTATTTCATTTCCACAAAGTTCATCAGATAGGTAAATACTTTTACTCATCTTTAGCTCGACTTTTAGAGTTAACTGTTAAGAAGTTGACCTTTTTAGAGGAATTTCACCATTAGTCTCATTCTCGTTCTTATTTACTTTTGTCGTGACGGGATCGTCTGAATATGCATATGGTTAGGATTTTTGTTAAGAGTTATTTTCTCAAAGACTTTCAAAGGTATCCCCTTGAAATTTAGCATAGGTACAACGTCACTAGCGGAGCCCATACTGACAAGGCTTGGAACCCTGTGACCTATATGTTTTGGGTTATCTGCCCTTTTTACTAACAAAATCAAAAATATCCAGCGTTCAGCACCCGGAAGCGTTATTCTTGTATAATGTAATATTTAAATGTAATACACTTGATTACCATCAGATTATGTTATATCTGCAGATCGCATGTACTACTCTCATTGCAAGTTATTAGTAATCCGATACTGTAAATGATGACAACTGCATACAATATGTATATCGAAGGAATGAATTACTCGTTTTATGTTTCTAGCTTGAAATGTAATACGTGGTATAGCTCTAGATATTGTCATAAAATCATGTCCCTGGATGTACTAGTTGTAGGATAATTTGACATTACCGAATAAATGGATCAGGAAACATTTCTTTGTTATAAACGGCATGAAACTTGCTAAACATCGTTTGTGTGGAATCCACGGGTTGTTTCAACTAATAATTTAATACACTTGTTACTAAATATAGTAACAAAAATGAGCCAATTTCAGGCTTATTATGACAATCACGTGAATGATTATCGCCTATCGCCCGGTCCGCATTCTCATAATCGTAATCGGCCCGTTGAACGGACGCACGTTACATTGTCCAGGTTAACATGACGTCACGTTTGAGTCATAATGACGTCACGTTGGAGCTAAAATGACATTACGTTGAAATTGCTTTGACAATTTTATGAGTTAACATACAAGATTTTCATCATAAATGACTGTAGATCTCCACGAAATTTATTAAACGTGAGTTTTGTTACTCCCATTCAGTTTTTGAATTGAACAATTGTATTAAAGACTTTAATACACTTCAGAGCCTGGCCGAAAGTTGATAATCGGCCCGGCATGAATAATCACCCTCGGGCTACTGCCAAGGGAGATGATTCCGGACAGGAGAAGCTTCCGGACAAACGGTCTAGACGGTTTATTTAGTTAAATAATTCAATGATATTGGTATCAAATCACTCAGGGGCGTATCTAAAGGAAATCTGGAAGAAAAAAAATCAAAATCAACAAATAATTACTCATATACCGAAAATATCGTCTGCTGTTGTGATTTTGACATCAGCACCGCCGGGGGGTAAACAAATTTAGTGCGCGTGCGCAATATAGCGCGTGCATAGCGCGAGGCATCAATGATTTTAATATGTTCAATTATTTAGTTCAAAATTCTGTAAAGAGATCGTGGTCGAGTGGATAAGCAGCTCGGTTAGTAAATTTCTGATGCTAAGGTCCAGCGATCGAATCACGGCGGCGCCAAAAAAAAAATTTTTTTAATTTTTATTTTTTTCGTCCAGCACTTAGTTTAGCGCAATAGACGAAATTTGTCCTCATTATCTGTTGAGAATTTTTTTTTTGATATCGTGTCAAATAATATGAAAAACTTTTTCCACATTTTGTTTCGATTTTCGGCCGGTAAACAAGGTACGGTATGGATTGGAATTTAACCTGTCACGAGCGCCCCCTGGGTTAAAAACATGTGCGTCACGTGTTGTCATGTCGTAAATATTGACATATTTTTGCATGATTGTGAAGAAGGAACCCTGTTCTAAATATTTCCTGGTAATATGTTTCTAAATATTCGTCGTGAAATATTCGAAGCAGACTGTCCGGTATATCTACGGTAATATCGTTGAAAATAGCACAAAAGTGCCCCTTTTCAGGCCCCAATATTTTGCTGTTCACGTGACGTCATTTTTCGGGAAACCTATTTTTAGCAAAGATCCTGAACCAAGGTATTTGTAAACACAAAAAAATCTGAGAAAAAATCTATTTTTAACTCCAGGGGAAGCTTTTTATGCGATTTCTGTCCGGAACCATCTCCTTTGCCAGTAAAGCCCTCGCGGTGATTATTAATTTTCCGGGCCGATTATCGCCTTCCGGCCCGGCTATGTCATGTATTAACCTCTAAATAATAACTAGTCTGAATACTTGTTTCAAGCATTTATTTTACTGCAGAATGTGTATCCGAAGACTTTGTTCATCCATTCGAAGAAGACATGCCGTTACTTGGATACTTAAACCAGCACAAGGCGCTGATTGGACGTGAGTGGCTTTTTGAAGAAATTAGAGAGAGCATTTTAAACAGTTCTAGTGACAATCGGAAAAGTATCATAGCGCTTGTTGCTGATATGGGTTATGGAAAGTCGTCTCTAGTTTCACATATGCTATGTCCAGCTCAGAACAGCCAAGCTAATGTTATAAGGAAACATATTGTGGGTTTCCATATATGTAAATTTGATGTTAGGTCCACTCATGCTCCTGAGCGTTTTATTAGAAGACTTGTCGGATTTTTGGCGCGAAAAAGCATTGAGTACGGCAAGAAAATTTCAAAGTTACCTAAAAATTCCATCCTGTACAACGCTGAAGAATGTTCAAGAGATTATGTGGCGTGCTTTGACCAAGGGGTCACAATTCCTTTAAATGCAATTGAGGATATCGGAGACGCCCCTTGGGTTATAGTTATAGACGCACTCGATGAGTGTGAAACATTGGATCAAAACAATATTCTACAGTTACTATTAAGTCGTTCTAAACATATTCCAAAGTTCCTAAAGTTTTTGGTTACATCTAGAAACACAACGTCTTTGCTGTGTCTGAAGAGGTTAGAACTTATTCAGCTAATGGCCAACGATGTAAGAAATATCCAGGATATTTCAGATTACATTCAGTTACAGCGAAGCAATTCTGAATTTAACCAGGAACTCGTCAATAGACTCGTTGAATTCAGCGATGGTAATTTTGTGTATGTTGTTCAAGCAGTAAAGTGGTTGATATCGAATATAGAAACCGGTCGAATTCCAGTCATACCGGTGGATCTGGAAGAGGTGTATGAAATTAACTTTGATAGAATTTACACCAATATTGAATCATATACTATACCACGCATGATCTTAGAAATTATATGTTCCGCTGCTAACCCTATAGGAAAGTCGTACATTTATCAGATCTTAGTCACGAACAATGTTACTCTCGAATTTTCTGATTTTGACAAACACTTTCACTCTCTTTCTTTTTTTCTAAATGTAGATAAAAATGTGCGGTTGGCCCACCAAGCTCTTTTTCACTGGTTGGTCAGTGAAACAAACTCGAGTTACGGAATATCGTTAGAAAGGGGACACTGTCTTATTTCTCAGTATTTGTTGAGTATGAGATGCTCATTAGGTCAAAACGATCTGGTAGATTTGGTCATTCATCTTAGTAAATCGGCTGATTCTACACTGGCCGAATTATTTGAATCTTCTAGTTTCAACAATAGCATTTTCGAAGGCAAGCCTTTTCTGCATAAAGTAATAGAGAAAACGTCCAATTTATACGCTCTGAAATTACTTTTGAAACATACTAATAAACTAGACAGCCTCAATGAAGATGGGATGACCCCTGTCTTCGTTGCAGCATCGAAAGGACACGATAGTCAATTTGAGCTTCTACATAAAATGGGGGCCGATATTAACTTTCAAATCAAAGGTGATTTTCGTATTCAGGAAAATGAAGTTGAATTTAAGATAAAATCAATGAAACAAGAATATTATTCAGGATATACGCTGTTGCACATAGCATCGCAAAATGGTCACACTCATATCGCTAAGTATCTGATGAAACAAAATCGACGTTTAGTATTTGTAAAAAATGCATTAGGCTTACAACCTGGTTTATTAGCGTGTGAAAATGGTCATCTAAATATTATACAAGAACTATTTTACATGCATACTTTATCTTTTGGGAAAGATTGTCTGTATTACTCATCTAAGCATAACCATCTACATGTAGTAAACTGGCTTGTCTCGAAAGGTGTAAGGTTTAGGTGTGTTACAGATAAACAGTCTTTGACCGCACTAAATGCCATGACCGAATACAAAAGAAATCATTTATTTCAACGCAGACGGGTCATGTCCGCATCAGTTTCCTTTGCGTCCAGCTTCATACGCCCGCTTGATCAATGGTGGCAGATTTATAAGTTTGATCCTTTGTTGGCTGCAATAAGACAGGGGTCTATTCAAACAGCTCGGTATTTGATCAAAACCTTTCCTAAATCTCTAGAATGTTCAGATAGCTTTGGTTTTACTGCAGCATTAGCTAGCGTTGCATTTAACCACTCTACGCTTTTACCATTTGTTACTAGTAATTTGATAACCGATAAATGTCAAGCGGTGTCACATCATCTGCGTGAATCATCTTTGACATATATACGAATCATGCTGGACCGCAACAAATGTCCTGAAGGTGCAGGAGCTGGTCACATGGTAGCTTTATACGATTTTCCAAATATGTTCGAGTATATTGTCCGGCGTGGCCTTGTTAGGGACTGGAATGAAGCTGATAGCGACGGGGTTTTACCCATCTGCTATGCATTCACCAAGGGCAATTATGTCAAATTTCTAAAACATTACACACACCTTGACTACTTACAATGTGACGGAGGGGCAATAACACATTTAGGTCTTGATACGACGACACTCGATATTGTGACGCATGCTTTACAACGATATTTCAACACCTTAATACCGGGAGTGTATAGCTTTATCTATGACAAAATGGATTTGTCTTGGGACAGTTTACATAATGTACTTTATTACATGCAAGTACCTTTAAAATAGAAACTGTTGTTACAGTAAATCTAAAGTGCCACGAACGTTTCACTTGGCCAGTTTGAGTTGATGACAGAGACAGATCCAAACTCGGATAATAACTTCTTAGACAATTGATTGTACAACGATATCAGCTCACCGGAGAGGCATTTATAAGTAATTTGTCAGATGAAAAGCAATAAATGTATACATATGTTTTCGCACCCACTTATCAAAATCAAGAACTAGAAAAGCATACCGCAAATGTGAAACTATATCATCAAGTATAGCTTGGCCAATTTGACACGAGCCCGACCTTTTGATTAGCATAACAGTCGATATATTGCTTACGTTTACAATACCGAGTGTATGTTTTCATAATCGGAGAGTTTCACGAAGACGCTGGAGATGCAATACAAACACAAATTTGAAATACCGACATCGAACGATTTGCTTGCGGAAATTGATATATTCAAAGCAAGAACCTTGTAATATATTCTTGCATAAAGGTCAGACACACGTCAAAATTGCCAAGCTATAGCTGTTGATGGAAAGTATACTAGTATGTAATTAAAAATGCACATATCTGTTATGTTAATTAAATAAAGAAGTATATAAGGTCTTTCGGCGCTCTTTGTCATTTCTATATGAACCCACCCAAGTTTTAAGGTCGTTTTAAGATGCAGAGAAATAGGTCCTAGAAAAATCCGATATGCATATGTATGAAATCGTCCGGCAATTCATAAATGACCGTAATTAGTTTGATCTATAGAGCGCGTATGAATACATAAAAAGGGATCAGTCGCCTCGTCTGTATATAGTTATTACACTAGTGAGCAGTGTAATATGTATTTATTACATGGATTTACGAAACTCTCGCACCGTGGTTTATGTGATAAACTAGGGTACGAAGACTTCATATTTCAACACCAAGCAATGTAACTCGGAACGCATAGAATAGACCAGACAAATATATGGTTTTAAAATGTTCAAAGGGAGCATATGCTACTGATGATGATTATGATGATTATGATGATTATGATGATGATGATGATGATGATGTACATTTTTTTTTAATTTCGTAAAATATTATTCTACTGTCATTTAAAAATAGTCCGGAGAATGCCATCAATACTCATTTTATATATATCTTCTCAACTATAGACGCAACAGAAGAAGCCTGCATTGTGGCGGCACCAACAAGAACCGGATTGACGGCATATAGTATCTCCAATAGCAAGTTTCCTATGAAGTACGGCACTATTTTTAAAATTGCTACTGGATACGAGGGTCATTCAGTATGTTCGTAGGTCTGTACTTCTACAATCGTTCTCATTGGTGGTGTATTTTCTTTCAAATGGTATAAATTCATATCTCGGGTGTGAAATGGTGATGATGCGTTTCTTTCAAATGGTATAAATATTTCTGGTGTGAAATGACGATGATGCGTTTTATTTCAAATGGTATAAATATTTCTGGTGTGAAATGACGATGATGCGTTTCTTTCAAATGGTATAAATTTTTCTCGGGTGTCAAATGGTGATGATGCGTTTCTTTCAAATGGTATAAATATTTCTGGTGTGAAATGACGATGGTGCGTTTTGTTTCAAATGGTATAAATATTTCTTGTGTAAAATGATGATGATGCGTTTCTTTCATAATCATTAATAGTCTAAATATATATCTGTGTAGATATGTTCAAAGACCTAGATTGTAATTTAGGTATTTGATATGTTGGATAAATAAATTGAAATTTGCATTTTTGGGGTAAAAATTCACAGTTCATGTTTAATTATCCTTGAATCTTATCTTGATAATATTTGTCTATGTTAACTTTTTAAGACGATAGCCAAATTTGAAGCGGGTCGAAGTGAATTAGGACGAACTGTTTAGCAAATGTCACAGTTTGTAGATTTTACTGCAACACCGCCGGTATTTCCAAAATGGCGTCGTTTTTAGAAAACATGCAAACTTATTTTAAAAATAATGGTAAAACTCGCGAGTTTGCTGCGCATTCATCTAAAGTTCATTCTGTTGATTGGAACTCGGATGGAAGAAAACTTGCGTCAGGTTCCTATGACAAGACAGTGAATGTTTTCCACCTAGATCGTGATAGACTGGTGGGTATACCGGCCATCTGTTGTTTCGCGGTACTATCAGTAAAACAGTTAAGCAAATGCAAAAATCCGCATACATCTAACAAAATTTGATATAATCTTTCTTTTCCATCCTATTTATGATAAAATGCACTGCAAATATGCCACTAAAGCAGGAAAATTAAAGAGTATTGCTGCTTTGTTTACGATAGGTATCGGCCATTTAAGTTGTCTGACGTCATCATTGGTTTCGTGGTAAGTCCAAATTCCAAACAGTTATTTGTATACTGAAAGGTTGAACACCACTAAATGTTGCCCATGCTGTATTCACATCTATTTGTGGTTGATCAATAATTTTAAAAAGTTAAATCTTAAGGCTACTGAACGAATTGCCAACAATTAAAAAACTTGTTACCGAACAAATAATACCCAATGCAGTGCTAGCAATAATTGTACTGTCCCTCGTTAGCCCCCCCACCACTTGGGCTCATTTTTCGAAATTGACAGAATGTACGCATCTTAAAAATCAGTTTTAGTGGTGCATGACCTATTTCTACAACAGCCACAGTAAGTTAAACTTTAGTAAGTACTCGATGATAGAGTTTTATAAATACCGCGAGTTCAATGATGACGCGAAACCAGTGATAGTGAGTATAATAAAAAAGATTTGTTTACATTTTTGCAAAGACCTAAATCTTTCATTTTTGGAAGTTTGTTTATAAAAATGTCATTCTTATTAGCAACCCCGGTCAATTTTTGCATGTCCACAAAAATAAATATTTGTTAGTTCACATTAAAGAACTCATTAAAAGCTCTGCAAGACTGTTTGAATTATTTAGGTATGTCATCTGGATCAAAAGTTATGTCAATTTGAAACCATGAAAAAACGGTCAATTTTAGGAATTTTTGCCTTCTAAAAGACAGACTTGTAATCGCGTTTCCACGGAACCGAAAATTTCACAATTTTTAAACAAATTGCTGTAACTTTTTTAATTCTTCAGAAAACTTGATGAAACTTGGCTTAATGATGTATTTTGGTATGCTGATTTCAATTTTGCAATCAGATTAGATGTAATACCATTAAGTAAAAAGCTACAGATGAAACATATGTAAAGTTACAACTCATTTATCATTTATCAGAATTATACAGGTACTGGTAGTACCAGACAAGACTATACAACTTTACCAAGAATTAGCATACTAATACACTTACAGGAAATATTAATAAAAAGTACACTATAATAATAAAATATAGTTTACTAATAATTATGTCAATGCTAACTTTACATTGACTATTCAGAAAAAGTTATAACATGAACAAGATTTCTGGGTGTCAGATGATGGGTAGGCATACAACCATCAAGCTATATAAATGTCTCAGATAGGCATTTCACTTTTCCCTTGATAATTGTTTTCAGTTCAATGAGCTGTAGACTACTAGAAATCTAATAGATCTATTAAATTGTGAAGTGTTACCGCCATATTTGAGTACAACAAGGAGTAAAAATGCACCTGACATTGAGCCGAAACCAGGACTTCGGTGTTACTTTTCCGTACTACTGAAGCTCAGCCAACTTAACTAGCGGGTTGCTGGGCTGGGAGTCATTCACTATATTTGTTCCCCTTTTATTTATTGGATGGGACCTTATGCAAAGCCACTTTTGACACCCTTACTGAGCCGCGAGACATCATTCTCGGACCAGTCACGGCAACTACCATTTAAGTAAACTTGTAAGTGAAACCCATGACCCCCGGTATTACTAGCTTATAGCTCTGCCTACTATGCTAGCCCAGCCTGCTGTGAGTCAGTCGCAGCATCCACCTGAAACTTATTAATAAAGTTCAGTGAAATTTGCCACCAAATGAGAATCTTAATCATTGCTAATATAAATGTAATGAAAGGAGCATTAATATGATTGAGACTCTCATAAAGTTGATGCAATATTGCAGAAGAAAAAAATTCAACACTCCTCCCTAGCCTAACCATGGTGGGTGGGGGGTGGTGATTTTATTTTTAGCAATATATGCCATAATATCATAAATAAATCACAGAGAAACTAAATATTGGTGTTAATTGATATAATTAAGTAAGATTAATCACTCAAGACTTGATCAATTGCTTTTAAAAGACGATTTTTAACCAGACAATTCTCGTTCGTCGGCAAAAAATGACAGGTGCCCGCTGATGTTTATTTCCCTAAATTTCATTAAATTACGACTTGTAACATATTTTTTGTGAGTTCTGTCCATTTTAAACAAGAAATTCAACTGATTTAAGCCAAAAAATGTCTATTGACGATCTATTTATCGGTAAATTGAAAAAATCTGATTTGCTCTAAAAACGAGTGAAAAATGGCGGCGATTTTTTTTAGATTTCGGTCGCACTTATTGGACCAAAAAATGAATGCGGACACTATTAGTAGTCCGATTTTGATGATTTAAACATCATTTTGAAGGAGAAAGACTATTCTATGGGGTTATATGCTAATTGTTAGAATTTATTTTTTATATTTTGAAAAAAAATGACGTAAACTTTGGAACCCCAGAACTTTTTTATTTAAATTCAGATTTCAAAAATGAAGGTTTCGGGGCAAAGCTCAATCCTTCTTCTGATTGGTTGTGAAGTTTCAATTATATTGATTAACATTAAAGCCACCGCTTGTAGTGTGATGTAACATGTATGCCAATAGCGCCGGGCCGAAACTGTGATTTTACCAGATAGACGAAAATATTGTCGAAAATCGTTTTTAACTCAAAATATTTAAACTATCGATTTTCTTACAAAAAAAACATTACTACCATAAGAAAGGTAATTTAGTTCTGTTTTAAAATATGTATACATGTTTATAGTTGTGAAAAACATGAACTTGTAAAACTAATATTTACTACACCATGTACTGAATTTTACATAATTCTTAACAGTATATGCTTATCATCTGGGGTTGCTATTCTTATTAAACGTGTCAACCAATTTGATTTTGAAAACATGGCGATCTTAAATATATATAGTTTATACTTATATACCAAGAAGTACTAAAAGGGGAAGACGGCCTGATAAGAGGCTAACAAGTTCCCCAGAAGACAAAAGGTAGGTAGACACGTGCAATCAGAATCTATCTTCCGGGTCCTTCTAACCTGCAAGGTCGAATGGGACTTAGAATTCCCTAAATCCATTCTCTTATTGCCGGACGCCTGGTAGAGAGGGACATAGATACGCTACAGTTACCATTCTTTAACAAACTGGCTCGATCACCAATCAACTGTATCTGTTTTTCTTCCAGGTACAGACCAGTAGTCTGGCCTACAGGACTGTATAAAGCTCAGTGAAACATGTGTAATACTAAAACAACTATATTCTAATTCACTGATTTGTTGACTTGGTACTACTCACTACTGTTTTCTATATTTGGCATTATTTGCTTTTTGTTTATTTTTCAGTCAAAAGATGTGACATTTCGTGGCCATGGTGATAGTGTAGATCAATTATGTTGGCATCCAAAGCATCCAGATCAACTAGTTACAGCTAGTGGAGATAAAACTATCCGACTGTGGGATGCAAGGACCAATAAATCTGTGGCTACTGTTAATACTAAAGGTTTGGTACCAGAGTTTGTCATTCTCTATAATCTATTATCTTTAATAGTAGGGACAGACACAGGGCTTGATACTCACTATTTTTGGTCACTGGTTCCCTAGCAAAGAAACATAAAATTTGTAAAGAATTATGCCGAGCATAGCCTTTATTTGCTTTATTTCTACTGAAACATGGCAGGCATATATATGTACCTTTATCCGGATTTGAAACCCGGGTCGCAAGATTAGACGGCAAGCGCACTAACCATTGAGCTACGGAGGCACAATGAAACAGTTACTGGTCCTTCAAGATTTTCGCTGGTCCTTCTTGATTTTTAGTGGCCTCGGACCAATGTTGATGTCAAGCCCTGTAGACAGGTCAAATATTCACCGGATGTCTGTCACAATCTGAGGCCACCAGAGTGTTTTGAGTTAGATATTTGAATTTCACGCGACTCCCATGGACAATGTGAGTGTCGATATGGGATCCTCTGTCCTAAGATAGTGTACATTGCATGTCTGATCTCCCAAGTACTTCTCTTAGGTCACATCGAACTGCAGATACTTCACAATATTTGTATGGTACTCATTCCTATGTCAGTAAACTAAATTGCTTTTCTGTCAATAATCTAGAAACAAGACTTCAACACACTGGTGTCTAATTATTCTTTAATGTATAATTATATAACAGTTGTTATCCTGATATACACCAATTCATGATCAATTCTGTCAAAGATAAATGGCATCTGAGTTCTTCCCAAGTGTTGCATTGGTTTCATTTTTGTCAGAGTCATTTCAAATAAAAAATTACATTAGTACAATTATCTGACAAAACTGAGAAGCTGTATATTGGGATTGTGAATATTGTAGTTTTGAAACACGAAGTCTGTCAGGCTGATTAGGCCATGACTTAATAATGATCATACCTTTAATCAGGGGTGTGGTTGTCCTCAAATTGTTCACTTCCCCATGGGCAAGTTGGGTCTAAACATCCACTTGCCCAAATATTAAATCTACTTGCCCAGGAAAACACAAAAAGCTACAAATTTTAAGTTTCAATAATTTATAAATCTTGTCAAGCTGGAGAGTACTGTGTACCTGATACTAAATCATTTTCAGTCAGAATTTAGGGATTTGCTTTTGTTTTTTGGTCAAATAGGACACTTTATATATTATATTTTTATGATAATTTTGCACTTGCTGATGGGCAAGCTGGGTGGAAAAATCAACTTACCCGCAGGCCAAAAAGCCCAAGTCGGATACTCAGGAATTCCACACCCATGCCTTTTAAACTATGATGCTTTCATGTTAACTTGTTTCTAATTTTTGTACCATCTTGATAACTTTGAGATATGATCAAGGCTTTGTTTTTATGGTGCCCCCTCTGTTTATAGGGCCAGTCAATTTTATCTTACCATGTTTGACTCATGAGGCACTTATCTTTTGTGCATATGGTACCTCACAAATTCCTTCCCTTATAATTATTGCATTGCCCCTGGCAGAGATTGGCCTATGGTAATCTAAATATTTTAATAGCTGATGGCTTATCAACAGACCACATCAGTTATGAATCAGTTTCTGCTGGGATTTGAACGTTCAACCTCCCACTTCCATGTTTTTTGCTCTGTGTAACTTTTAATTACTGTAAAATCATTAATTTTCGTGGTTGAATAAATTTTATTGATTTTCGTGGTTCACCTTTAACCATGAAGTCAAACCCCATCGGACAATACTTTGGTCCCTTGCATTTAGTACCTGAAATGCAAAATTCACAAATTAAAGTCCCATCGAAATGGGTTTTTATACCCCCGCAAACAAAGTTTGAAGGGGGTATACTGGAGTCACCATGTTGGTCTGTTGGTCTGTTGGTATGTTAGCATCGTGTCCGCTCTGTAACTTTGTCATTTCTTACTGGATTTTAAAATTGCTTGGTACAAATGTTCACCACATCAAGACGGTGTGTCATGCGCAAGACCCAAGTCCCTATCTCAAAGGTCAAGGTCACACTTAGAGGTCAAAGGTTATATAGTCATGCAAATCGTGTCCGCTCTGTAACTTTTCATTTCTTACAGGATTTTAAAATTGCTTGGTACAAATGTTCACCACATCAAGACGGTGTGTCATGTGCAAGACCAAGGTCCCTATCACAAAGGTCAAGGTCACACTTACAGGTCAAAGGTTATATAGTCATGCAAATCGTGTCCGCTCTGTAACTTTGTCATTTCTTACTGGATTTTAAAATTGCGTGGTACAAATGTTTACCACATCAAGACGGTGTCACTGTGTCATGGGCAAGACCCAGGTCCCTATCTCAAAGGTCAAGGTCACACTTAAAGGTCTAAGGTTATATAGTCATGCAAATCGTGTCCGCTCTGTAACTTTTACATTTCTAACTGGATTTAAAATTGCTTTGTACAAAGTCATGAAGACTATAATTTTAAATAATATTCCTGTGTCAAGGCGGTGCTGCGAGGGTATGATTCATCACTCCTGTGATTACTCTGTTTTTTTCCAAAACCACAAAAATTTTCCCATTGAAATTAAATGATTTCCAGTATAATCTTCAAATGTTGTTATTTCAGGTGAGAACATAAATATATGTTGGTCACCGGATGGTAACACCATCGCTGTTGGTAACAAAGATGATCTGATCACATTTATTGATGCTAAAACACACAGATCCAGGCTAGATCAACAGTACAATTTTGAAGTGAATGAAATCTCATGGAACAATGATGGTGATCTGTTTTTTCTGACCAGCGGTCAGGGATCCATTCATATTTTAAGGTAGGGATAATCAAGACTTGAACGGTCAATGATTTGACCGGTGATTATAAAAGTATTCTCATAATGATACTCAAACTCCATTCTTCATACTCAAACTTAAAAAACATCTTTAATATTCTTTTTTTATAATTTTTCATCAAACACAAACTTGTAGCAAATGATTTTATTAAGAAAATGAACCTCCATTTGCTATGTTTCTATTCAGTAATTTTTCAGCAGTTTTTGCAACTCAGAACATACTCCAATTGGAGTACGGAGTATGAGTTGAGCATGGAATACCAGTAGTGTTCTCTAATGTTTATAATCACGAGACATGAGGCATATCAGGAGCCAATTATTGTTGATATATTGATTTACATTTACAAGATGCACCGGTTTACGTAACAGGCTCATCAGTCATTCATGATAACTTTTTCAACCTTTTCTATAATTGGCAATAGCATCAGCTTTTGAAAACAGTAGCTGCAGATTAAGTTATGACTTTACCCGTTTTGTCAATTTGTCACCTTTCATTTTAATTTTACCTTACATTTGAATTATAGAGAAATTGTCCGTCATTATAACAAGTTTGCAATGTTTCGGTTATGCCAACAGCATTTACATTGATTTGAATGTATTATGTATATGCCTAGAGGCCCATTTATCCTGATCCAGATTTAGGAAGAGAAATTTCAGGGTCCAAAATATTCAGTCAGTTGGACAACATGCCAGTTTTCTCTTGTGTCTGTTTTCTCACATTATACTTTTTTATTGTAGTTACCCAGAGCTGAAGACCCAGCATGTATTGAATGCACATCCTGCTAACTGTATATGTATAGAGTTTGATCCTAAAGGCAAATATTTCGCTACTGGTAGTGCTGATGCTTTGGTCAGTCTGTGGGACATCTCAGAGTTAGTGTGTGTCAGAATGATTTCTAGGTAAGTTCTTATTTGCTTTGCTTTGCCCATCAAAAGTGTTATGGGAACACCCTGGTGGGGTGGGAAGTGACATCCGTCAGCTCTCTAATTCAAATAGTTCTTATCTGATCTTCACCAAACTTTGACAGAAGTTGTATATAAATGATGTCTTGGTCAAGTTGGAATATGGGTCATGTGACGATGTCCGATGAAAAACTAGGTCATGGGCTCAAAACATATATTTCATACATTCAACAACGTTATAGAAAATGTGTGTGTGTGTGTGTGTGTGTGTTGGCGTAATATCTTGTTTGAGACTGATAACCAGTGACTTCAGACACTTGAATTATGGCCCTTGACATTTGAAATCAGCTTTATTTGGAGTTTAATTATAATCATTATAAAACTTGGTGAAAATATAAATGGGCCTACTGGAAGACAAACCAACTATTGCCACAAATTAATATATCCCTTACAATTCAATGTTACCCTAAATAAACGTATCTCGTGGAATTTTACCACTTTTGTTTCAAAATTGGCAGACCCTTAAAGTCAACAGTTTTATAAATCAACACAGATTTATGATGAAGCAAAGTAAGATTATGGTTTGAGATTGATTTCTCAAATAGTTTAACTGTTAATACAACTGTTGTGATTCATCTTGACAGACATCATTTTGTTAGTATATGCTTAGCTCTAATTGTCTAATTGTCTTGTTGTCAGATCATGGCCTTGTTGCTGTGTGTTTGTTGTGCTAATCTTGTACACTTTGTTCATTTTCAGATTAGATTGGCCAGTAAGAACGATGAGTTTCAGTCATGATGGACAGATGTTGGCATCGGCTTCGGAGGATCTTGTTATTGATATATCTGTGGTAGAAACAGGTAATTATACAATACACGGGTCATTGTATTACACATCTATAACACATTCATTGTTACAAAAATATCAATTTACAATTCCCTGGCTTAGAATAATATGGTCGTGACTCGTAGGTTTAGTACAAAATCAATATTTTGAAGAAAAAAAAACAAGAAAAAAACTGTCTTAAAATTACTCTTTACTTACGGTAAATTAAGTTGTTTTAAATTCGGAGTCAAGAGTCATTGTATTACAACTATGACACATTCACAAAAATATTATTAAAAAACTGCAATTGTGTAAAAAATTTTGATTGATCCATAAATCACTGGCTTAGAATGAGAAGGTCCTAAATACAAGATTGATAAAAAGAGAAAACTGGTATGGAATTTGTACCTTACCTATGGAAAAACAAGCTTTTACGACTTTATTTTGGTATACATGACAAGTTCCGATTTTCATGAAAATTTATAAGAATTGTGTTTTGATGCAGATTTCAAATATGTATCAGTCTTATAAGGTCTAAGTAGTAGTTACCACCTTCTGATTCTAAGTCGGCGAAATGTATGTAAAATAAGGATGGCAACGGATATCCTGATATTCGTATCGCGTTCCGAGTATCCGGATAGTAAATTGGGATCCGAATATCCGTTATAAAATTCAATAAATATGTTTTCTCATAACTTTACGACGAAAACATCGATTGACACCTAGAACAATAGAAAACATTTGATGTCGGTGACACATTGTTTATTGGGGGTCTGTTTATTTCTTTGACACGGGGTCTCCGTTAGATTTGCTTTTGCGTGATAATCACTGTGGTGTATCTTAAAGTCTGTTTTTGCCGGACAATTATCAGATTATTAGTGTTAGTTAGTAATTATCCCGATTTTAACAAGTTGTCTACTCAATTAGTAATTAAATAAGACCAGTTTCGATTAATTGCGCGGGTCCACGAAAGGTGCTAATGGTGATTAAAGGGGTTACGAATTTGGCATTTGTCTTATGTAGCCGTATGTTACAAACATTCTTTTCTCATCGGCAGCTAATTAAAATCAAGCTAAGCTTTAAAGTTTTGGTTAATCTGAACGTAACTGTCGGCAAATAACTTAAAATTAATATACGTCGACGTTTATCATTGGCTTTGACCCTGCAACGCCCATTTCTAATTAGATATTACTCAAAGTGTATCAAGACTATCGATTGGTTATGATTGGAAATAAAAACTAAAAATGCGCAATTATGTTATCAGTTATTTATTAACTTTCTGCTTAAAGTAAACATGAACATAAAAAATGCATCAGGAACCCAATAAGTTCCATGTGTATATCGTCAAGGGAGATCACTGTGTAGCAGCTTGTCAAAACGAAAGTAGAAATAAATCAGATGGAGTTACGTACCCTTATATCAAACAGTCACACTCACGGTAAACACAAAATGTTAACAACTTTCAGGTTTCTTAAGATTAAAGCTTAGAGGTCAGATTCAATATTTTGACTCGTAGGTATGGATGTAACAATAGCAGAATATCCGCATTGAGGCATTTAATGTAAGTCTGTCTGGTACACAAAGACGATGGTGGTCGTGAAATTATGTTACATTGTCGCATAGCATTAGCTTTATTCCAACACGATTTTAACAACATTCAATTTGATACGGATATCCGGATATCCGTTCGGATACCGTTCCGGATATCCAGATACCAATTTTGGTATTCGTTGCCATCCTTAATGTAAAACAATGCCTTTATTTTTCTAACCATTTGAACTTATCTCTAATTTAATTCCATAGGGAATAGTTATATAACACTAGTATGGTTCATACTCATATTTAATAACGTTTCGGCATTCAGCCTTTATCGAAAGACACATTTAAAAAACTTATACTACTGTTGGCATTGTTGTTTGCCATTTTAAAATAATTTTATTTTAAAATGGCCAACAACAATGCCAGCAAATATTAAATATGAGTATGAACCATACACTTGAACTTAGTTTCTGAGAAGTTTAGTAGTTTTTGATTGGAAAATTCTCTTTACCTACATCTTAGAAATGAAATGCATTCAAAGCGAGAGTTTTGCTTGTGTATTGTTAATGATATTAGTAAAACAATACAATGTTTCACCAGCATTACTGTCCTTGAGGCTTGCTTGGCAATTAGCATGTCTTAATGTGAGTCTTTTAGCATCTCAATTTATCCAAAAAGTTTGCGAGAAAGTTTTGTTAACGTACGAATGTTTGTTAAAGAATATCTCAAATTTTGCTGACTACCTGTTCTTGAACTTAGTTTCAGCAGAGGTAACTTAGTCACAACGTTCTTTATATTACTTCTATGAATCCAAATCTCTTGCTTGGAAATTCTATTTTTTTTCGTAAAAAAAAGATTGTTTGTAAAATTTCTTGTTTTAAATTAGTAAATTTCTTATTTTGTAAAATTTCGTAAAAATTTCTTGTTTTGTAAAATTTCTCATATATTTTAAATGCCCCGATCATGTGTGTATGTTTACAGGACAGAAGATAGCAGAAGTTCCGTGTGAATCTCCCACCTTTACTGTATCATGGAATCCTAAGAAACCGTTGTTAGCTTTCGCTTGTGATGATAAAAGTGACCGGGACAGAGATCGTGATGCCGGTACGGTCAAATTGTTCGGCTTGCCAGGAGATCATTAAACGTTCTTCAAGATGCTGGGACCAGGAAAGTTGTTCAACTGACAAGTGGCCCTTAAACATTCCTAATAAAAGTTTGTTAGGAAAACTTTTTATTAAGGAGGGGCGTTGAATAAGGAATCAGAAAGTTGGATAATCTTGAAGTGTGGGTCGACAATTAACTTTGATTGGTCTAAATCCTGTGATTGCAGAATGGGGCTTGCAACAAATATGACACAACGGGACTGGTAGAAAATATCTTTTGAGTCAAATGAATTGTTCAAATCATATGTTCAAACAGCTATGATGCATATACTGAAGTGCAATTTTAATAGCATTGTCTCCTTATAATGTGTCACTGTTTCTAGATTTGAAATCTAGGTTTAGTGGACGTCCCTGCCTTGGGATACTGAATGTAAGGGAAGTGGCCTGTGGAGGGAGAGAGAGTGTGGAAGTATTGCTGTTTGGTTCTAATGATCAAATCTGTAAAACAAAGCTGACAGAGAACTTGATAAACATGTCCCTGTTGTATATGAGTCACAAACTTTGACACAACTAAAAAATTGATCACTAAGATACACTTTATTCATGACTGTCATAATATAGTGTAAATAATAATCAAATGTATTGTATAATTTACATAACTTTATTGCAAGTTTTGTACAAAATGGCCATAATTTTTGGCTAAATAGTGCTAGAAAGCCGGATAAGTTCAGAATTATTATTTATGCTCAATTGAAATTGATATGATTATATTGTTATTATAATCATATTTAGTGGCAACAAGGGATTAATAGTTGCATTGTAAATCAGTTATGTAAATACTTCATGTATCATGTTGTTATTGTAATTATTAAAGTATTGATTCAGAAATAAATGTAAATATGATTTTTGACTACATCATTATCATTATTATTATAAAAGATAATACACTCCAATGTACTCGGTCGTTTAACTTAACCGTCACCCAAGAGCTGTTGCCCTATAAACTATCAAATATGAATGGTCACCTTCAAAGTAAAAGCTTTCGCCTATGAACCGTCTAATGAATGGTCGCCTTCGAAGTTCAAGCTTTCGCCTATGAACCGTCATATATGAATGGTCACCTTCAAAGTTCAAGCTTTCGCCTATGAACCGTCATATATGAATGGTCACCTTCAAAGTTCAAGCTTTTGTCTATGAACCATCTAATGAATGGTCACCTTCAAAGTTCAAGCTTTCGCCTATGAACCGTCTAATGAATGGTCACCTTCAAAGTTCAAGCTTTCCCCTATGAACCGTCATATATGAATGGTCACCTTCAAAGTTCAAGCTTTCCCCTATGAACCGTCATATATGAATGGTCACCTTCAAAGTTCAAGCTTTACCCTATGAACCGTCATATATGAATGGTCACCTTTAAAGTTCAAGCTTTTGTCTATGAACGGTCATATATGAATGGTCACCTTCAAAGTTCAAGCTTTCCCCTATGAACCGTCATATATGAATGGTCACCTTCAAAGTTCAAGCTTTCCCCTATGAACCGTCATATATGAATGGTCACCTTCAAAGTTCAAGCTTTCCCCTATGAACCGTCATATATGAATGGTCACCTTCAAAGTTCAAGCTTTCCCCTATGAACCCTCACATATGAATGGTCACCTTCAAAATTCAAGCTTTCCCCTATGAACCGTCATATATGAATGGTCACCTTCAAAGTTCAAGCTTTCGCCTATGAACCGTCTTATATGAATGGTCACTTTGGAAGTTCAAGCTTTTATCTATGAACCGTCATATATGAATGGTCACCTTCAAAGTTCAAGCTTCGGCCTATGAACCGTCATATATTAATGGTCACCTTCAAAGTTCAAGCTTTCGCCTATGAACAATCTTATATGAATGGTCACCTTGGAAGTTCAAGCTTTTGTCTATGAACCGTCATATATGAATGGTCACCTTGGAAGTTCAAGCTTTTGTCTATGAACCATCATATATGAATGGTCACCTTGGAAGTTCAAGCTTTTGCCTATGAACCGTCATATATGAATGGTCACCTTGGAAGTTCAAGCTTTTGTCTATGAACCGTCATATATGAATGGTCACCTTGGAAGTTCAAGCTTTTGTTTATGAACTATCTTATATGAATGGTCACCTTGGAAGTTCAAGCTTTTGTCTATGAACTATCTTATATGAATGGTCACCTTCAAGGATACAGTTACCTGTGGTATAACTTGGCCCCCATCTTATGAAGCATCTCAACCTGAGAAACATCTCATTTCAAATACGAGTATTGGCAGAGAGGTCTTAGTTTCCATGTGAGGCTGGACTAAATTATTGGCACCAATAAGCAGAAATATTATACTGAGTTTATTACTGCTGCAGCAAATATTTATCCTCTTGTCTTTGTGTAAAGTGGATTTCTTCGTTGTCTGCTGTTTACTGGGCAATTTCTACAACACTGACTGCCTCCAGTTGTAGGAAATATAAGGGTAAAACCCCATTAGATACTGTATGTAAAAAGCCTGTGTTCAGTAAATGCTTGTGCCCTGATGGAAGCCTTGTCCAATAACAAATAGCTAAGTCACCCAGGGGCCATAGTTCTGTTGAAAACTTAGCTTTGATAATGTAATGATGGTAGAAAAGTATGCCGAGTTTGAAAGCAATGCATTGATGGACTTAAAAATATTTAAGTTTCAACATTTTGTAATGGACAAACAAACAGACAATCGCTCATAATATATTTGCCTCCTGTATCAGTAGATGTTGGGGCATAAAAAACTTTAAGTAGATCCTGTTTCTTGTAAAATTCAATCATACAAGTACAAACTTCAGCAGATTAACTCCATTGTACCATTGTGTAACTTGATGGGGGCTATCAAACTTCAGCCGATTACCTCCCTTGGACCATTGTACAACTTGATGACACTTTCATACTTCAGCAGATTACCTCCCTTGGGCCATTGTACATGTGACTTGATGAGATTTTCAAACTTCAGCTGATTACCTCCCTTGCATCATTTTGCAACATATGAGGCTCTATTTAAAGTTCTACATTTGCTGACAGTGTAAAAAATCTAATTTCACTGGCTCCAAAGTTTTGTTGCAAAAAAGATATGAGGATATCGGACAGGGACTCGAAAGCACTCCACTTTTAAACCAGCCGAGCACAGAAAACAGCAACACCACTGGCATTGTTAAAATACAAAAAGTTGAACAGTACTATAAAGATAAATGCTTTATTAAAATGATCAATGATAACACTTAATGATAACAATTAACAAGTGTGTAGTATGAACTAGTGTGTTAATTAACATATATATATCTGTCGAGAACAGTTTATGCACTGACGGTTACTTATATACTAGTATCAAACAAATAAGGCAACTAAAATGGTTAAGAGAGACTATAAGTAACCTTGCTACAAAGACCACTGGTCACTGTTCCTATAAGAGGTCTTTAAATACAGGTATTACTGAAGAACATGTAATTCAGCTAAAAGGTTACAATCAGTTATACATGTGTATGTATGAAACATTGTTGTCGAGTTATCTTGACTAATACCATAGTAGTCCGTCTATAACCAGATTTACTGGATGGTGATCTCCTAACAGACAGTTCGAACTTATACCCTCAACTTCATCCCGTTTAGAGGGAAATCAACATGGTTGTCAATTTTTCATTGAAAGGTATAATTGACATTAAGCCAGTTGTCAATCAAATTACAAACTGTCCCCTTTAAATCCATTTTAACTGTAAATTATAATCACATGGTCCTATGCAGTAGGCCTACCCATGGTGGATAAAGGAATCACTTATACATGTGCACCGGGTATATTTGAAACATAGTTGTTTGAGTTATCTAGTAGTGAGTCTGTCTAGATATGCTTGCATTAAATGATATATGGTGCTGTAATATTGAACTATTTAAAAGGTCTGCTTAAAACATGTGTTAGCTAACAATGCACTTAACTAGAAAATTTATATCTACTAAAGCATCTCAATCTAGGTTTATAATAAATATGTCGCTGGCTAAGAATGACAGGGTCACAAGTACCACTTACGACTTTACAAGTCTAATACATATTTGACATCGGCACCATATGGCGCTTTTTATGAGCCTACTTTCAAGATAAAAGGAAATTATCATGTTGACCAAACTGAAGTTTATAAAGCTTGTTTTTGCATATCTAAGTAAAGAGTAATTTGCAGACAGTTTTTGTTTTCTCAAAATATCCATTTTGTACTTACGACCAGCGAATTGTCTTATATCAATGTCAGTGGAAGGCTGGAGTCAAAACTGACATTCTAAACAGTTTATTACAGTAAACTAAAATAGCTTGAACTTGAGATTTATCGCACATTCAGACACTAAACTTGAGCAAAATCTCAACTTGAGCCAAACTCTCAGCTTAAGATGCTTCAGGAGACCAGTGACAGACAGTAAATTATAAAGCGTGTAAGAATTTAGTATTGTATAAATAAATGTGAACAATATATACATGTATAATATGAGAGAATAATGACTCAACGGCAATAGTCGGGTATAGCTTGGCCGATTTGACACGAGTCTGACCTTTTAATTAGCATAATTTAACAGTCGATATATTGCCTACGTTTACAATACTGATTGTATGTTTTCATAATTGGGAGTATCACGAAGACGCTCGAGATGTAATACAAACACAAATTTGAAGTACCGATATCGCACAATTTGCTTGCTGAAATTGATATATTCAAAGCATGAACCTTGTAATATATTCTTGCATAAAGGTCAGGCTCAGGTCAAAATAGCCAAGCTATACAATATGCAAATTATATATCATATAATTGGAATGTTTGTACAAAGAACAAAATGCTTGGTTTTAAATAAAATAACTGGTAATGGAAAATCCTAGGTAAAGACATAGATAACAGACTAACCACCATTAATAATTTTCTGGCAATGAGATAAATGTAGTTAGATAGACTAATCAACCTCTGAATTTGCACAACAAAATAATTGAAATATGCTGATTAATGGTTCCAATTTTGCTACTCGTGAAAACATTATTAGGGCATCAATGGGTACAAATGTATGGTCGGTCAAAAAATATTGGTCCATCAGATTACCACCCTTGTACCGTTGTGCAACTTGATGAGACTTGCGTTTGTAATATAAGATAAATTAACCCTAAGTATATTGAATGATATGTAAGTATGACAAGCATTAGGTAGATATAGTATGATTCATGCGAATGTCCAATAATACATTGATGTGTAAATTGTAGTTCAGTGGTTAGTGAGCTTGGCGTCTAATCTGGCGACCCGGGGTTCAAATCCAGGTTCGGTGGAGCATGGTACTCATATATATATATATATCTGCCATATTTCAACAGAAAGCAGACTGGCAAATAAAGGCTATGCTCGGCATTTTTTTAAAGTGCCACTTTTAATGCGCTGCTTTATAATAATGTCATTTGTTAACAGTTATAGTTGTATATAATAAAGCCATTTTATCATTCTCAGAACAGCTAGCACATTGAGTTCAAGATGCAAAGCGTAATTTCAGACCTTTTTCTTGGTATTGTGTGAGGCCGAATTTCGGCCTCAAATTCCATTCCCAATTGGTGAAAAAAAATCCCAATTGCTGAAAAAAATCCCAATTGAAAAAAAATCCAAAAAAAATCTGACCCAAAAAAAAATTTTTTTTATTCCAGAGCAAAATATGCTTATTGCTAAATATAACACAGTATACCAAATATCTTAATATATTTTGTTAAAGAGAACTTATATAAGCATGGTTTTAAGATATTTTAAAAGGAAAAAAATCCCATTTTTTGTCATTTAACCGCTTATTTTTTTTCCCAATTTGTAAGAATCCGCGACGCAAAATTCCCAAATTGGGCAGGGGCCTTTTTCCCAAAAAGGCCAGAAAAAGATCTGGTAATACTTGATGCATATTATTCTTGTGTCTATGTTTGCCTTATATGCCATAGAATACTTTAAAATCATTAATATCCGAGGGAGATTTAAATTTGTGGATTTTCTGGAAGATGTCATCAACGAAATAAACTCCCCACAATTATTGATAATTTCTATTGTATATGAGTAAGTGGATATGATATCCTTGAAATAACATTCCCATAAAATGGTCTTTTTCACCAAACTCACAAAATATTGTCCTGTTGAAATCAAATGATTTTACAGTATGTATATAACAAAGACACAAAAATGATATGTTTTAAATACCCTGAGTGCATCCTCGAAAACCCCAGGAGACACTCCACTACTGCACTCGCTAGATCAACATGTAGCGAGTTTGGGAGTGGAGTCATCACTGGGTGATCCAGGATGCCCCAAGAGTTGATGTCTCAAGCAATGTTACAAGTGTCCGTCCATTGTTCACTCTGTCATGAGGTCGAGGACAAGAGAGTGGTGTGATCGTACTGCGTATGTTTCTCACTGTTAGAGTCCTCCGTTACATTCGTGTATGCTTCTTGTCCACAACTATCAAATCCTTTTGAAAACTTTGCCATGGGGGAACAAACACAATCCAAAGATTTGGCCATGTCATCACTTTTGGACACAGCCTGGTTGTTCTTGAAAACACTAGGCGAGTTCGAGCGGTTGATTTTCAGTGGTTCAAATGTCATCCAGACCATATCTCCACGGGGGACCCAGACAAAATCCATGGATCTCATTTGATCGACAAGTTCAGAATCATTAGTTGGAATAAATCCGTAAGCAACATCGCCTGTTTTCAATCGGGTCCTGGCTAAATCCGTGAGCACTATCTTAAAGTAGTCCTTATTTCTGTGTTCAGGTTTAACGTATAGCATAGCAATCGAGCCATTAAACTGCATGCAAGCATACGCTAAAAGTTCTCCGTTCGTATCCCGTAGACAGCTGCTTTCATAATGCTCTATCACTGTACGGAAGTATCCCTCAAGGTCGTCACGGTAACGACAACCCTCCCAGTCGTGTCGCAAGGTGACAGCATCATCTAGCTTCAATCTTCCCAACACTAACCCATCTGGTACACTGAAAAACAATCACAAAAATTGAGTTTTCAACTTCGGTATCAGGGTGGACATATAGTCCAACAGTTGAAAATAGTAAAGGACACAGTGACCTTGACCTACTGACCTCAAAATCAATAAGGGTCATCTACTGTTGCTGATCAACCTCCATGTTAAGTTTGAAGATCCTTGCGCAAGGTGTTATTGAGTTATTGAACGGAACCAATTTGTATACAGACAGACACACCAACAGAAATGTGCAAAACAATTATACCCCATGATCAAAGATGCCGGGGCACAATTTAGAAATCATAGGTATTTGAAGCAGCAATGAAACATTAATTAGATCAGAAAAGGTAATTTTGATATTAACTATGTATTATATGTATATTCTATACTAAAGCATCCGCATCTGCTTCATTGTGGACCATAATGAAAATTAGTTAACCAATTATGTTATCCACAGAAAATAAAGGCGTTATTATCATTATTACATGCAATTTGTTGGCTATATGAGCTGGGTTGAAAGCATGTTAGATCGTAGATTTGTTTCTTAAATAATATTTCAATGCCTCAGGTGGTACTCAATCACTGTCAACAAAAAAACTAGTCATGATTTATTAATGCAGCATGTTGTTGTCATGGTCTGTTACACACGTTACACAACACCATGTTGACTGCAGCATCAAAGTATGGTTAGATCTATCACAAATCAATTTTATATTCTAGCAACATTATAATATACTGTAAAATAATTAATTTTTGTGGGGGATTATATTTCGTGGATTTCGTGGTTCACCTTCAACTATGAAAGCAAATCCCATCAAACAATAATTTTAACCCTAGTATTTATTACAAATATACCTGAAATGCAAAAATCCACAAATTAACCTCCCATCAAAATGATATTTTTTACCAAACGGTGAAATTTTCTCCCATTGAAATTAAATGATTTACAGTATAATAAGTGACATTGAATATTCAGTGCAGCCATGAGCAATATCACATGGGATTTCAATTTTCATAAATGATAAACAAGTCAATTAAATGACATATTTCAATGATCACCAAATACCATAATTATCTAGACTTGATATCAAATCATACCCGATATTAACATGACATAAAATAACCTGCTATCTCAAGAAATATCTTAAATGGTATCTAGCCTAGCAATGAAAAAATGAGAGCTCCATATTATAAGTGCAAGTTACATAAGGATCTACTTAAACATTGTATAATTGTTAATATTAGTGTAGCTTTATTTTTTGTTGATGATTTGGCAGATAGACTATGCAAAATCAAATCCTTTTATAAATATGCAGGATATGGGTACAGACTAATTGACCAATTCATTTACAGCCAAGAAGTCACAGACAGCCGTATCCCCCACCGAAGAGAAGATAATCTTGATATCAACAAATGGCCATAACTCAAATAAAATGGTTCAATCATTATGCACTGTGAGACCTCATACTGTAAAATCATTTAATTTCGTTGGGACGAAATTTCGTGGTTTTGGTAAAAAAGACAATTTCGTTGGCACTTGAATTCGTGGATTTTGCATTTCAGGTAACAAACAAGGGTCAAAATCAATGTTCGTTGGGATTAAAGTTTGTGGTTGAAATGAACCACGAAATCCACGAAATTAAATCCCCCACGAAAATTAATGGTTTTACAGTAAATGGTTTACTGTGAAAGTTTGATCAAAATCCCTAAAGTATAAAATGTAGGAGGAGTTACATACAGAAGCAGACGGACAGACTGATGGACGGTATGACACCTACCGTTACCATATCCACTTCATTGGCTAATCCCCAGACTGACATTATTCAAGAAGCTTCATATTCTGATACTCATTAAGCAGACATGTAAAGTACTGGCTATAACTTCCCCATGTCGAAAATTCCCCATGTCAAAACAAGAGATGTTTGTAAAACATATTATGCCCCCATGGCAGCCTAATATTCAAAACATGATAAAGGTTACAATGACCTTGACCTACTGACAATTAATAGGGGTCATCTACTGTTGCTGATCAACCAACCTCCATGTAAAGTTTGAAGATCTTGGGGCAAAGTGTTGTTGAGTTATTGAACGGAAACCACTTGGTCTACCGACCGAAGAGCAATGCAATGTACCCCTCATCAAAGATGCATCAGGGGCATAGTAAGCATCTGAGGCATCAATTTATAAAATCCAATTTGCACAATGACAATGGGAAGATAACGCTTCCAAGTGGGTAAAAGTTATTATTATTAGGGATGCCTTAGTACAAAAAGTGCAAAATTTGATACCATCTCAAGTTACTGTAACTGTAATGTATCAGTTAGGCAAGTAATTTTAACTGTTCGTTTTTTTGCGGTAAATGCTCTCCTCAAGAACAGCGTACTGGCAAGCCAATGAGTAATTCTAATGAGGAGCTATCCAATTCAAATGAATAGCCAAAATACCACTTTACTCAGTTGCCACAATTTATTATATACATGCCGTTTTATCAAACTTTATAAAGCTGATGTTATCTTTGCAACTGACTTTTCGTGACATTGAACGATGGATGTCAAGGACTACTAAGTGACAAATTGAAAGGTTATTTAGCTGTTACAGAGCCTGTTACGCAAATATGTCTTATATCATAGCAATGCTCTGCGATAACTACTATGAAATCATTTAATTTCGATGGGAAGAAATTTCGTGGTTTGGTAAAATGATCATTTCAATGGGACGTTAATTTTGTGTATTTTTCATTTCAGGTAATAAATGCAAGGGTCAAAATTATTGTTCGATGCATGGGATTTGATTTAAGTTTTCACTTAAGATGCTTTATAAATACCTACCCAGTATTACGAAATGTTGAACTCAGACATGATGTTGGGTAATAGCTGTTTTGCCAGATAATTGTAAAAAATCTCACCTTTTGATTTTTTTTATTCAAAGAACCGCGAACAAATTTTATTTGGGGTTATTTTTCAAAACCCATTATATCATATCTTTATATTCATATGAAATGAAATACAGTGTGACGAAAAGTTGATTTATTATAATGTTATAGATTCATTATAATCATAATTCCCCCCTGTATCCCGCTACTGTATATATACACATAGGTATAACATATCAAGCTTAATTAAATGAAACAAGCTTTTTTAGCAGACTGTATGTAACAATCAAAATGACATTGACAAACTTAGTAACCAGTCTTTTAAATGATCTACTGTAAAATCATCAATTATCGTGGGGGATTAAATTTTGTGGATTTTGTGGTTCATCTTCTACCACGAAATTTAACCCCATAATAATAATTTTGACCCTTGTCATTATTACCTGAAATGCAAATCTATGACTTAACGTCTCATCGAAACATTTTTTTTTTACCAAAACCATGATATTCGTCCCATCAAAATTAAATGATTTTACAGTATAATTATGTTATCTATTGTATAACTTACACTGGTTCTGGGGGAAGGTCTTGTTTGGTCCATGCATACATAAACCTTGGTTCTAGAGATGATACCTGTCCCATGTGTTTATGTGACATAGCCTGTATGACCGGGGTTATATCACGTGGTACACCTGGAAATATATAAACATGTGTTTATGTGACACAGCCTGTATGACCGGGGTTATATCACGTGGTACACCTGGAAATATATAAACATGTGTTTATGTGGCATGGCCTGTATGACCGGGGTTATAGTTCAATTTTGAACCTTGAGCCATGAACTTTCAGACTAGTCTATTTGGGCGGGTAACCCGTGATTTATTCGATAGTCATTATTTAAAGATATGCTACTTATTACTGTGTGTAAGTTATTGATTTACAGTCTATCGGCGAATGGATTAAACTTTAAAAGTGCAGTCACGGCTCAATGCTCGAAACCGAACTATATATCGCGTGGCACTCCTGCAAATAAATAAACATGTGTTTATATGACATAGCCTGTATGACCTGGGTTATATCATGTGGCACTCCTGTAATAGATATATAAACATGCGTTTATGTGGGATAGCATACTTTAGCTGTTTTTAATTGATGCTCGACCAAATTATTACACTTAGTTGGAAACTGCATTTGGTCGAGCATCAATTAAAAAATGCTAAAGATAAAGCGAACTCGGTACTTGCCGAGTATTCTTACATATACGGAATGTACTTAAGGCTATATAGTATAACCATATTAAATGCATGATCGTTATAATTAAGAAAAAAGCAGACGAAATCGCAATAGTTTCGAGCTTAAAACCACATTAATTTCAATCGATTTGATCACATGATTCTACACACTGTTGTTTTACCATAAGTAAAGAATGATTGGAAACAGTATTACTTGTTTGCTCAAAATATTGATTTTGTAGTTACGTCCTTCTCATTCTAAGCCAGCGATATATACCTTATATTAATTAATATACTAAGGGTAATGTCGTATAAAACTCTACATAACTCAATGCATGCTCATACATAATTCCACATCATTTGCCCATACAGTTATCATTGATATATTATGCATTTAATCATTTATTAGCTTGGATTTATACACAAACTACTGTTACAGTAAAATCATTCATTTTCATGGGGGATTAAATTTTGCGGATTTAATTTTATCACATTAAACAATAATTTTGCCCTTGTATTTATTACTTGAAAAGCCAAATCCAGGAATTAACGTCAAATCAAATTGGTCTTTTTTACCAAAACCATGAAATTTTGTCCCATCGAAATTTAATGATTTTACACTATTCAGTTATGATTTTATACATGTATGTGTATTTGGAAATAGATCTTTAACCAATGGGTTATTTACTTATAGTCTTAAACTGTGAACATCAAATATTTATTATTCATTTCAAAAGTTAAACATGTAAAGGTATACCGTATAGGTAATATTGTAATGGTATATACATATTATATACTGCCATTTCATCAAAGCTTTTAGGAAATAATTTAATTTGAGTTTAAAGTACCCATATCGGTATTCAAACTTTTAGTCACATTAAAGACCTAAATTTAAGTATTTGGTTAAAGGAAGACTCAATAACTCAATGATAATGTAATAATTTGATACAAACAGTTTAACCTCATCAGGATGATCTCCTGAAACATTAAGTAGAAATCTCATCTCAAATTGAGATTTTGTTCAAATCAGAGTCTGAGTTTAAGATAAATATTAAGTTCAAGCTCTTAAAATGTTACTATTATAGATAAAGAGTTAAGTGCTTTCTGTTTTGCGATGCATAGTTTGAGTAAAGAGGCCAAAGGAAATTTTCGAAATGATACATGTCAAAATTTGAGGTGAGATTTAGTTCAGATTAAGACATGTAGGGTGATGGGTGCCATGTATCTAATATTATATGAAGTAATCTATGTAGAGCAACAACTTCTTACAGCCAATATTTGCAGCTATACTACTAATGTTATTCTGTTATATGTCAACCGACTGTAAATAAAAATTTGTATTTTGTATCTAGCTCAAATTTGGAAGGTGTTGCTCTACAGACAGAGGTTGTACTGTACTAACAATTAAGTCATCATATTTTTTCAATGCACAACAAACATATGCCAAACAGTGTGACACATAAACATTCAATCTTAAAGGGACTGCCCCACGTATAGGCATATTGCAAAAACATATTTATTTGCAACAAATCTTTCTTAAAGCAACTGTGAGTCAACAACTTTCTATTATATATAAATACTTGATTTGGTAAAAAATTATCCTTTTTAATTTTTCACTCCATCTGTGAGGCAGCCCCTTTAAGTGTTGAGTTTACTGGGTGAATATCATTGTACAAAATGAAGCATAAAACTATGTATGAAGACAATTATGCCCATATTGTATATGGATTTTGTTCCTCTATGGATGTCTGCCAGCTTTTATATTGGTTAATATATTCCTTTACAACTGAGAGCATGAAATATAACGCACCATATGATGCATCATCAAAATGAATGTGGACCAAACAATTATCGAAAATTTGTCTTGAACCATATATTAGGTACAATATAGTATCATCCACAATAAAAAAGTAGTTATTAACTTATTATTTCTATTTTAAATGAAGGTTATAACGTACATGTGACAGAGACAACTATGAATACAGAATATACAATAAAACATGTGTTTAGGGTAATTCACCTGCATAAAGCAACCATCTGTCTTACATAGTTAGTTTATACAGGATCTTGTCCCTGAATAACTAGGGTCCCTGGTTTACCGATATACTAACTAATTCAAAGTTGATTGTGAAAAAAGTTTTTCCAACTGATTTTAGTCACTCTCGCCACCACATTCCTGATCTTATACATTGCCATGAGGGCATAAGAGAAGAGACTAATTAAGCCAGTTTAACCTAGTAAGAGAATTTCTGGTATCGTTTGTTTTTGTCTTTGATAAGATGGTGCCTATGATCAAACTGGGGACCTTACCCACAATAGAAGCTCACACTCTACCACTAGGCTATCGAGAAGACAGTCACCTCAACAGA
>OY787666.1:29195469-29383194 GCA_963678985.1 Spisula subtruncata | reverse complement strand
ACACAAATAATCAGCAACTTATACAGTGTGGATGAACTTACCACTGGACAATACATGCTGATGTTTGGAGAATTTGATATACGACTCTCGACCTTATTTAACTGCTTAACAGTTGATATGTTGTCTATACTGTAAAATCATTTAATTTCGTTGGTACGAAATTTCGTGGTTTTGGTAAAAAAGACAATTTCGTTGGGACTTGTATTCATGGATTTTGCATACCAGGTAATAAAACAAGGGTCAAAATCAACATTCGTTGGGATTGAAGTTCATGGTTGAGGTGAACCACGAAATCAAATACCCAACGAAAATTAATGATTTTACAGTATTTATAATCCTGGTTGTAAGTTTTTAAGCAAGAAGAATCACACAGATGCTCTTGGAGTAATACAAACACAAATCTAAATATATTGCATGATTTGCAGAAATTGATATATTCAAGAGTGGCTCTACTAACATATTCATGCATAAAGTTCAGGATTGTGTCAATTTCTCCAAGCTATTACAGATCTGTACAACTGGTGAATTTTGGGCGTCTGTTGAATCTAGGCCGAAGTTTACGGCGATACATTTTATTAGAACGCCTATAAGAAGTTTTGTGATTTGGTCTATTATGTACAATGACGGTCTAATACAATAGGGTGTTTCATTTTTTGAAAATTTTCTCCGATCAAAAACCTTTTTTGCCCAACTGTGACCCTCCTCAAACAATGAATATATACAAAATTTCAGCTAAATTGGTCAATGGGAACACCTTGCCCTTCCGACTCGAACTTTAGACCCAAGAGGGTCTTAGATCCACTTTCGGATTATTTCATATTTTTTCAAACTTGCACAAACTATGTGATGTTGCATATCATTTTGAAGGAAATGATCACAGGAACAATGCTGTAAAAGAATTAATAAGATTAAATACGTTCATAAAGAGTTATGGCCCTTTGCAAATTAAAGAAAATCGGCTTTTTAACCAATTTTCACGATATATATTTAGATATGATGTACATTAAAATATAGTACATGTACTATATCTTATCCATTGAGCAAGAAGGCACACTCACTGGGACATAATGATATAAAACAAAATGCTTAGTTATAAGTTGTATCTACTGTTTAATCACACATGATACTTGTATAATTATTTATCAGATTAGGGTACATGTATCTTCCATTATGTTCTTGCTAAATTCAGTGATTTTTACTCTACAGCAGTTACAAACTATGATAAATGCGTCCAATGTGGGTCCCATTTGTTGCAGTATTTGCATAGTTCTGAATGTTCTTTAATAATTACCCCCACCCACTCACACCCATCCCCTTTCAGCATTGACCTTTACAAACAATTCAAGTCCACTATAAACAGTATCTTTTCGATTCTGCTAGAATCTGTCCTAGCGTTTGACAATGTTCCACATAATAGTCTGCTTCTAAAGATGAAGCACTATGATATCAGAAACAAGACTCTTATCAGGATCAAGTCATGACTACTGGTCAACGTACGGAGCATAGTCGAACGATGCAAATCTGAAATGTCTGAGTGTCACATGGGTCTGTTTACGCCCACAACTATTTCTGGTCTACATAAACGATATCTTCCAAACTGTTGCCGATGACAGTATAAAATACATCCATAGCCACGACGACACCAATCTCCTCCATGGAGACCTTACAAAGTTACACTCTTGGCGATCCTGATACAGTAAATGGAAAATGAGCTTCTATCCAACAAAATGTGTATAAATACATATACGAGAGGCAAGCTTGATGAAATCAGATTGTTACTAAATGTAGGAATTCTACGAATGGCACTAGCATTCAAATTAATTGAGCTTGGGCACCTATGTTTGCGACATTGCTAATAATGGCAACCAAATTGCGGAATATTTTCCTGGTCGGAACGTGTCAAAGTGAACATAAGAATTCTAGACAGTTGTTAACAAAACAATAGCCATGCCCACAACAGAGCATTCAGCTGCTACACAGAACAACATCCGAGACCTTGAACAAATGCAAACGCATGCAGCAACTTTTATCACTAACGACTATTCGACGAAAACCCCTGTATGCGCCACGACGATACTAGAGGACACTCGGAGGGCATTTCTGGAGAGCCGTCGAAGACAAGCCAGGTCACATATCCTTTTTGATATTGACTAAAGACTTGCTTGACATTCAGTGAAGCTAGCTACTGAAATCTAAAGATTCACACACAAGTTTCCGGGAGCGCCCCCATAACATGATCATAGGAGTAGGAACATCATTCACCCCTAGACCAGCTGAAGGAACACGATTGTAACAAAGGTTGCCATATTGAACACACTACTCAAAGTCTGATTTATTTTGCAACATCATCTACTGAATATGATTTTAATCAGTTTTCAAGGAGCAAATCTTAAACTGATTTCTGTCTGACATGTGTGTACATGTTTCACTGAGCTTTACAAAGTCCATTTAATTCTGAGGACTCTCTTATTCTGATCTTTATCTAGAAGACGAAAAAGGGTTTTAAGTTATAGCCGATCCAAATCCCATTGCTGAGAAGGCATTGTTAGTCAGTAACTTCATTTTTGTGACAGGTGAAAAAGTTAGCCATGAGCTTGGTCCTAACTAATCCACTGCAAGATCATCTATCATCAGGGGAAATTGCTCTTTCCCGATGCCAAATGTTTGGTTTTCAAAAGCAGTGGCTCCTCACCTTCGCTCTTTCTGTTGGTTTCACATTTGCTCTGCCTGTTGGTTCCTGCCTATGAGGAACGGGGGACATAAACAACTATTCAAATACTGCAGAGCGGAAGTGTTTCATTATTATTGCGAGCTACAATAGAGTGACTGTCACTCATCAAAATGAAGGAAAATCTACAAATTACTATATCATTATTAAAAGTGATCATAACTTTTCACAGAACAATATGCGTTGTATTGTTAGTCCCAATGAAAGTGCCTTCTTGAGACCTTTCCAATGATATGCTTATCTACCTTTGTTTAATGTACTTCAACTATAATTATATTTAAGGAAAATTGGTAAAAAAGCCATTTTTTGGCAAAATTCAAAGGGCCATAACTCTTTTTTAACGTATCTAATCTTATTAATTATTTTACAGCATTGTTCCTGTGATCACTCCCTTCAAAATGATATGCAACATCACATAGTTTGTACAAGTTTGAAAAAATATGAAAGAATCCGAAAGTGGATCTAAGACCCTCTTGGGTCAAAAGTTCGAGTCGGAAGGGCAAGGTGTTCCCATTGACCAATTTAGCTGAAATTTTGTATATATTCATTGTTTGAGGAGGGTCACAGTTGGGCAAAAAAGGTTTTTGATCGGAGAAAATTTTCAAAAAATGAAACACCCTATAATACAAACACAACCCAATTTTTGTCTACATTCACTTTATTGTAAGGAGCATAGAGGACATACATGTATGTACATGTTCCAAATATTCATAGACCAATGTTCAAACGAGACTTTAAGAATAGGACTCACTACACACTATTAAAGTACTGATGTATAAATTTAAAATACTGATGTATTATTAAGTGTTTTGAAGGGTCAAAAGTATGCTACTGGCCCCTTTAATCTATAACATGTAAACACTTTCAACAATAAATGCCAATCAAAATTTGAACGAGTTTAATGCTTCATTATTCCATGTAAACCATCAAAGATTAAAGGGACCTCATCCTATAATCCATAACAAGCCTAGATGTACGAATTAGACTGAACTCTGGACCCGGCTTCATATACAATTTGAAGTAAATCCAAATAAAATCGCTTACACACTGTGACAAATCACAATTCTAGCATTACACACTCATGTCTCAAACTCCCAACACATCAGCTCCATACAAATGTTAATAGAAAATAAAATCATCCATAACCGTCACATTGTTATTGTTCACAGCCTATAAAACAGGGGGTAGAAATGTTTTCATGTAGCCAGTAATCATAAAAGTAGACGTTTGATATGATACCTCACAAATATTTATTGAGTAATAAAGTACAAAATGACAGAAAGTAGCTGACAAACATGTTCCAATAGCCTGTGAATTTTTCCCCATTCTGCCTCATTTCTACCCCCTGCATTAAAACTGAACACAATTTCAATGATTCAACATCTTTCTGAACACATACAATGTATCATGATTATTTGATATACATACTGTACAAGAATAATGGAAAATGCATTAAGGAGAAAATGAAGCTAAACAATTATAATGTTGATGAATCTTAAAAGGAAGTAATGAATGAAATTTTGCATGAATGACAATATAAACACAGGCAACTGTATCATAAAAAAAGAAAAAATATTTTTGGAAAATTGATATTTTATGAAAATATAAATTTTACAAAAAAATGTTTTTTCCTTTTCAAATTGTCTTTATCAATGATAATATACACACAAAATAATGCCATAGTAAAATTCATAAATTATGTACACATTAAAACAGTTAACCTAACAAACTGTAAATTCTGATAATAATGATGAAAATGAAGTACACATAAAGTGTTGCATTATAAAATATATTGACAAACAAACACTTGTTCAACAATTATTTAGCTGTCGGCAAAAAAGAAATACCACACCAATGTCACAATCAACACTAAAACAGAACCGGTTTTTAAAGGTATATGCCAGATACTCCTATAGATGTCATCAAAGGCCAAAATAAAATATTGGGCAACCAGAAACAGACACATTTTTCTTTTTGGCCGAATAGATCATTCAAAAGTAACAAATATAAATGTAGATATTCTTAACATTATCATTGAACAAATATCGTTTATTCTTAACATTACTATCATAGAACAAGTACATGTATTTCATGAATATACAGACATAAAAGTTCAGATTCCCAATAAATTCAACGTCGGTCATTGCTTCATGCCTTGTTCTTCTTCTTCTTCTTTTTCTTGCTCGGGGGCGAGTCATCGTCGGCAATTTCTTGAGTGGTCTCCATGGTAACGTTAGCATCTTCCTCGTCTAAAAATATCAGTTTGTTCATATGAAGTTAATATAACAATGTACCATCCTAAACTATTAACAAATTTTATAAGAAATGTCAGTAGCATAAATCGCTGACTTAGAATGAGAAGGTCATAAGTACTAACTAATACTTGCGATCTTATAAGACTGATACATACATGTTTCAAATCTGCAACATAAGGCGCTTCTTATGAGCCTCATTTTCATGAAAATCTGAACTTATCATGTTGAACTAAACCAAAGTTCAAACAGCTTGATTTTCCATATTAAAGTAAAGAGCAATTTTCTGACAGTTTTTATATTGTTATCTCAGAATATTGATTTTGTACTTACAACCTTGTCATTCTTAGCCAGCGATATAGTGTACTGTACTATATGTAGTATGTACCTTACTGGTGGTTAAGTGGTACTTATGAACGAAAACGTCCAAATTGTGAATAATTAGAAATTATTTGAAAGCTGTTCACTCCCATCAAAGCATTGTAGAAAAGCCATTTAAAGGAATTGTTTATAAGACTTCATCAAGCAATCCATTCTAAAACACAGGAGAGCTCTTATCAATTTTGTGAACAAAAATGGAAGTTTTCTTTAAAGCAAAACTGTTAAAGCATCATTATTAGAAGAAAAGCGAACTGTAGATTTTGCACCAGAAATAAATTCAAGACCCAAAAATATAGCCATCTTACCATATCAAAATCCATGAAATTCAAATATCCATGGAGACAAAATCCACAAACATTCTGACTCCATTGGAAACAGACAGGTTTACAATATTTCCATTTACACTGACAAATTATTTAATTTCGTTGTTTTGGTAAAAAGACCATTTCAATGGGATGTTAATTGGTAGATTTTGCATTTCTTGTAATAATTACAAGTCAAAATTATTGTTCAATGGGATTTGATTTTTGTGGTTGAAGATGAACCACGAAATCCACTAAACTTAATCCTACAACGAAAATTAATGATTTTATTACCTTCTTGACGCTTCTTCTTTTTCTTCTTCTTCTTCGGTGGTTCTTCTAGAGCGGATGTATCAGCTGTAGTATCCATGGTTGTATCAGCAGTAACGTCACCCTCCGACTCATCTAATTTCCTCTTCTTATCCTTCTTCTTCTTCTTCTTGTCTTTCTTAGACAGTTTCTCTTGTACAACAGTTGCCTGGAGAAAGAAAAGATACAATAAACACATAATTAGGAATTGCAATAAATATTTAAGTCGCTATCAGGTTTTCAGGTTCTCAATGTTTCTGTTGCCATGGCAACCCCACATTTTGTCCGAATCCACACAAATTAGCTGTTCTTTATCTCCTTACTGGTCCCTATTTATAAACCTTGTTTGAAAACCGTTTGCACCTGGTGTCCAATGTTTGGCCTTATATGGGTGTAGGATAAATCAGCAAAGGAGGGGGGTCTTAACCATTTGGCTGCCAAGGACGGTATGTATGCTATTATCGGACACCGCAAGGACCAATTATGGAAACATAAAATGAATATAGGGCTTAGTGCAAAACTATGGTACATGTCTCTATAAATTGATGTAGTTACCATAGCTTTGCACTGAGCCCTCGATTCACTCTCTTAGTAGATATTGGTATCAGTAAAGGTTCTTCATTGAAATGGTACATATATACATATATTCTGTTAGTTCAGTACCCAGTATTCCAGGTACCCAATCCTACGGATACATGTAAATTGACAACTCTTTTATTTCCTCGCCAGCAGTAGACTTGCTAATTAAAATCATACAATTTTTATGCCGGAAAGTAGCTGAAGGAACGACATCCAGACTTGCTGACTTGGGATTTTGAGGCGGGTTTTACGTGTAGATGTGGGTGTGATAGCACAACTATGTGACAAGTTGAATGTATAGACAAGTAGACTAGTACTGTAAAATTATTTATTAGACGAAATTCTGTAGTTTTTGGTAAATAAGACCATTACGATGGGACCTTAATTTGTGGATTTTGCATTTTAGGTAATAAATACATGGGTCAAAATTATTGTCTGATGGGATTTTATTTCGTAGTTAAAGGTGAACCATGAACTCCACGAAATTCAATCCCCCACAAAAATTAATAATTTCAAAGTATGTAAGTAATGTACAATTACACGACAAACTGAATGTATCAACTTTGTAATCAGTTTACATGTTTCCTTATACATTGCATAATATGACATTGAAGGTGGGGATTGTGTGGTATATCAATTCTTATGGATGGTAAATTTCAAGAAACCTAATTTTAAATGAAAACAGTAAGTGATTACGAACTGAAATGCACTGATGGCTAAGACATAAACTCCTTGGTCAAGAAACCTGCAGGTGACTGACCAGTCTGATCCCTCCGAAATTTCAAGTCAAGCCGAAAACATGATTTCAGTTGTAGCATATTCAAGCTCATCCAAGTTAGGGTTTTTTACGCCAAAATGCTGTACCCCCAATGTTGATGCACTCTACTATATAACTATTATTCAGGGGGTACATAATTGCTAAAATTCTGTGCAATATGATCTCAACATACCTCTACCATGGCATCGTGCATCACATCAATGTTCTTCTTGGGTGCTTCTCCCGTCTCGTAAAACTTGAGTCTGTCTTCAACCTGTTGTCTTAGGAACTCACCATACACAGATGTGGGAATATCTAGAAATTTAATCATTCAGATGTGAAATTGTAAATACTGGTTTTCAGGGTGGACAAACCATGTGACTTTTCGACAAAGACTGCTGGGAAAAATCTGTCAACAATAACAGCTCTGCGAGTAGGATGTGTCCCCTGCGGTGCAAGGTTGAGTTTTGATTCATCCACACTGTCATTGAATGAAACACACTAAATTTGAAATTGAAATGAAAAAATAATGCTGTGGATAAGAAATGCTCTCATAAAATCAATCAAAGGGAAATAATAAAAAAATATGCAATTATGGGGGGGGGGCATAATAACCATCTACGAGGAACCTACACTTAATACCCCGTCATGCAGAGAAAAATATGTCATTGATATCAATATAAATATATCTTCACTTCTGTCTGCCTGAAGACCTGCCACATAACAACAGACAATAGCATCACAGACTTCACGAAAGACCCAAGAAATTTACAGGACATTCGGTCTGGTAAACTGAAATGTTTTACCAGACCGAACCAAAGTTTACAGGACCGGAATTAAAAAAACTAAATCTGAGTGATTTCACTACTTGATTGCAATTTATAAACAACATGACAAATCAATTACATATAGGCCTATGTCATTGACCAGTGTTTCCACTCCTTTTTCGGGGCAGGAGTCTTTTCACGACTGCCAAACAAAAAAGGGGGTGAAATTAGTTAAAAGTTCTCAAAACTTGAAAGAAAATATAGTAGTCTACGTATTTTTTTACATTTGGGTCGAAAATGGTTGGGGACGAATGCATAATTTCCAACAGCGTAAAAAATAATAAATCAAGCGGCAATCAACGGATATCGACGGAATATTGCTTTACAATACAACTTTTTACGATCATACAATACGATATCTAGCTAGCGGGAGGCGAGCGGCCATCTTATGCCTTACGGTAAATATCACGTTTGTTTACAAATTACATGCAACATGTGGGAATTTGACCCTGATTAAACCACGTGGACGCACTGAACCAATCGTAGGTGTCGTTATAAATACGTTTCTAAAAATAGACGTAGAACAACAGTGCTTGGGTCATGTGCAAACGAGCACTTGTTACGCACGCGCAAACAAATTGGTTTTATGTAAACTTCCGGAAGAGCTAAATTCCGTTTTTTCACGTACTTTTTGGCGATGTACGCGAAGCGGGAACATTGTTGACTTGTATTTTTACCGGACACTCGGTCTTGTAAACTTGCTACATCTTGTCGGACCGTCCCAAAATTTACCAGACATGTCCGACGGCTTTCGCGATGTCTGGCATCATAAAACCTATTACCTGAGAAACAGTCGATCCTGGATGCTATGGAGCATTTGTTAGCCAGATATCGTGAAATACGTCCCTTATTCTTTGCCCCAGCTCGTCCGATGAATGTGGAGTGAAAGATAAGTCCATATTTTGGTGTGTTTCCTTTTGTTTTCAAGGCCCTAAAAAGAAAAATTATCATTTTGAAAAGAAAATATTTATATTCTGTTCCAAAAATTAACTATGCCAATTTTCGATAGTTAATAATGCTTAAAACAACAAACTTGAGCTTATAAGATAACAGTTTCAAATACTGACAAATGCAGTGCCAGTTTGAAGGAATAAGTTTATGCAGGCTGATAGACTGTTACTAATGCTCAACACTTTTATGTTGGTTACAGTATCTCTGATTCGGGGGGATATAAGTCACCAAGAATCTGTGTAAAGTTTTGAATACAGGGGTAGACACTAACAATATTAATGCCTGGTCGGACAGTAATTGCAAGTAAGAATAAAATTTGTAAGGAAAACAGCTACTGGTCGGTCCTTCAAGACTTTCACAAGTCCTTCTCAATTTTCACTGGCCTCTGGCCGACGGACCAGTGTTAAGGGTCGAGCTCTAGAATAGAGATAGTACCCTTAACACGCTCACTGAATAGCTAAAACTAGTGCCCTAGATACATTTGTACACACCTGAATAACGCTTTCTCAGCACCAAGGATCTGTACTGTAGATGCAGGATATTTCGCCAGATTCGTTAAACTTCCAGCATGAGCAATCAATCGAGCACCAACCTATACAATAAAGATCATAATTTTATTTCGCTAATCATATCAAACAAATCAAAACAAATATAATGATCAGGGTTCTCAAAAACAGTAGGCTGCAGGCCAAACTGACTGATTAATAACTATTTTAGGTTGGCTGAAAATGGGAAATTTATACACAGTTTGAAGAAAATAGTTGCATTTAGGACCTTATCGGGCCTAATGGTAAAGCATTTCGACTTATTGAGAACCCTGACTATATGCCCCGGGTTTTTACATTAGTGTGGCGGGTCACATACACTTTCATTTTGGCAATGGATTATTTTCAAGCAGAAGGGATGTAACTTAAATTCATGAGCAATTGGTTTCAAAATATTTTACAGCAATTTGCAGAACTGAACAGAATTTTCAAATTTTATTAGTTGATACTAATTTGTTTTCAGGCCGATTGTTAAACAAGTTTTTTCCAAGTTTAATATATTTATTACTCTCAACATCTCATTCCTTATGTTATCTATAGCCACAAGGCAATAAGAGAAGCCAGTTTCCCTATTTTATCTTATATATAGTCAGGGATTGACTGATAGCATTTTAATTTTGTCTTTGAAAAGAAGTGGCCCGGATCGAACCTAAGACCTCCTGCACTTGAAATGATAGCTCAACCATTACGCTATAGAGGAGACGGTATAATAATTTGTCTTCGTCTTACCTGTTCTCCGATTAAGGAGGAGAGATTTGGTGCACATGCTGCCATCTTGCTCTTCAAGTATTCACTCAGAGACTTCCTGTATTCAACAAGGGAGATAACCTTGGACGCAAACATCTCAATATTGATCAAATCAATCACCGATATATCCATACCTGAATAGAGAGGTCAATAAATGTCATCAAACATTAACAAATAAACATAAGTCAAATTTTGCTATTTTCATAGCAAATTAAAATTTGTTAAAATTCTGTTTTTGTTCCATCCTAATGCACCAGTCAGTGTATGCCGCCCAGGTAGGCGGGGAATTATACAGAAAATCTCCCAGCAGACGGGAATTCAACAACTTTATTGACTCCTATGAATAGATTTTGGCCTGTTTTGGCCCCGGGCGGGCAGAATATTGACTAGCGCATAACTGTGGTATTGTAGTTTTGTACATGTATAGTCTGATGTAGATTGCCAGCAGTTCATCGCGTAAAGAGCCTTTCTACCAAAGTCATAAAATGACTAAAACTACTGTAAACCTAGAAATTATTTCGCGCGATTTAAGTTCGCGGTTAGTAAAAATCCGCGAAAGTAAATACCCGCGAACATGTCCAGGACAAGAAAAACGCGAAAGTTTCTCGTTTTTTGAAGGAAATTCATCATTTTGGTACGACGTTTATAAGACCGTATTATAAGTGCTTTTTTGTCAAAATATGGAATGTTAAGTGTATGTACTTTTTTTAAATAATGTCTTTTATCATCACGGTACAATAATGAAAACGCTTTTAAAAGCAAATCTTGAAAACGTGTTTAACAATACACTCAATATATGAACATGCATGAAAAAAGCGCTGATTATTACCGGGTATGTCATAATACAAAATGACTGATAGTGTCAATAAAACTGTGAAAACATTACCAGCGTAGTTTGCAATTTGTGTAAAAAATACAATAGGTAACTATCTACATCAAAAAGAGTTTGAGAGGGCTTAAATAAGGTGAGAACTATAATTAAGAAGCAATTATATACGAACCGAGCAATGCATGTGACAGGTTATAATATCAATAATTTTGTCACTATGCGACTTAGTGTTCGCGGAGTTCGCGGGAGACTTAAAAACGCGAAAGTTTGTAGCCGCGAATATGCCGACAATCGGCAAAACGCGAAAGTTTCTAGCCGCGAAAGTTTCTAGGTTTACAGTATAATACAGTTATTACGAAAATTTGGAACTGGTGAAATAATATGTTAAATTAAGTTACCCAAAACTAACCCATAGATGACTTGGAAGCATCATAGATAGCTTTCACCACAGCTTCATCCATTACGATCTCTTCAAGTTCCTCTAATTTATCATCAGTAAACTCCTTCCTGTTCTTGATCAGCTTGGCAACACGGCAGTACTTATGGTTGTCGTTAACGATCTTAACAAGTTCTGGGAAATGGTATGAGTACCACTCTCTGAAAATATGCAGTTGTCAAATATATAGTTTTGTAACGAACAGACAGACGGGTGCATCAAAATATGTCTCCGCATCAGTTGATGCCGGGGCATAAAAAACTTGTATCAAACCTACGTGATATACGAGGGCTGTTCATTTAATATCCAGACTAACACCTAAGTGTTAGATTGGAACATACAATTGTTATAAAATTTTGTTTCATAAGACTTATCCACAAACTAGATTATTTGACAGAAAATGGTATTATTTCATGCAACCAAAAACAAAAGGTGGCTTCTATAGTAACTCAATGAAGACATACATACCAGATCATCAGCAGCATATATGAGTCTCCTGCCTTTGTCTTACATGGTGAAAAACTTCATTTCTTTAAGTTAGAGCAAAGAAAATCTCCTGCATTTTAATGAAATCATAATTTTAATGAAATCTCCTGCATTTCCAACACAAATCTCATGCAAAGGGGTCTGAAAAACTTGACACGTATGTGAAGGACTTACCAGCCCTAACTAAAGTTTATAGGGAACTGTTGCATGCTTATGTGGTAGGGGGCGTGGTATATGTTCACTATTTTAGCATAGGCATTAATTAATTACCTGATTCGCATAGCGAATGTGTTGATGTTTTTATCCAGTTGGTCCAATAGTGCAATACTCTGTATGATCATGTTGTCCACTCGGTTCACATTAAACTTCACCTTGCATCTAGAGTAGCTATGACCTAAACCAAGCTGTGCCTTACTAGCAGACAACTCTGTTAGTCCCTTAACCAGGTTATGGAAGTGTACTCTGATACCTGAAAAACATTTAAGGACCAACTTAGGTTGTGAAAAATAATGAGCTGCAGTACACACTAATAGCAATTTCAGAATCTTTATCAAATCAAACATGACTGCTGTATTAGGGCTATGGTGGTCAAATCTGTTTTTGTTTTATTTGGGTGCAAAACAATTTCATTAATTGTTTAATAATATACACTGCATCAACAGTGGACACTTTATGGCACCAATTTTTTCAGGATGATCCTGACCAGTTCAAACTAATGAAAACTTCCATAGGAAACCAGCAACCATTCTACAAGAGAAGGAACTGGTACTAAGTTCAGCTTATTCTATCAGGCATGGACAATTTCAAATCCCTGCCATTTCTGTACTTAATCATCCAAATTTTATTGAAATACCTCTGATAATTTCTGGTACCACTCCTGTATGCTGACAGCTAACTTTCAACTCCTCCTGAATAGAAGCACCAATCTTGGCATCTCCTACACCCAGCATGATCTTCTGTTTCTTAGAAGATTTTGGAACATTGGTCTCGACAAAAAGTCGTAAATCATCATGAAGTACTCCTGAAAAATACAATATAAAGTGAGTCAATTATGTTTGTCAGTTTATTCAGGTTTAATGCTGCTTATCAACAATTTCACAGGTTTAGCTACCTGTCATGTATATACCCCAATGAGAGAGTAGCGGTATAAGGAAATAGTGACTTTTTACTGCTTACTTATTGAATGAAATCATCATTCGCTTGGTGTTTGAAGCAGATGTCATTGATATTTCGTCTCGAAAGTGTTTTATTTGTTAGTTAAGAGAAACAGGGAGTGAACGACCCATTGCACCTCAAAATTATCTGGAGCTCTGAAAAAAGGTAAAATCTGAAGAATACTAATCCAACTGACCTTCAGAGATGCTGTTCATATTATCGAGGGCATTGGTACCACTCTTGAATGGCGAGAATGCTGTGAGTTTAACGACAGAATTAAACTTTGCAAGATCAGCTACACCAGCTTCCACTTCTGGTTGCAGCATACCAACCTCCTCAAACTCTTTAACTCGGAATAAGCCATACCCGGAGGCATGCTCATATAATATGTAAACTGTTTGTGCCTGTAGTAAAAACAAGAAATATATATATATTTATTGAAGATCTGGAGACAGTTGCATAAGCAAGGCGCTCAGTCGCTTGGTAGCGCTACAATAAGAAACTCCTTGCTTCAAAAACGCGCTACGCAGTTGACGAAGCGAAAAATTATATGCTAATGGCGAGCGCTCGCGGCTACTTAACCGTTGCACAGCAAAGCGCTATGTATCTATCGACTAGCAAGTGTTAAAATCAGCAAAGACGCTTGCTGGTAGCATGTCATTGCAGTAGTAAGGCGCTTCCAAAGAGCTTGATAGTGCCTTGGCTATGCAATGGTCTCCTGTGTACCGTAACTACATGAATTGTTTCTAAACGCTTGAAGTGGTTTGAAAAGTTGAATGCATCCATGAAATTGAAAGCTTTATATTAACTTACACCGAAATATGCTTTGTTAAATGTGTTTTGTCTTTTCAATTTATATCCAAAGTAAAAGAAAGATCAATTGAAAGACGCTCAATTTCAACATCGAATTCAACACCACACATGCAGGAATTCACATTCTATATTTCTGATACACAAATCGTCAAAGATTATTAGCCAATGTACGCATTTATAAATTTAAACAATTCAATAAATAGCGCACACCATTCATTACATTACGTCCCAATCATAAAAGTTTAGAAATGTCTCTAAAACATGGCCATATCCGAAGATCGTATCCGAACACTACTACACTATGCCTCGTGATTTTCGCCGTAACGATGATATAATCGTTTGGCATGTATAAATATCAATGCACAAACAACAAACGTGTACCATAAACATAAAATCGTATATAATGTGTATAAAAATCACTTAATTAACCCTAGAAATACCGTGTTTTTATAACCCACGTGCGTTTACCTACCATGTTTCAGTTTACAAATTCAACTTCCGGTTTAGGTTGGGGTTAAACCAAAGTCAAGCTGGCGAACGATAAATAGCCAACGATAGTCCAGCGAACGATAAGGATTTGGGTTAAACACCACTAAATTTCCTAGCAAACAATAAGACTGGGTATGATAAAAATTGGCGTACTGAGACAACCAGGCTCTGTGACCCCGGAAGACCGGGTATGTAGATGTAGGGCAGGTGGACGAGAGTAGAAAAACACCGTCGCTAGGCCCCTATCTTGGGGCTGAAAGAGGGGCCAGACCCTCAAAGTAGCCAAAATAGCGTTATGCCATAGGCGACTTATGATGGGTTCGAGCCCGTGTACCGCCCAAACCATGCTTTGTGACCCCAAAAGACCGGGTATACAGACGTAGTGTATGATCGTACGAGTCGAACGGGACCCTCTGCAAGTTCCTATCTTGGGGAGGGTAGCGGCTAGGGGTCGGACCCCGTGGTGCCTATAATAGCGGTGTATTGAACTTTGCGTTTTGGGCCGGTTTCGGGCCCGAACAGAGCCCAAACCAGGCTCTGTGACCCCGGAAGACCGGGTATGTAGATGTAGGGCAGGTGGACGAGAGTAGAAAAACACCGTCGCTAGGCCCCTATCTTGGGGCTGAAAGAGGGGCCAGACCCTCAAAGTAGCCAAAATAGCGTTATGCCATAGGCGACTTATGATGGGTTCGAGCCCGTGTACCGCCCAAACCATGCTTTGTGACCCCAAAAGACCGGGTATACAGACGTAGTGTATGATCATACGAGTCGAACGGGACCCTCTGCAAGTTCCTATCTTGGGGAGGGTAGCGGCTAGGGGTCGGACCCCGTGGTGCCTATAATAGCGGTGTATTGAACTTTGCGTTTTGGGCCGGTTTCGGGCCCGAACAGAGCCCAAACCAGGCTCTGTGACCCCGGAAGACCGGGTATGTAGATGTAGGGCAGGTGGACGAGAGTAGAAAAACACCGTCGCTAGGCCCCTATCTTGGGGCTGAAAGAGGGGCCAGACCCTCAAAGTAGCCAAAATAGCGTTATGCCATAGGCGACTTATGATGGGTTCGAGCCCGTGTACCGCCCAAACCATGCTTTGTGACCCCAAAAGACCGGGTATACAGACGTAGTGTATGATCATACGAGTCGAACGGGACCCTCTGCAAGTTCCTATCTTGGGGAGGGTAGCGGCTAGGGGTCGGACCCCGTGGTGCCTATAATAGCGGTGTATTGAACTTTGCGTTTTGGGCCGGTTTCGGGCCCGAACAGAGCCCAAACCAGGCTCTGTGACCCCGGAAGACCGGGTATGTAGATGTAGGGCAGGTGGACGAGAGTAGAAAAACACCGTCGCTAGGCCCCTATCTTGGGGCTGAAAGAGGGGCCAGACCCTCAAAGTAGCCAAAATAGCGTTATGCCATAGGCGACTTATGATGGGTTCGAGCCCGTGTACCGCCCAAACCATGCTTTGTGACCCCAAAAGACCGGGTATACAGACGTAGTGTATGATCATACGAGTCGAACGGGACCCTCTGCAAGTTCCTATCTTGGGGAGGGTAGCGGCTAGGGGTCGGACCCCGTGGTGCCTATAATAGCGGTGTATTGAACTTTGCGTTTTGGGCCGGTTTCGGGCCCGAACAGAGCCCAAACCAGGCTCTGTGACCCCGGAAGACCGGGTATGTAGATGTAGGGCAGGTGGACGAGAGTAGAAAAACACCGTCGCTAGGCCCCTATCTTGGGGCTGAAAGAGGGGCCAGACCCTCAAAGTAGCCAAAATAGCGTTATGCCATAGGCGACTTATGATGGGTTCGAGCCCGTGTACCGCCCAAACCATGCTTTGTGACCCCAAAAGACCGGGTATACAGACGTAGTGTATGATCATACGAGTCGAACGGGACCCTCTGCAAGTTCCTATCTTGGGGAGGGTAGCGGCTAGGGGTCGGACCCCGTGGTGCCTATAATAGCGGTGTATTGAACTTTGCGTTTTGGGCCGGTTTCGGGCCCGAACAGAGCCCAAACCAGGCTCTGTGACCCCGGAAGACCGGGTATGTAGATGTAGGGCAGGTGGACGAGAGTAGAAAAACACCGTCGCTAGGCCCCTATCTTGGGGCTGAAAGAGGGGCCAGACCCTCAAAGTAGCCAAAATAGCGTTATGCCATAGGCGACTTATGATGGGTTCGAGCCCGTGTACCGCCCAAACCATGCTTTGTGACCCCAAAAGACCGGGTATACAGACGTAGTGTATGATCATACGAGTCGAACGGGACCCTCTGCAAGTTCCTATCTTGGGGAGGGTAGCGGCTAGGGGTCGGACCCCGTGGTGCCTATAATAGCGGTGTATTGAACTTTGCGTTTTGGGCCGGTTTCGGGCCCGAACAGAGCCCAAACCAGGCTCTGTGACCCCGGAAGACCGGGTATGTAGATGTAGGGCAGGTGGACGAGAGTAGAAAAACACCGTCGCTAGGCCCCTATCTTGGGGCTGAAAGAGGGGCCAGACCCTCAAAGTAGCCAAAATAGCGTTATGCCATAGGCGACTTATGATGGGTTCGAGCCCGTGTACCGCCCAAACCATGCTTTGTGACCCCAAAAGACCGGGTATACAGACGTAGTGTATGATCATACGAGTCGAACGGGACCCTCTGCAAGTTCCTATCTTGGGGAGGGTAGCGGCTAGGGGTCGGACCCCGTGGTGCCTATAATAGCGGTGTATTGAACTTTGCGTTTTGGGCCGGTTTCGGGCCCGAACAGAGCCCAAACCAGGCTCTGTGACCCCGGAAGACCGGGTATGTAGATGTAGGGCAGGTGGACGAGAGTAGAAAAACACCGTCGCTAGGCCCCTATCTTGGGGCTGAAAGAGGGGCCAGACCCTCAAAGTAGCCAAAATAGCGTTATGCCATAGGCGACTTATGATGGGTTCGAGCCCGTGTACCGCCCAAACCATGCTTTGTGACCCCAAAAGACCGGGTATACAGACGTAGTGTATGATCGTACGAGTCGAACGGGACCCTCTGCAAGTTCCTATCTTGGGGAGGGTAGCGGCTAGGGGTCGGACCCCGTGGTGCCTATAATAGCGGTGTATTGAACTTTGCGTTTTGGGCCGGTTTCGGGCCCGAACAGAGCCCAAACCAGGCTCTGTGACCCCGGAAGACCGGGTATGTAGATGTAGGGCAGGTGGACGAGAGTAGAAAAACACCGTCGCTAGGCCCCTATCTTGGGGCTGAAAGAGGGGCCAGACCCTCAAAGTAGCCAAAATAGCGTTATGCCATAGGCGACTTATGATGGGTTCGAGCCCGTGTACCGCCCAAACCATGCTTTGTGACCCCAAAAGACCGGGTATACAGACGTAGTGTATGATCATACGAGTCGAACGGGACCCTCTGCAAGTTCCTATCTTGGGGAGGGTAGCGGCTAGGGGTCGGACCCCGTGGTGCCTATAATAGCGGTGTATTGAACTTTGCGTTTTGGGCCGGTTTCATATTAGATTATCTTGTCATAGTCATGCATAATGTCAATCGTAACTTCTCATCCATTTCCGTAACTGAAAATGCAAATGTGCAATTTCGTTAGATTTACGCCGAGGAATTCCGATTAACATAACGTGCATTTGTACATGATTGTGATATTAAATGCCTTGTCAAAATTTAATGTCAATAGTGACTGTCGATAATTTGTAACGTATTTCAAAATTTTCCTGAATCTCAATTTTAGCGTCAAAACAATTAATGTTGATGTTTTTGAAACCCAAAAATCCAAACAAAAATGTCGAAATTATTGATTTCGTCATTTTGACCGGTACCAATTTTATGCAGAGCTATCATTGTTGTTTATTCACGAGTATTTCTGATTTATGAATCTATAAATTGTCTACCTTTATGCACCAGTCAGTTGCATACACGCCCCTCCCCACCGGTATGGGCGGTGGACGGCCGGGGAGACGGTCGTGTTTTTACCTTTTAACTTTCCCCAGGGGTCTTCCAGGGTAACACAGCCTGCTTTGGACTGTAGAGGGACTAAACCCCCATACCGGAAACATAATTTAATGCATTTTCAATGATAATTATGAAAATAATAATAAATACATGTACATTTTGTAATGATAATAATAATCACGAATACATCTAAAGTGGTTTGCATAATATTATTTGGTTCAAGACCAATTTTCAATAATTGATTAATTATGGTCGACATCAACATGAAACAACAATTTACAGAAATGACAAAGTCAATACTTAGTAATGAAGAAACGAAACAAATTACAAAAACTAAAGCATTATGGTAATGATACTCAAAATAACAATGTACATGTAATTAATTGGTGTAATGTTGTAGTGTGAAATAATGCCAATTTTACATCATGTAGTGATTATGGTGCTTTAGGAGTGAGTAAGTAAGTAAGTAAGTTAGTAAGTAAGTCTTTATTTTACGAGGCTAACATATTTACAATAATGCAATCTTCCATACGGGCCTCAACATATATACATTAAATATAAAGGGTACATTACATGAAAAATAGGTATACAAATATAATCAACAAAGTAATAGTTACAAAGGTAAGATATATCAACAGGATGAGTCGTGTTCTATGTCTATGTTTGTTTATGGGTATTGCCATTTAATGTATGCATTTTGGAATTTATTTCTTGTGTCTGATTTTCGTACTGCTTTTGGTATTTCATTCCATATGTTTGGTCCTGAGTAGGCAAGTGATTTTCTGGAGAATTCAAAATTTGTTGATGGTACATTTAGTTCTTCATTGGTTATGGATCTGAGATTACATGAATGAACTTGGTTTATTTTTTTTATTTTTTGTTGCTTGTATCTTGGAAATTGGTTGTCATTGAGTGATTTGTACACTAGAATTTATTTTTTATATTCAACTCTTTTGTCAAATTTCATCCACTGAAGTTTATTGAACAAAACGTCAGAGGGAGTGTAAAAGTCTTGTACATCAAGAATAACACGTGCTGCCCGTTTTTGGAATTTAATGACTTCGTTCATTATCTTTTTGTCTGTATTACCCCAGATTGAACAGCAATAATCTAGGTGTGGGAGGATGTAAGCATTAAAAATAATTTTCTTGTTGGAACATCTAAGTATTGTTTGATTCGCATGAGTAGGAAGAGTTGTGTATTGCATTTTTTATGGTTTTTGTCAATATGAGTTTTCCATTTTAGTGTATTATCTATATTGATTCCAAGAAGTCTTTCATTTTCTGAAAGTTCAATATCACGGTTCTGTAATTTCAATTTGATGCCTGGGATGTTCGGTTTGTTTGTTTGTCTTGTTATATACATATGTTTTGTTTTTTGTGCATTGCTTATCATGGAGTTTTGTGCGCACCATGAATCTACAATGTCAAGATCAGATTGAAGGATCTGATGGATGTCTTGAATTGTAATACCTGATGTTGTTAGTGTTGTGTCGTCAGCAAAGATGTCTGTTGTAGAAGACTTAATATGATAAGGTAAGTCATTTATATAAATGAGAAATAACAGGGGTCCCAAAACTGAGCCTTTTGGAACACCTGAAACTATATCTGCGGGGGTCTGAAAGTTTTGCAGAAACGCATACTTTCTGTGTTCTGTTTGATAGATAGGAATTAATCCAAGCTATGCTGTCTGATGACAAATGGTAAAATTTGAGCTTGTCTATAAGAATATTGTGGTTGACAAGGTCAAATGCTTTGGTGACAATTTTGGTGGTCTCACCACTCATTCAGCCCAAAGATAGCATCCTATTGATTGTTTCTGTTAATTCATATGGGCTTGGGCTACGACTGTATACTCACTCCTCCAGGTTAACGCAAGCTAGCTTGGGTTGTACATGTATATTGTTTTATGGCAACATTGAGGGTCTGACGCCGGTTCCTGCAACAGGATATAACTCTATCAAAGGTCTCATTTCATTCTAGGAGCAAGTGCTATAGCTTCATTTCGTGTTTTAGTTCATAGAGTCTCGTTTGTGATCGAATTCATCAAAGGTCGCCTATAGACAACAGCGCCGTAACTACACTGAGGCCAGGCGAGGCAGCTGCCTCGGCTAAAATTTGGACACTAACCTTTTCGTGGAAAATGTGTCTTCAACTTATATTTAAAATAAAATGCCTGAATAAAAAAAAATATTACAAGCTGTCGCAAGTTATAAACAAAGAGTGCAACTTGAGGCACTAGATTTGCACCTTAATGGTAGTATACCTAGTGCAACTTGAGGCACTAGATTTGCACCTTAATGGAAGTATACCTAGTGCAAATTGAGGCACTAGATTTGCACCTTAATGGTAGTATACATAGTGTAACTTGAGGCACTAGATTTGCACCTTAATAATAATAATAATAATAAAGACTGTATTTATAGAGGCAACATAGTTAGGCATTTGCCCAATCTTCCCTGCGAGCCTCTGAAATTCAACACATTTACATAATATATACAACAACAGTCACATTAAAAATGGCAAAAGGAAAAAACTAAACAATTCAATGATAAGGAATATACATAGTGCAATATATAATAATAATGTCATCTTAAAGAGGCGTTTCCTACAACCCCGATCTTTTAAATCGATTCAGGAATACTATACATTAAATGAGAATCATTATTGCTTAGTCTTCTCAAATTTTCAACAAAAAGCTCCCACTGATTACCGAGGAGAGAGTGAAAACATATTGCTGTAACTAGCCAAAATAGTTCATAGTTGTTTCCCTTTGACCACATAATAATAAATCGCTGGAAGCGATAAATTATTATTGGTGATTAAAATATATTTTGACATTATAGAGACATTAATGGAAGTATATATAGTGCAACTTGGGGAACTAGATTTGCACCTTAATGGTAGTATACAGTGCAGTTAGAAAGAAAGTGGCACCGGTACACCCTACCCTTAATATCGCCGAAATCCAGGTCAATGTAATGTGAGTAAAAAATACTTTAAAATAATTAATATGCCAATTTTCGCTACGCTCGCATAGTACTGTTTACAATAAATGTAAGGAAGAGGTGGGCTGCACATTTAAGAGTATAAGCATGTGCATATAAGTATTTTCTGCTTTGAGCTATTGTTTGCCATGAATTTTCTTGATGTTCCGTTTCAATACCAAAACAAGAGACCAAAGAATTGGAACATATGAATTTGTTGTTTTAAAAGTCCTGTGGAGCATGACATTGGTCCCTGAATTTACTTGCATTCAAATCGTTCAAGCTTCCCCTTAACACAAATGTGCAGCCTTTGAGTTCGTAGGATATGCTGATGAAAGGTGTCTCGAATAGAAAAACGATCCTGTCGTCAATAGTGCTCTTCTAGCTGGCTTAATTCGCCTTCACAACAGCTGTATCAGTGACTATTATCAATTAGAAAAATAGTTTCTATAGGCTACATAGATAAATCTATAAGTGAATACTATCAAATACAGAATATGTTTTGGCATGGTGTTCAAATAATATAAATAATGTTTATCTAGCTCGCTTCGCTATTCTACTTTTCAAATTATGTCAATGTTGAAAGTGTATTCGGTGGTTTAATTGCATGGTTTTAGAAACGTTCTAGGTTAACAAATGCACAGGGCCACTACACGGTCATAACTAAGGATTGCATCGAGCGCAAACGTAACCCTTTTACACCAATTTAAGTGGTCCTTGTTAGGAGTGCAATATTTTACATTTGTAAATAAACCCAGCTCGCTTCGCTCGCCAAATGAATTGAACACATATTTAAGAATGTCATGTAGAGAGTAGTTTGTGCTACCTGAGCCAAAATAACTACTCGTTTGAAATATCATGTAGAGAACTAGTTTGCATGACATGCAACTTGGAGAAACAGTGAATTTATGTGGCATGCAGCTCATGTAAATAATGCGAGGATTGATCATACCATTTAGAGAACCAGTTTGTGTGAGCTAGGGAAAATCATGCATCTTTAAGGATTTATCACACCACGCGAGTTTATACCCATTTAAAATATCATGTAGACAACGAATTTCGTTGGGGGCTCGTACATATAGTTTTTTTCTGGCTCGCTTCGCTTCACTATTCAATATCATATAGAGAACGAAATGTATGGGCTGATACAAATAGTGCATTTTTGTGGCTCGCTGCGCTCGCCAAATAATTTATGAGCATTAAATTAATGCTCATAAATTATTTGGCGAGCGAAGCCCCTGTTAATAATATCAGGTTGAAAAAAATATGTGTGGGCTCGGACAAATAGTGTATATTTGCAATAAATGATGCTATTATTAATATCATGTAGAGAAGAAATTTGTGTCAGCTTCCACAAATAGTCCCTTTTTCTGACTCGCTTCGCTCGCCAAATACATTGTAAATATTCAAAATAGAATGTACAGAACGAATTTGGACGTTCCCTCCTGTCACAAATTTCTTCTCTACATGATATTAATAATCGCATAATTTACTGCAAATATGCACTATTTGTCGCACCCCTTTGGAAAATTCCTAGTTACGGTCATGTCCAGCCCCAAGGCTGCCTCGGCTAAAATTCGTGTCTGGGTACGGCACTAGACAAATGCATAAATTTTAGCTGTATTGATACAGCCTGATAAGAGGCTAACAAGTTCCTCAAAAGACAAAAGGTAGACAAAAGGTTGGAATCAACCTCCCTTTCAGCACAAAGACAGGGATAGCGACGGTCGTATTCGACTCATGTTAATCTGTCTTACATCTACATACCTGGTCGTCAGGTGTCACACAGCTTAGTTAGAGCTCTACACGGTACAAATGTGATAATAATAATAATGACTTTATTTTACGAGGTTAACACATTTGCATAATATTAAGACAATCATGTACAGTGATCCCTCTCTTGGGCGACATTCTTCGGAGACCGAAAAAGTGTTTGTTGTAGAGAGGGAGTCGTTGTGGAAAGGGGAATGTATGTCTAACTCCCTTGTGAATGAAACATGCCAAACCTTCCACAAAAGGGTACACATAAGCACATGTACAACGAAACAAGATCTTCCAGGTGGACCCAACATAGATACGTGTACAAGTAATATAATACGAAAGTACGAATATGGCTTAATGCTATATTGACTACTTCGGGGATCTGGTCCATCTTTCAACCCAAAGATAGGGACAAAGTGACGATATTTTTCGACTCCCAACCGCCGGGCCTACTTCTACATATTAGGTCTTAGGGGTTTCAGAGCCTGGTTTGGGCTATATTAGGGCCCGAAACCGGCCAAAAACGCAAAATTCAATACTCTGCTACTATAGGCGCTTCGGGATCCGGTCCCTAGCCCCTATCAGCCCCAAGAAAGGAACTTGCCGAGGGTCTCGTTCGACTCGTACGATCATACACTACGTCTGTATACCCGGTCTTTTGGGGTCACAAAGCATGGTTTGGGCGGTACATCGGCGGTCGAATACATCCAAAAAATCCGCCCATGGAATAACGCTTTTTTGGCTACTTTGGGGATCTGGCCCTTCTTTCAGCCCCGAGATAAGGGCCTAGCGACGGTATTTTTCAACTCTTGTCCACCTGCGCTACATCTACATACCCAGTCTTCCGGGGTCGCAGAGCCTGGTTTGGGCTCTGTTCGGGCCCGAAACCGGCCCAAAACGCAAAGTTTAATACACTGCTATTATAGGCACCACGGGGTCCGACCCCTAGCCGCTACCCTCCCCAAGATAGGAACTTGCAGAGGGTCTCGTTCGACTCGTATGATCATACGCTACGTCTGTATACCCAGTTTTTGGGGTCACAAAGCATGTTTGGGCGGTACACAGGCTCAAACCCTTCCAAAGACGCCTATGGCATAACGCTATTTTGGCTACTTTTGGGGTCTGGTCCCTCTTTCAGCCCCAAGATAGGGGCCTAGCGACGGTATTTTTGAACTCTCATCCATCTGCCCTACACCTACATACCCCCCAGTCTTCCGGGGTCACAGAGTCTGGTTTGGGCTCTGTTCGGGCCCGAAACCGGCCCAAAACGCAAAGTTCAATACACTGCTACCATAGGCACCACAGGGTCCGGCCCCTAGCCGCTACCCTCCACAAGATAGGAACTTGCCGAGGGTCTCGTTCGACTCGTATGATCATACACTACGTCTGTATACCCTGTCTTTTGGGGTCACAAAGAATGGTATGGGCGGTACATGGGCTCGAACCCATCATAACTCGACAATGACATACAGCTATTTTGGCTACTTTGGGGATCTGACCCCTCTTTCAGCCCCCAGATAAGGGCCTAGCGACGGTATTTTTCAACTCTCGTCCGCCTGCCCTACATCTTCATACCCGATCTTCCGGGGTCACAGAGCCTAGTTTGGGCCCTGTTCGGGCCCGAAACTGGCCCCAAACGCAGTTCAACACACTGCTATTAAAGGCACCACGGGGTCAGGCCCCTAGCCGCTACGCTCCCAAAGAAAGGAACTTGCTGAGGGTCTCGTTCGACTCGTATAATCATACACTACGTCTGTATATCCGGTCTTTTGGGGTTACAAAGCATGGTTTGGGCGGTACACAGGCTCGAACCCATCATAAGTCGCCTTTGGCATAACGCTATTTTGACTACTTTGGGGATCTGGCCCCTCTTTCAGCCCCAAGATAGGGGCCTAGCGACGGTGTTTTTCTACTCTCGTCCACCTGCCCTACATCTACATACCCGGTCTTCCGTGGTCACAGAGCCTGGTTTGGGCTCTGTTCGGGCCCGAAACCGGCCCAAAACGCAAAGTTCAATACACTGCTATTATAAGCACCACGGGGTCAGACCCCTAGCCGCTACCCTCCCCAAGATAGGAATTTGCAGAGGGTCTCGTTCGACTCTTATGATCATACACTACGTCTGTATACCCGGTCTTTTGGGGTCACAAAGCATGGTTTGGGCGGTACACGGGCTCGAACCCATCATAAGTCGCCTATGGCATAACGCTATTTTGGCTACTTTGGGGGTGTGGCCCCTCTTTCAGCCCCAAGATAGGGGCCTAGCGACGGTGTTTTTCTACTCTCGTCCACCTGTCCTACATCTAGATACCCGGTCTTCCGGGGTCACAGAGCCTGGTTTGGGCTCTGTTCGGGCCCGAAACCGGCCCTAAACGCAAAGTTTAATACACTGCTATTATAGGCACCACGGGGTCAGACCCCTAGCCGCCAGCCTCCCCAAGATAGGAACTTGCAGAGGGTCTCGTTCGACTCGTATGATCATACACTACGTCTGTATACCCTGTTTTTTGGGGTCACAAAGCATGGTTTGGGCGGTACACGGGCTCGAACCCATCATAAGTCGCCCATGGAATAACGCTATTTTGGCTACTTTGGGGGTCTGGTCCCTCTTTCAGCCCCAAGATAGGGGCCTAGCGACGGTGTTTTTCGACTCTCGTTCACCTGCCCTACAACGACATACCTGGTCTTCCGGGGTCACAGAGCCTGGTTTGGGCTCTGTTATGGCCCGAAACCGGCCCAAAACGCAAAGTTCAATACACTGCTATTATAGGTACCACGGGGTCAGACCCCTAGCCGCTACCCTCCCCAAGATAGGAACTTGCAGAAGGTCTCGTTTGACTCGTTTGATCATATACTACGTCTGTATACTCGGTCTTTTGGGGTCACAAAGCATGGTTTGAGCGGTACACGGGCTCGAACCCATCATAAGTCGCCTATTGCATAGCGCTATTTTGGCTACTTTGGGGGTCTGGCCCCTCTTTCAGCCCCAAGATAGGGGCCTAGCGACGGTGTTCTTCTACTCTCGTCCACCTGCCCTACATCTACATACCCGGTCTTCCGGGGTCACAGAGCCTGGTTTAGGCTCTGTTCAGGCCCGAAACCGGCCCAAAACGCAAAGTTCAATACACTGCTATTATAGGTACCACGGGGTCAGACCCCTAGCCGCTAACCTCCCCAAGATAGGAACTTGCAGAGGGTCTCGTTCGACTCGTTTGATCATATACTACGTCTGTATACCCGGTCTTTTGGGGTCACAAAGCATGGTTTGGGCGGTACACGGGCTCGAACCCATCATAAGTCGCCTATTGCATAGCGCTATTTTGGCTACTTTGGGGGTCTGGCCCCTCTTTCAGCCCCAAGATAGGGGCCTAGCGACGGTGTTTTTCTACTCTCGTCCACCTGCCCTACATCTACATACCCGGTCTTCCGGGGTCACAGAGCCTGGTTTGGGCTCTGTTCGGGCCCGAAACCGGCCCAAAACGCAAAGTTCAATACACTGCTATTATAGGCACCACGGGGTCCGACCCCTAGCCCCTACCCTGCCCAAGATAGGAACTTGCAGAGGGTCTCGTTCGACTCGTATGATCATACACTACGTCTGTATACCCTGTTTTTTGGGGTCACAAAGCATGGTTTGGGCGGTACACGGGCTCGAACCCATCATAAGTCGCCCATGGCATAACGCTATTTTGGCTACTTTGGGGGTCTGGCCCCTCTTTCAGCCCCAAGATAGGGGCCTAGCGACGGTGTTTTTCTACTCTCGTCCACCTGCCCTACATCTACATACCCGGTCTTCCGGGGTCACAGAGCCTGGTTTGGGCTCTGTTCGGGCTCGAAACCGGCCCAAAACGCAAAGTTCAATACACTGCTATTATAGGTACCACGGGGTCCGACCCCTAGCCGCTACCCTCCCAAAGATAGGAACTTGCAGAGGGTCTCATTCGACTCGCATGATCATACACTACGTCTGTATACCCGGTCTTTTGGGGTCACAAAGCATGGTTTGGGTGGTACACGGGCTCACACCCATCATAAGTCGACAATGACATACAGCTATTTTGGCTACTTTGGGGGTCTGGCCCCTCTTTCAGCCCCAAGATAGGGGCCTAGCGACGGTATTTTTCTACTCTCGTCCACCTACCCTACATCTACATATCCGGTCTTCCGATGTCACAGAGCCTGGTTTGGGCTCTGTTCGGGCCCGAAACCGGCCCAAAACGCAAAGTTCAATATACTGCTATTATATGCACCACGAAGTCCGGCCCCTAGCCGCTATCCTCCCCAAGATAGGAACTTGCCGAGAGTCTAGTTCGACTCTTATGATCATACACTACGTCTGTATACCCTGTCTTTTGGGGTCACAAAGCATGGTTTAGATGGTACACGGGCTCGAACCCATCATAAGTCGACAATGACATTCAGGTATTTTGGCTACTTTGGGGGTCTGGCCCCTCTTTCAGCACCAAGATAGGGGCCTAGCGACGGTATTTTTCAACTCTATTCCACCTCTCCTACATCTACATACCCGGTCTTTCGAGCTCACAAAGCCTGGTTGCCTCAATATTCCCCTTTTTATCATACCCATTCTTATCGTTTGCTGGGAAATTCTTATTGTTCGCTGGGAAATTTAGTGGTGTATAACCTATATCCTTATCGTTCGCTGGAGTTATTGTTCGCTGCTATCGCTCGCTGGCTTGACTTTAGCTGGGGTTAAAACTCTGACTACACGTGGATATATTTTTCACACTTATCACGGAATTAGAGTAATGTAGACATGCGGACATTCATTCATATTTGTTTTTTACTCTGTTAAGCTAGCTAACGCATATGGTGTATAATATCTAAATGTTTATATTATGACATATTTATTCAAAGTTTCCATTATTCAGTTTGTTATTTATAACAGGAAAATTCAAATTCAGAATAAATAAATCTACGTTTTTTAAAATTATTTTTAAAGACTTTTTTACATCAAGAATATGATGTATTTGATATACCAAAATGTAATTTTAATATCAACAAGAAATGAGAAAATAGTATTGTAAATCCGATATCAACAAAAATCGAAATTTTTAATCTTGTTTTTTTTTTCATGGAGTTAGATAGTAGGCCCCCCATAGGCGGGTCCAAGGGGGGGGGGGGGCGGACCGGGCGTTAAATTACGTTACCATGAATTAAGTATAGTTATGTTAAAATTCGCTCCTACGCCCATGCAGGACTTTGCCCTGTATCCAAGCAAATTTCTTACGCCCCCTCTAACCGAAATTCCTGGAACCGCCCATGGCCCCTATATACGGTCCATGTTTTTTGCAGGGATTTTAAATATCGTACTATTTATAGAGGAGATCCTGTATTTATAGAGACGATCCTGTAATTAACAAAGGCCATGGAAATAGATAGAGCTTATCGACACTCCCCATGCAAAGGCCTAGTCTATTTTAGATTTGTGTTATTAGAAATTAGTTTATTAATGATTTCATTCTTGATCAAGAGTTCAATATATAGATTTCTAAAATGTATTTATAAAAATCGATTTTTTTGTATGTAAAAATGGTCAGTATTTCATATTATAAAAAATCGAATTCTTGAGATCAACAGGGATTTTATATATAGGACTAATTATTATTAAGTACATGTACTGTCCATTATAAGTCCTCCTCGATGATACTGATTGCGTTATGTCAACATGTCTAAAAATAGTACAATGGTGCCCATATCAAGAAATTGTACTCTTGATATCAAAAACAATTTCTTAACATACAAAATTAAATGCCTTAAATATAGTATTTAAAACGGCACCACTTACGTCCCAGATTCATTATTGACGACACGGCTTTTGTTTACTTCACAGTCGTGTTTGGGGACCTGTTGACATTTTTATGATTTTATCCCAATCTCAACCAACATTCTTTAAATCATGGTCCATGGGCTTTCCAAGATCATTGGGAAAAGACTTAAAGCCTTGGTTTGAGAATTAGAACCACATATCGCTGGCTTAGAACCAGAAGGTCGTAACTACCAAATCGATATATTGAGAAAACAAGAGAAAACTGTCTGTAATTTACTCTTTACCTATGGGAAAACACGTTTTTAAAACTTCATTTTGGTCAACATGACAATTTCAGGTTTTCATGAAAATATGCTCATAAGAAGCGCATTGTGAAGCAGATTTCAAATATGCATGCGTCTTATAAGGTCGTAAGAGGTAGTTACGACCTTCTGGTTCTAAGCCATAGATATGATAAAGCTATATAAGCAGATCACCCTTATGGTATCATTTAAATTTAGTCTGTAAAGTGTGCTTAAACTTAATACTCTTGCGAAGTTGAAATCAGAAAGTTCATGTCCTTGTAATTTCACTAAAAATATTAAGTTATTACCCAGCTGAGACTGCTATTTTGAATACATATTTTGTGGGTTAGATGACTCAAATTTGTGCTATTACCCTATATATTAATTCATCTCAGTGAGATGCCATTTTAATAGGACAAAACATGATAAATTCGATTTTTACAGAAAATAGTGTTTTAAAGGTAAACCCAATTTGAGTAAAAACTTAAGTATGAAGTTCATAATTATTAATTATTGAATTTCCATGAGCATTTCATGCAAACAAGAATCACTTAGGCTTACTATATGATTATATTTAGCAATATTTAAATACACAGTTTCTAGCAACTGTCTATGACACAAGACTATAATTGCAGTCATATAATAGATTGAAAATAGCAGTCACAGCTGAGCATTAACGTTTTCGTGGATTTGGAGCTAGCTGATAACTACGGGTAACTGAGCTTCAAATCGGCAAAGACTCTTTTCTATAGTCCTGCCGACTATAGTCCAGTCTGGCGGCTATAATGCAGATAGCCTTTTAGCAGTCACATATAGCCGCAGCAGAATTTAAGTGATGTTAGGGTTAAGGTAAGGGGTTTGGGCTAGGGGTTAAGGTTTGGGTTACGTACGTATAGGGGTTAGGGGCTAGGGTTAGAGTAAGTTTTAGGGGTGAAGGTTTGGGTTGGGGCTAGAGCTAGGGTTAAGGTGAGGCTTAGGGGCTAGTGTTTGGGTCAGGGGCTATGGTTAGGGTTTTGGAAAGGTTTAGGGGCTAGGGTTTGGGTTAGGGACCAGGGCACTGTTTTACTAACAATGCGTAAATGTCGCGTAAATTTACGCATAGATATCTACCTTACGCAAACTCGTAAGAGTGTTTTACTAAACGATCGCAAGTACTGGCATACATTTACGCAAACATATTGAAGATTGAACGTAACTCGGGACACAATATAACAAATATAACGGGTACCAGAATGAATAAATATACGTCAAGATTTGATGATTAATCACGGCCTGAAACAACAAGTGACGGTCTAAAACAACAAATGACGGTCCAAAATAACATGCGACGGTCAAAAATCATCAGTGCGTGTTAAACACTCTTCACTTACGTTCATATTTGCCATTTAGGGTTGCCCAGCCTTGGCGTAGAAATAAGCTAAAACTTACGACAGAATGTGAACTAAAATATCTTTGTAAAACGCATTTACGCAAATATTGTCGACGTACGCAATATTTTAGGAAATCTTAGGTTTACGCTTGCGTAAATGCTTTGATAAAACAGTGCCCAGGTTTAGGGATTAGGGTATATTTATGCTCAGGATATTTAGTGGTATATGCATAGGACCATAGCCAAAGTGTGAACTATAGCCTAAGTATAGGATATAACTGTATATTAAAAAAGTCGCACCCCTTCAAACGATTAAGCACCATTGACCATTATCCGATGCACGATAATGAACTAAGTTAGGCAAATCTTCGGAAAGTTGAACAAGAGTTACAGAGTTACTTCCCTTATTACATTTTATTGATCAAACATGTAATATTATTATTCATGTATTTATCAGTAGCAAAGCCGATATAAGCATGGTATTACAGTTATTTACATCTCCCAATACATAACATATTGACTTGGCATTGCTCCACAGCCGTTCTATACAAATTGTTACCCTGAAGTGGGTGTATTAACGTTTTTAATACATTTTACATGAATACGTTTTATAATGTTACATGGCCCACGACATGTTTACTCGGTTTAATCATGGTAATGGTTCAATAATAACAAAGCGACATCATGATCTATTTTTAGATTTTATATGCTGTAGGATGACAGAATAAACGAAGTTTAACATAGCTCTTACAAAGATTTTGGGATGTATATGTACGTGTAAAAGGTTTGTGAGTTTGTCATTTTTCTACACATTTATGCTCCATCAATTATATTCACTGACTCACCATCTGTTAATTAATCATTTCAAACATTTCTCTAATGAGTGTGCTGAGTTTGCCATGGTTAGATTACAGTATTATTACATGTTAATGGAATGTAACTTAACATTCGAACGAAGGGTTAAACGGTTCTCATACAAATGGATACATTTTATACAGTCCACGACTTTTAAAACATAACGCTACATCTATATTTAACATATTAATTTATCTTAAGAACATGCTTAAGTCATTTCTCTGCACGCTTGTGTTTAAGAAGTTTTTGATACCACATTTTTCTGCTGTCAGGGGTTATGTTGTACATATAAATTTTTTATTTCTGTCTCATCCACATTTACAATTATGCAAACAACATAATATAAAACAACTAAAATATGTGGTCATTCTGACTAGAATTATAAGAGACCAGCATCATAAACCAATAAAAATATCTATTTTACAACAATAAATGAAAGTTATCTTTATGTGCAGACGACAGAAAGCGAAACTGTTTAACAACTCTATCTCAATAATGTATGATATTATACACATCGTAATTGCAGTTTTCATAGTTCGGCTTAGCATGGATAGCTAGGCCTACATGTCCGTCTATTTATGCCTACTATACATGCATCAATGATGCCCAGTGTGTTGGAAACCATAATATAAAACGAGTATAAGATTTTATCGACGTGAAAATGTCATTATAAAATGATTATATTAACAAAGTGTTCGATACAACCCCCGGCTTTGGATGTTACACTACTCATAGATAATTATAGCCATGATTTAATGCATGATGTGCCTTATCTACCTGTCTAAATATTGCATGTTGCTTGTATTTCATAGATTACTCAACTCTTTCATGTGTACTAACAGTTAATCTGGGGCGTAGCTGTACTGTGTTCAAATGAAGCACGGGGTGATCGAATAAGCAGTTCCGAGTTAGAAGTCGTAGACAAGCCATGCACCACTCTACATGTGTACAAATGTACTTTAAAGTGAAATATGCGCTCGATAATGAGGCTCAAGCCTAACGATCCCGTCAAACATACTTCATTTCACACCCACAGGATAGCCGTACCATCGCGCCATTAAATTTCGTCATTGATTTCCGGCACACCCAATGGTCCTTCAAACATCAATGTCGTCCTGAACAAACCGGGGGGGGGGGAAACAGTCGGCCAATAGCTAGCCTACGTATGTGGGAATCGTACATTTTATCCGGTGGGGGGGGGAGATGTCACCACGTAGGGCCTATGTTATCTTGTTACACATATGGAGCATAATGAGTCTCTGAAATAGCACATAATCTATGATGAATCCACGCAGCCCGATTTTGCCTTACAAATGCAAAAGAAAACTGCTTTGCACAGACCTGTATACTCGGTAGGCCCCTATACTCGTATATGTATATTATACTTAACCATAACGTGCTTGGAAATCTAGTTAGTAATAGGTACGTAGGGGAGACCGGGGCTAGTCGGGCCCTTTTTTAGAAAAATAACAATTTCCAGACCGTTTATCTAGTTTGATCTCAGAAAAGTTATATTTATGTGAGACTAAGTTAGGAGGAACTGTCCGCAATCACTCCTACAGCGTTTCTCTGTGTTTATAGGAGTAATTGTTGCTAAAAGTGACCACATCAAGGTGGCCGAACATGCCCCGTCTCGGGGCAAGTCCGGCCACCCCATGGGGCAAGTTCGGCTAGCAGGGACTATTTGGTACATATTTGTATTTTAGGGTACCCATTTGAATATCAAAAAAGGAATTTTGAAAATCTCGTGATGTTTCCTGGACATTATTGACTTGAAGCACTAAAATTAACTGTGTTAGATCACCAATTATTTTTGTAATAATAAGTCACTTTAACTGTGGTTAAACAGATCACATCAGATCATACCGACTGTCATTGAACAGGTCATAAGCAACACTATGCAAGTTCTGAATGACCGTAATGTATGGTGAGAACCAGCTAGAACTTATTACATGTATTCAATTTACCAGGCGATGAGAGGTCCAGGATTTCATCCATTGCTTAATTTCTATGAACCAGTATAACCAACTTGCTCCATTCTACCCAGGTCTGTGAATGGATAGGCCTACCTGAATGGTTGTATCTGCCAATAGCGCCGTGTGTAATTCAGACTAACCGCAACTAAAATTATCGGGTTCTTAGATGTCTAGTGAGCTGCACTGAATTCTTGTCTGAACAATAATTTTACATAATGTACTTTGTCATAGCTGTAACATTTCATGTTCATATGCCTTTCCTGTCCATGCACTTAACTAATGTCCAACGCCGCTTCCACAAATAAAATGACGATGAATGCTGTAAATGAACATGTATTCCATCTATCATAGACTTAGATAAACAGCAACAACCAATCATACAATATTCCGACCAACAAATTGTTATAAGGCTATAGGCCCAACTTGCCCCTTCTACAAGGGCCGAACTAGCCCCGAGCTATAAATATAAAACCATCACGTGACAACTCCTTACATGGTGCATAAAGTGGTACAATTATGGTTCTTTATTAAAGCCTTTTCATATGTATTGATACACGTATAGAAATTAAGTTGGAATCTTAACGGATCACAAGAAAAACAAAAACTAAACTATATGTAAAAAAATTACTCAACAATTGAAAAATTGAAGTTTTGGTCCCAAACCAACACATACCATTACAAGGTGGTCATATTTGTATGTACACAGATATAATCATCAAGTGTGACGTAACTATATCGATGGCACATCTATATCTTGGTTCAGACGTTTTATACAACAAAATGCCGAACATGCCCCGAGGCCGAACTAGCCCCGGTCTCCCCTACGTATAGATCCAACACGACATTAGGCATGTTCAATTTCATGTATCTAGACTACCTACTGTGTTTCAGCCTATTATTCTACAACAAAACAGAAATGGAGCAGCATGGAGACACGGATGACCGTGATGCGGGTGTAGATGTTTGTGGCGTCACGGATGACGTCACCGGGCATGACGCAAGAACGGACACTGACGTCATCGAGGAGAGTATGGAGGTCGAGGATGAAGGAGCTGAGACAGATGCCAAGATGTTCGGACTCATACCGGGTTTAGGAAAACGTGAGGACAAGGTAACATACTTCAACATTTTCGCACGACATTATGTTAGTAGAGATGTGCACACCTAGACGGATACATGTGAGGCTCTAGATCTTGACTTTTAACGGTAAATGTACTAGGTCTGGGAGTTTTCTCAAAGGTAGATCTTTGTATGATTACTGCTAGTACAGTTGAATGATTTACCATCAATACATATGCTTAAATTCGTCTGCTTTATGTTAGATCTACAGTCTAGTTAGAATAAAAATCCAGTGACGCAGTGGAACAATCCACTAGTACGGTGTAAAACACGTATAAAGGATTATACTAACAGTTCAATACCAAACTATACTCTACCTATTTAAGCAATGGTTTTAATCTTTTGGGTACACATAAATGATGACCTCACTGTCCGATTACCCTAGCTGGACTATACTTTGTATATCCAAAATCATTTGAGACAATCCCTCGATTTTTAAATTTACAAATATCCATATAGGTCTAGGAGTGCACATCTCTTATATTAAACAAGACCAAGCATGTGTCATTAACTTGTCGTCGGAACCCACGATTGATCCAACACATTATACGTGCTTAATGTTGACCTTTATATAACATGCTTATCTGGCGATGCACATAACTAGATTAGGTTCTGGTATAAGACTTAGGGTCTGATAAGAAAATTTATCTCAGAAATTATGTTGGTGGATATACATCCAATGAATAAAATAGCTGGTTGGAACGACATACGCATGTGTATGCACTCTTTCATGCCGAGTCATATCATATAAAAGGACTAAACTCCATTTCGATGATAAAACACGTTTTTGTAGACGTTTTAATCACAAAACTTTATAAAATATATGTTCAACGAATACGTACAGTATTTTTACCATTTACATAACGATCAAAGGCGCTATTGATGACATCTGTCGCACATTTTTTTACCGCCCGTTACGGCTTTTCTCGGCATTTATTCACTCCAACGTTAAAGAGGCATTCCCTATTTCTTGCATATTATTACTACCTATCGCATTTTATGACATAAATGAACATAAAACACTAAATCGTTTTAACATGTGAGAAGAACATATGCCGAAAGTTGTCTCCATAATGATCAAAATATATATTTAAATTTCTAAAATAATAAATCGCTTCCAGCCTTTTATTCGACAACAACAACCACATAACAGTGTGATTAAAATCCGAAACGGACATTGTTCAACGAAGCGGACGCAACGGAGATGACAAAATACGATATCGTTGAATTATTTTGTTTTACACGCATATAATCTCAACGAAATGAATATAATGTACTATTTTGTTCTTAATCAACTCGAATATCATATTATAGATAGATCTACATCAAAATAATTATTTCAAAACGTGTCTTTGTCTTTCCCATTTTAGTCACTGTCGTCCGATTCGTAGAAAAATGGCTTTTCTTGTTTTAATCAGGCAGTACTAAAGGCTAAGCGTTTGGCGTCTCAATCCACCTAATCCACTCGTTATGGAAATATATTTTTATTATTTTTTTAATAACTGTTGGGATTTTTTGGGTGAAATTTGGTGTTTTTGTAGCATTCGTAATTCTGATTAATGTCTAGTATGTTTTAAATCAATAAGAACGGTCGAAGTTATAGGGAACGCCTCTTTAAGTTTTACATATTATAGCGTTAGTCACGCAATAGATTTCAGGGGTTGAAAATGTAATAAACCGACGTTATGCAATTATTTTTCTTCTAGATGAACAAGTGCAGATTCTTTAATAAAATTTTATGTATTAGGTGGGTCAAGCCAAAAAATGCGTTTTTTAGAAATAAATTTTGCAATTTACCAACTGGAGTTGAGTCCCTTTAAGTAGTACACTGAGTTGATTGTTATTTCAGAGCAGTATAATGCCAACAGTGAACCAGGACGAAGATGACTATGATATGACACACAAATACCGAGGATATGCTCTGCTTATAAATAATGAAAGATTCAGCTCAAAGATGAGGGAAATGGGTCTAGGCAACCGATCAGGAAGCGATGTTGATGAAGCTAATTTGTCCAAGCAGCTCAATGATTTAGGTAGGTCTAATCAGAGATCCTATATAAATAGAAGATCCTGGTCTAATACACAGTTTTATTAGAACCAATTAATAACCACTTTTCAAATTCGCAGACATTTTGAGTTCGGTCAGATTGGTGAAAACATGCAGCTGTCCTCGGCAGACCGAATATCTGATGGCAGAAAATCTGTCCTTTCATGGAAATTGTACCATATCGTACTGTAGTTTCAAATGTCAGTTTGTCTTTTGGAGTGATGTTGGCTAATAACAATACCTATTACTAGCATATTGATTTTTGTCAGAGCATAAGACTCATCCGTTTTGCGGTCTGATGATTTTTTCCGGTCCAGTACTTTTCCAATCTGTGCAGGTCCGAATTTCTGGTACATGTTTCGCAAGTTTCGCAATGTCTGTTAATCGTCCGAGTAGAATAATATCACCAGTCATACCGAAGACTAATTTTAGGTTTTTGTTCATACATCCGATTAATATATCAAACATGTACATGTACGTACATTCTAGCTACATCTGTTAACGGTTCAACAGGATACATTCACTATTCAGACTTAAAACTGCTACGACCTTTGGCCGAATTTTTCCGAAGACCCATCGCATATGCTATCATTGTTTAGTGTGCCTCCGTAGCTCAGTGGTTAGTGCGCTTGCCGTCTAATCTGGCGACCTGGGTTCAAATCCGGGTGGAGGCACATATATATGCCCGTCATGTTTCAGTAGAAATAAAGCAAATAAAGGCTATGCTCGGTTATTTATTAAATCATTGTAGAAGACCATTAATCGATTAGTCACATTATTGCTCCCACAACTTTTTTCCGATCATGCTCGACGATAGAATTTTAACTATATATGTCGAAATAGTAGACCAAATATCGTATTTAGCTAATTGTATGGTGAACAAAATACTCATTTTGCAAGAGTTGCTCGCCTTAGACTTTAAATCGTGCATTAATTGTGTACGAATTGTCATTTTGTCAACAAACCACTTATAGTTGATTCAAAGATCTCTGTCACAACCACGTAAACAAACATTCACACCGGTCGATTATTAAAGCTTTATCGGGATTAAATTCTACCATCAATAATACACTTAAATGATTAAAAAGCTAATGGTCCTATAGCGCAGTGGTTATACTTGCTGCAACTAGCTATTCAGAAATGGAATATTATGACATCTTTGAATCGACAATAGCTATTTTATTACAGTGTCTTCCATCTTATGGTGTTTTCCACATTTGGGAATCATTAAAAGTGCCCCCATGGCATCATTCTGCAGAGAGGTTACCAAATTATAGCTTATTAAAATAGCAATTTAAGACTTAATGGGACTTTAAACAAAATATCTACTCATACAAATAGATCTTATTGAATGAATATATGACCGTATACTGTTTACAGGTTTCAGAGTGATCACTATACGTAATAAAAAAGCTCAAGCAATGAAAGAAGCATGTTATGACATGGCAGCTAAAGATCATACTAAGAATGACTGTTTTATGTGTGTTATATTAAGTCATGGTGACGAGGGCGTTGTCTACGGCATAGATGGTGAAATAGAGATCAAAGAGCTTGTCAAACCTTTCAAAGGCGATGTGTGCTCAACGCTCGTAGGGAAGCCGAAATTATTTATCATCCAGGCTTGTAGAGGTTATCAAACTGATCCGGGAGTCGGTGTCGATGTTATAGATGCGAAAGGTAAAGCGCCTAGTGACATGGATGTTCAAGAAGAGGCACACGTGATCAAGCTCCCAATACAAGCAGACTTCCTTTTCGCTTATTCAACAGTTCCGGGATATTATTCCTGGAGAAATGGCATGAACGGTTCTTGGTTTATTCAAGCTCTTTGTAAAACATTAAACGAATACGGGAAGAAGCTGGAGTTTGCTAAGATTCTGACACTTGTTAACAAAAAAGTTGCACAAGACTTTCAGTCGAATAATCCAGACAATCAGGACTTTCATAGGATGAAACAGATTCCGTGTATTACCAGTATGTTAACAAAAGACGTTTATTTCAATACGAAGAAAGATAGAAAGCCAGCACCATAGTTTAGTAACATTGAAATGAATACTTTAGTATACCGTGTTTTTATCAGTATGTTAACAAATGATGTTTACTTCAATACGAAGAAAGATATAAAAAAAAACGGCACCATAGTCTTTTGCCAATGGTAATAAGGCGTAATATCGCTTGCTTAGAATGAGAAGGTCGTAAATACTCCATATAAGACTAAACACATATTTGAAATCTGCATTACAAGGTTCTTCTTGTGAGCCCATTGTCATGAAAATAGTAACGTGTCATGTTGACCAAACTGAAGTAAAAAAGTCGGTTTTCCATAGCAAAGAGTAGTTTTCAGACAGCTTTTTTCTTTCAAAATATTGATTTTGTACTTACGACCTTCTCGTTCTAAGCCAGTATATACCGTCTTACACCATTTGAGCATCTAGAAAGTATTCAAGGCTGGTTTTTAGCGCTTACTATGTTTACTATTGTTCGTCTACTCACCATGAAAAATTTCAGTCACTGTGGTTAAACTATGATCGAACTAAATTTCTAGTTCGATTTTGATATTGTTTATACTGCTCCATCTTGAAAACATTCAAACCAAAATGTTGGTTTTTGGCAATCGGAGAAACCAGACTTACGCAGATCATCATACTAGGGTCGGTATTCACAAAGAATCTTAAGTGAAAACTTAGAAATTTCTAAACATCTCAAATCTTCCTTAAGTGTTTCAGTTAAACAGGGAAAATCAAGATTACCAATTGTTAACATTGTTTAAAAGCATTATGTAAAGAGCTACAACAATCACAAAGAAATGTTGGTTTATTCTTTGTTTCCTGGGAAATACATGCAGGTCAATTTTTTAAACTTAAGTTAAAATATTTAAGTTTTCCCTTGCTCATTTTTTAACTTAAGTAAAAATATTTAAGTTTTCCCTTGCTCATTTTTTAACTTAAGTAAAACTATTTAAGTTTTCCCTTGCTATTATGCTATGGGAATACCAGCCCTGACTATAATTAGCACCAAGCCAGGTTGGATATAATCAGACATATTTCTTTAAGCGACGATATTATACGTATATGTAAGGATTAACAAGTAATGTTAAGGACATACTAGATATGATTCGTGTGTTTAGAGTCGACATTTTCTCATTGTGTCATTTTAGGAAGCAGAAGTGATGTTTTATTGATGTATTTCATTTTTATAGGAAAAAATATCACAAATTATTAAATAAAAGAATGCTAGATAATGCGATTTTGGTCTATTTTGTTATTTTGTCATATTATACTCTTGCAAGTGTGCGGCGGCATGTATTTCATTCATTCATATGCCCACTTGCATGATTGGCCCGCTTCTAAATTATTTTGGTCGTGTATCAATCGACGTCGTTCTTGCTTAGCCATAATCTCATTAACATCAGCTGCTAACATGTGCTCCGTTTCTTTGAGCTGTTACAGGTCTGAATACACTCCTAAAGAGGTCACGTTCAAATGACGTCACATAGTTTATAAAACTAATGCGTCGTGAAAACATCAATAGTCCAAGCAGCCTCAGCAGTGTTTCGCCGCACTTTCGGATTTGTTAAAGAAGCGATTTGATTGGATGATGTGAAGTTCACATCAACATGACCCCTTACGGAATGTCATGAAATCCTATATAAGCGTAATTTAGTGGAGCGTGATAAGGGTCTCATTTTAATGAGATTGACTTAGACATATTTGTAAATCAAAATCTATGAAGTCATTCTGTGTAGCGTTGTCTTAAATCTAGGTTCAGTAATAAAAAAGAACTTAGCCAAAACATGTTACAAAATTCATTGAAAATATAACAATCATATGGATTTTCACAAAAATACATAAACAAAGACACACTACACAGTCATATGGTTTCATGGCTACTGTGAATCAGGTTAAACCTCATGTACGCAGTTACCTTTTACATGCCATATTTTGATTAAATATCAAGTTCACATGTTAAACAAACAATCTAGATATCATATCGTGATTTTGTTTGCATATTGCACTATTCCGATATGTACACCGCATATATAATGAACGACTTCATGTATACTTCATATTAAGATAGTATACAGTGAAACTTCGTTGAGACGAGCATCGATATTACGAGCACCCGGCCTATGTCGAGCAAAATGTAATTTTCCACTTTACTGTCACATTTTTGTCTTCTGAGCAAACGATATCACTTCTATATCATCTTGATGTTTTTCTCCTTCAGTTACTTTGTTCTTTGTGTTTCGAGATCCAATCTTGAAAATACTGAAATATATTGTTACAAATGACAAGACGTTCAGTGTTAATAATTTTCTTTGTTTCTTGGCATTTCATGATCGATGGTACTGTGCGACTTTCCAGCTAGTCATTCCTAATACTGTCGCTACTGCGAACAGTGGTTCCAGCCAGTATCGAATAATGAAAGACCATGGCATACTTGTAAACGACCCTTATTTTATATTATGGTAACCGGTCATGGGCTGGCACTCGACAAGGCAATCACTTCAGATTAACTAATACATGTATTATGTGGCCTAAAGATTATTGCTTATGTATAAATGATAAATTATAGGCCATGGCTATTTATATAATTGTTCGTCTGGTCCAGTGACAATGCTACCGACGTACCTTACCATTTCACTTAAACAACTTAAATATAAAACAAATCCTTTCAAACATATAAGCTGCCTTTTTGGCAAAAACTATGGTTTATCTCCGGTTTCATCATTGCGCATGTCAAGTTAGTACTGTGCGAAAACGAGAAACCGAAGAACCAGGTCGTCAACAAGATGGCGAACGTTCGCAAACTGCATAAGCTTTTCACTATATTTACAAAATTCTATTAGACGATGATTGCTATAACTTCGGAATTATGACGTATAATCTTTATTGTCCTCCATATTCGTCGTTTCGACAAATAATTCAATAAAGCACAGAACTAAACGAGTGGCGTAATTAGTAACAATGGCAGTATAGTATCTACATCCATTTCTAAAATAACAAGAATAAAAAGGAATAAGAATAAGTAATTTGAAAATTGTATACGTACACGAGTAAGATAATGCTTAATGCCGACAGCCCTGCCATTAGGAAGAATACAGCACCTCGGAATGTATCAACAGTTGCACCATATACAGCATTTATAAGAATACCAGAGACGAGATGACAACAAGTCTCAGCGACTGATATACTTGCAAATACGGCTCCTGGAGAAGAAAGAGAAATACAAGATATAATGCTAGTAGTAGGTAAAACTACTATATACAAGTGTCAATATATGGTCAAAGGCATTTCACATGCCGATTATACCAATAAAACTGTATATTCCTGAAACACTGTTAAGTTGTCTCATACATGCCAAGCTAGTATAATCCAAAATAGGAATGATAAAGCAAAACATGTCACAACATGCACTTAAATGTGATTTGAAAGGGATTTAGCTAGATACATAAACAAGGAATGTATTAATTCTAGTGGTTATAAATATAAGACGTATTATCCTATTATGAATCAAATGTGCCTTTTTTCAAAGTAAGGTGAACTTGGAAAACCAGAAATTAACAACGAAAGTAGGATTTGGCAGGACTGGTATGGCTTTAATGAGCATCTGTTTGCCGGTTATGCAGAACCTCAAATGACTAGTATTATGTAGATGTGTCATAGAAATAATAATACTAGTACAGACTTTCTCGAAGTCGATGAGCATTGGCCAAGTCTGTCTCGAAAAAACCAATTGACCACAAGTTGATTCATCTGAACTCAAACAATCAAACCAGACAGTGCGATTGTATAAAATTTCACCTTTCCCCTCGTAGGGTTTAAGTTGATTTCATTCAATACCTTATCTACCATTTGTCAAATATGTTAACGTTTATATTGATCATGCAATGTGTTTTCCTCATGTTCAGTATCATAAGGTAAACTAGCTCACAAGATTTAGGTTTCCTTAATTTATCCTGCACAATAAAGGATATGTTCTGTTCTGTTCTGATAAATGCTTGACTCCAAATCGTCAACTTTTCTTTATGTTTTATTATGTTTGTCTGCCTTGTGAAGTTAGACTGTACTCTCTTACACTTTTAATCATTCTAATACCTTCATGCTACATGCTATATCGATGGCTTAGAATAAGAAGGTCGTAACTACCAAATCGATATATTGAGAAAACAAGAGAAAACGGTCTGTAATTTAGTCTTTACATATGGGAAAACACGTTTTTAAAACTTCATTTTGGTCAACATGACAATTTCATATTTTATGACAATGGGCTCATAAGAAGCGCCTTGTGATGCTTATTCTAAATATGTATGAATTTAAAAGGTCGTCAGTGGCACTTACGATCTTCTCATTCTAAGTCATCGGTATGTACAAAAATGAAGTAAAGTTTTGGACAAAACAATTGGACGTACTTCAATATGGTATAATGAATGTGTTGGTTTATGGAGTTTCTGGGCTGCTAGACTGCAAGTCTGCCAAATACATGTTGGTACATGTAGGCTGTAAGAATAATATAAACTGCCAACCGATTTCGTGTATATCAGAGACTAGTAGGCTGTACATAGGCAACCCGCAGACGTCTGAATACATAAAACACAATTCCTAGCAACTGTGATTATCGAAATAAAAGTTACAATTTCACCAACAACGTACAGTACATTTAGATGTTACTCACCTTGTCGATCTGGTCCTGCCATTCGTGAAGCCACGGAACGCATCATAGCCACCGTTAACATACCACAAGAACCAATTACCGGTACTGTAAATATAGTAACATTCTGGATATATCGATGGCTTAGTATTAAAAGGTCGTAACTACCAAATCGATATTTTGAGAAAACACGGAAAACTGTCTGACATTTACTCTTTACTTATGGTAAAACAAACTTTTACAACTTCATTTTGGTCAACATGACAAGTTCAGATTTTCATGAAAATAGGCTCTTATAAGAAGCACCTTGTGATGTTTATTCTAAATATTTATGAATCTTAAAAGGTCGTAAGTGGCACTTACGACCTTCTAATTCTAAGCCATCGATATATTATATGTACGTAGTACATTGTAAATTATACAGTGTATTTATGTCGTTTGGATTGTACGTCTTTTCTTGCCAGTGACATTGGGTTGGCATGATTGTAGTAAATGTAGACCATAACACTATTAATATATATTAATAATAGACATGCTTCATGTGTGACGTAACATTTAGCTACGAACACTATAGATACGTGGCATCAAAAAAAAACTCGTAAGTAGTTTGATCCTACGTCGATTTTAACGAAATATCATTGATGGTCGACCAAGTCGAGAATGATAACTATACAGGCAACTGAAACTAAAATTACTTCAAATCAAACAAACCACGTGGTTTTTCAACATCGAAAAATGTCAATGCAGACAGACTCATGAATATGCTCTTATTAAGTGAATATGTGTCATAATTAAAACAATAAAACAATTTGTATATATGTGTACAAAATTCCATGTACACCAAACCATTTACCAAATCTCGTTTAGACTATCAATATTAGAAATACTGACATTAACAAATACATGCTTAAAGTGACAGGATGTATAAATAAACCTCATCATGGCCAGTATTAAGAAGAAAACGTAAGGAAAACATACTCTAAAATCTTGATACATTCTGTAGAAAACTAAATTTAAGTTATTTTTCTGTACTAAAATATAAAAAAAGATAAATACCTAGGTAAAGCATGGCATCGTTGGTTGCGAAACCCTCAAATATGTAACTAAGAAAGAAAGATGCTGAACCAACAATAGCAATAGAGTCATCTTCCACGAATCGTTTTAGGGTTTTCAAGGCAATAAACCCAACAACTTGCAGTAGACATTTTTTCAAAGCACTGAATATACCTATCTTCGATGGAGTCCAACAGAATGGCTTATTCAGTTGATACAACGTTTCAACAGATCCCCGACCTAATAGTGACATAACAGTAAGTGAAATCACAAGAACTACAATAATATATTTCCATCGAAACCCTCGATTCCAAGAAGCATAATAAAATTCAAAAGAGCGACGTAAATGCGCAAATTTGTTCTTTGGCGATTTGCGTTTGTCCTTTGTGAGAGACTCTGGAAGAATGAAAATTGTCATCAGAAGTGACACTACCACACAGCATACAGACAATACAAAAGGTACATCAAAGCCATAAGCCTGCAGGGTATACCCAGCAGCCAATGATGCTGTAGTACCTCCTAGACCCATGCTAATTTCGACGAGCATCACTCCAATTCCTCTATTATGCGGTGTTGTTATGTCTGCAACGTACGCAAACATAGCTAATAAAAATGTGAAGGACGTACCGACTATACCATCTATAAAGTACGCAATACCAAAGAATTTTAAATCCATATGAACGAACGTTCCGATCGACATAATTACCACACTGACTAGCTTCCCACCTAGAGACACGAGCATTAAAAATTTCCTTCCATACGCATCCGTACATGAGCCTAACACAATACTTGCTAAAATCGCCGGCGCGCCTGACAACACAGAAAAGACGAGTTCATAATCAGCGGCTGTTTTCTGTGCTTGCACTAAACTCTGTAAGCCCACCTTGCTAGTATTTTCAACGCAGTAAGAAATTCCTTTCGTAAATGTTTTGTTTGGAAACATATCCCCTTGGACTCGTCGGTATATATATTGATGCCCTGTGCCCACTTGGAAATACGTTCCACACATAAGTAAAAAAGCGATGGGTCCTAGCATCCAATGTCGCCAACTCCTTTCCCCTGCAATCGTGGTTGCACTTTTTGCAACATTTTCTGGTTCCTCACCAAGTGGTTGCTGTAAATCAAAAGATCCCATGTTTACAATCCTATCAACTAACTACGATGATACGATGTAACAAATTATTACGTTCCACAAGTCCTTAATGGCATTTATAGTACTATAAATCATGTTATGCAGCCCCTATTTTAACCCTAAACTGATCTACAAAGATAAAGATGAATCCCAAGATGACACAATCGTTTAATGTTTTGATTATAATTGTGCATCTAATAAAAGGTTTACATATTAACTTTTCATATTATATCTGAAGAACTCCTGTTTAGTGTGGATATATTTATATATATAGTTATAGCTTGGCTATTTTGACCTTAGTCTGACCTTTATGCAAGAATATATTACAAGGTTCTTGCTTTGATTATATCAATTTCCGCAAGCAAATCGTGCACTTTCGGTATTTCATATTTGTGTTTGTATTACATCTCGAGCGTCTTCGTGATACTCCGCCCTGATTATGAAAACATACAATCGGTGTTATAAACGTAGACAATATATCGTCTGTTAAATTATGCTAATCAATAGGTCAGGCTCGTGTCAATGTGGCCAAGCTATATTTACTGATAATAAGTAGTACGTTAAATTGTCGAGTGTATATTTGTTTACTTTCATATAGGTCATTGTGTACACAGCTACATTGTAACTGGATCAAAGATAAAGAGTAAACTGAAAATAAGTTTAATAAAATTTGTATTTTTCCATTAAGGTCTATTTGTTCTAAAGTGGTTAGACATTTCAAATTATCAGACACAATAATTGACTTTCAGTATCTTTAGAAAAGTAATTTCATTCATACAAAGCATTGTTAAACTACATGCAAAATTGCATCGAAATTGATCTAAAACGTTATGCCATGAAATGTAGAAACTGTTTCGATACAATCACTGTGGTTCATTCAACACAAACCTACCGGCCTTATATATGAAGTGTTTAAACGACGAATTGCCAGTACATTTATATAGCACGAGATAACGTTAAGCATGCACTCGTCGCATGATGTTATTTTGTTAACCCACAACCTGATATTCCGCAAATTATGAAAAACGAAATGCATCCTATTGACTGGCTCGTAAATTTCTCTACATAATATGTGAGAACGTCGGACAGGCAAGGCAGCAACTTAACCAGCCGAGCCTAGAACACATAAGCAACATCACACAACACAAATACTCTACACAATGCCCACAATATAACATAACGAGAAAAACTGCATAACCTAAATTGTCATAACGATATGCCATAACAGTGCCCTAAAGTGACCAAATCAGGCGCTCCTGTATCGTGATTTAGCTACTGTTCCTGGATGACCCAAAGTGGCATGCCAAAAAAAACTGCGAGATCCAGCAGCAAAACATACCAAAGCGGTGACCTCAAGTGACCAAACGAAGTATTGATGTGATTTGCACTAATCTTCATTCTTTGTAGATGTAATACATACGACATGTAGTAATCCCTATAAACATTATGCCGTAATGTGTATGTCTACCAAAAAAAATCATGAGTGAATCACGTTTATGTTTGATAAGGTTATGATAAATGTGTGCCCCACTACATGTATATTGTAGGGCTGTAACGGTATACCGCGGTACACGAAAGACCGCGGACTTAAGTCCCACACGGTTCACGGTACAAGAATTGCAAATTTCGGTACGGTTCGGTATAAGCTTTTTTATAAGCAAAATAATTTTCAGTGAACGAGAATTTCTGAAAGTCCTCTGATTATGTAAAATTGCCATGCATCACTCGTTTTAATTGTATTAAAACATGCCTCAAATTGTCGAAATTCATTTAAAATAGTTGATAGCCATATAATAATTGCTGTTATAGAATAAAAAAAAATTCAGTGTCACTTAAAGTTGTAGTATTTAAGCTGCTGTTAGAGAGTTTTGTATCATACCGAAATATACCGAACCGTTAGAAAAAATGACGGTACATATCATATCGTGAGATGAGCGTACCGTTACACCCCTAGTATATTGTACCTGATGGCATTCAGAAGCGTTGCTTAGTTTTTCTAAAAACATGTACAACAAGGCTTAGTTAAGTATCTGCTGACTATAGCAAAAATAAATGAGGAACTCTGACAGAGAAGGCAGCACTCAACTTAACCAGCCAAGCACATAAAACAATAACTTCACAACACAAATACACGACACAATGCACACGAGAAAATTAAATGCCCAAGTTACAGCTGTAAAAAATCTGGAGAACCTTATGTAGTTTTAAGTTTTTCATAAAGAACTACTTTATATGAAGGCTTAGTGACATACTTGCTGACGACAGCAAGGCGTCTTTGTTTTTAAACTGCATGAACTGACCTTATTTTCGTATTTGCTAGTTTATGTGTTGTTACACGTCCTAGATAATAACTTACTACTTACCTAATTATCATCCGGACAAACATTCTGTTTCACAACCGTTAGTGCCGACCACCCTTAACCGAGTAGTATGGATCATATTAGCGACTGATGTGGATAGCTACACGACAATGAAAGCAGCTCCTGCAATGTCCTCGCCCCCAGATTAGGCATGTATGTGTTGATAAAGAAAATTGTAATGCCATTACATCAAAAACTGATACAGAATAATATAAGCAATAATGAATGTTATAAAAAATATATCGGAAATCGACCATTGAAGGCAGAACTCAACCAGCAGAGCCCAGAAAATAGTAACAACCCAAAATCGTAGCCCAACTACACAGAGAAATAGGCTTACCCACACGAAACCCAACAAAATAATCAAAAGCCCAAGTTCCCGTTGTAAAAATGCAGGGTGACCTAGATTCACAAAGAAATAACAAAACATTCCGGTTAGTTAAAGTTCGCATTTGATAAGTACATTCACATAAGTAATGTCGTAGTTGCAAAATGAGAACGTTTCATTTAGATAAAGAAAATGAGGCACATGCTTACACCGATGAGGAAAGTTGGTCTACCAAGAAGAAAAAACATGGCGATCCTTGATACTCCGACAAATCGGTGTTTCTTTGTGTACGGTTTTGTAAAAGAGGGAAAAAGGTATGAGAAAATTCGACAAGGAAGGTAGCACTCAACCTCACAAGCCGAGCACAGAAATCAGAAACACCACGACACAACTTCCCTGAGCAATGCCCACATGCCTGCCAAAACGGCGACCAAATGAGGCACAACAACCCCGGGGGTGACCTAGTTTAAAAGACTAAGGACAGTGACCCAAAGTTATGCGACCTAAAGAGACACACCTACGATTTGACCTTGTTAAAATAATGGGCAAGGTAGGAATGAAGTGGGAAATACTATTACATAACATCGCTGGTTTAGAATAAGAAGGTCGAAACTACAAATCAATATTTTGGGAAAACAAGAAAAACTGGCAGGCAACCACTCTTTACTTATGTTTAAACAAACCTTTTCAACTTCAGTTTGGTCAACCTGACAATTTTCGATTTTCATAAAATAGGTTCATAAGAAGCGCCTTGTGATGCTATTTTCAAATATCAAACATTAGTCTTATAAGGTTGTAAGTGATTTATGGGCTTATCATTCTAAGCCAGCGATATGTAGTACTATCTGTATGAAGGAAAAAAAACGAGAATTATTACTTTGTGATTTTATTTATCTCAAGGTCCACTTGTAGGGAAACTGACAAGCCAGTCAATGAAGTACATTGTTCTGGATTAAACTTATTTTCATAATTTGCGACATTATGTATATTAATCATCTATATAAGGCTGTGGGTTAACAAAAAAAACCACCATGCAATGAATGCATGCTTTAATCTAACTGAATGTATACATGTTTACGTTATACTTCATCGTTTAACTTTGATAGTAGCTGTAGATAGTGTACGACGCTGCGAGGACGAACATGGTAGTTGGATTTGAATGCACCACAGTGATTGTTTCGACACAGTATCAACATTTTATTGAACAACGGTTATCTTGCTGATCCATTTCGACTTGGATCTTTAATTGTTTCTTCGGATTATATGTGGGCATTGCTCACTGTAGTTGCTAGGAATATGTACTATTATTTCCCACCCCATTCCTACCTTGCCCATATTTAACTAGGTCAAGTCGTAGTTGTGCCTCTTTAGGTCGCATAACGTTAGGTCACTGTCCTAAGTGTTTTGACCTAGGTTACGCCCCGGGGTTGTTGTTCCTCATTTGGTCGCCGTATTGGCATGGGTTTCGCAGGGCACTGCTCAGGGTACTTGCGTCGTGGTGTTTCTGATTTCTGTGCTCGGCTTGTTTGGTTGAGTTTAACCTTCCCTGTCGGATTTATCATACCTTTTTTGCTTGAAAGTATTTTTAACAATTTTAACAATGTTTTGTATCAATGTAATTAGTTTTTGAAGATATCGAACGCCAATTCTACGTTTCGATACATTGGAACTCTGGTCACTTTAGAACAAAAATACAATTATAGAAATTATAAACTTTACATTGTTTATTTGTGTGTTTTAATCTATCTTCGCCAACGGATGATCCATATGGGCGAGGCTCCAATATGAGTTTAGTCATTATCATTTTTGGGGGATGGTGCATGATACAGAAGATGCTCCTATTCCAGAAGTATCAATTGTTCTTTTGTATGCCTGATATATAAGGTCATACACTTGACCTGCGTTTCTAAAGTATCATACGATATATCGCTGGTTTAAAATGAGAAGGTCTTATAAGACTAATGCATATTTGAAATCTACATCTTAAGAGCCTATTTTTATGAAAATCGGAACTTGTCATGTTGACCAAACTGAAGTTGAAAAAACTTTTTCACCATTGTCAGACAGTTTTGTTTTCACAAACTATGTATTTTGTAGCTACGACATTCTCATTCTAAGCCAGCGAGATGTACATGTATTAGGCGCAGTATTGTCGACATGATGCATACAGAGACTGGTGTATAATTAATTTAATTTTGTATATGTTTGTTGAAGACTGGTCATGGCTGGCTGAGGAGTTATGACTGACCACTTGTGGTGGACATTCCATTTTCTCTTCTTTGCTTCGTTTATGTACCTTTGTGCATATGTTCTACCATATCAGCGTCACATTGTGTGACGGGACATTATGTATTTGAAACTTACAATACTAGTGTTCTTACATTTGTATTTTTATGTTATAGCTTGGCTATTTTGACCTGAACCCGACCTTTATTCAAGAATATATTACAAGGTTCTTGCTTTGGATATATCAATTTCCGCAAACAAATCGTGCAATATCGGTATTTGTGTTTGTATTATATCTGGAGCGTCTTCGTGATACTCCATGATTATGAAACCATACAATCGGTGTTGTAAAGGTAGGTAATATTATCGACTGTTTAATAATGCTAATCAATAGGTCAGGCTCGTGTCAAATTAGCCAAGCTATATAGCCTGAAAACGGATATTTTCAATAAGCAGTAATTTTGTAACACATCTACAAAATGATGCATTTTGAGCACTTTCGCGGAATACCAATTTGGTTGGGGTCCAAAAGGTGGAACACACCATGAGATGGGAGAAACCCTGAATAAACACCACTGACTTTTTTGGTTTGTTGACAACAATGCATACATTAAAGTCGAAGGGAAGCAACTTATTCAATGTTTTTTTCTCAACCATACATTTTGTTAAAAAATATGATGTTTGGCATACTTTTCATAAAGTCAGCATTCTCTCGTCGATTACTGGTCATATTTGTTTAAAATGCCTAGTCGTTCCATTATTCTATGTGGTTATCGAATGGTCGAGAACAATTTTGGGAGCGATAATCACAGTATATTACAATTTACTCACTCTTAACAAATATATTGCCACACCTAAAAACAGTTATATGAAAATTATTTCGTAGTTGTCGTTTTCTGTGTTAAGACAATGTTACACTTTTTACCTCAATAAATATCAACCAATTGCCCTATTACACAGAAAATGTTATAAAAAGCTAAGTGATTGACTTATAGATATAGCAATTTCACATGCAAGCTTATAAATGTCCATTCCAACCAACCCAAGTGTTTGCGGCCTTATATTTGCAGCATAGCAATTGTTGGCTGATAAGGCACAGTTTGAAGTCGTTCGCCATAGATGGTTCCGATAAGAAAAGTTGGTGAAAATTCAATCACGGAGAATGTTCGTGATCTTTTAATGCAATATGCCTTATCAACGCCCGTTGTCGAAGCTGAAGAAATATTCGAGTTTATGCAGGCAATAACAGAAGACAATTCGATAACAGGCTCGCTCACACTGCTAGCAGAAAACAAGTGCCCATTGTCATGGAAAAGGGATTGTACGTATATATGACATCCGCAGACCATTTTATGTGTAATACATCACGATAACAAATATTTCTCATTTTATTTCATTATAGAAAATATCCATGAGAAATATACAATATACAATTTTATTATCATGTTGTTTACTATGTACAATAATTAAAATAATGATTATATTTATAAAGTAAAGTCATATGCACGTATAATTAGTACATATCAGATCATTATGCAGCTTAAAAATTCGCATATTGCACTATACACTGATACAACACTATATATCGCTGGCTTAGAATGAAAAGGTCGTAAGTACGGGTACATATTGAAAATCAGCATCACAAGGCGTTTCCTTTGAGCCTATTTTTATGGGAAAAAACGGCAATTGGCATGCTGACCAAACCGAAGTTGCGACGAAAAAGCTTGTTTTACCATAAATAAAGAGTAATTGTCAGACAGTTTTTTGTTTTCTCGAAATATTGATTTTGTAATTATGACCTTAATTCTCAATCTTAGACAGTACATATATCGCTGGCTTAGAATGAGAAGGTCGTAACTACACAATCGATATTATTGAGAAAACAAGAGATAACTGACTGAAATCTACTTTTTACCCATGGAAAAACTTGTTTTTAAAACTTCATTTTGGTCAACATGACAATTTCAGATTTTCATGAAAATAGGCTCATAAGAAGCGCACTGTCAAGCAGATTTCAAATATGTATGAGTCTTATAAAGTTGTAAGTAGTAGTTACGACCTTCTCATTTTAAGCCATCGATATATTCATAAAGTTTTTATCTTTATTTTCGACTTGGTATTCACGGTGTCATTTGAGAGTTCTTAGAGAACGATACAACAGTTATATTAGCTTCTTGTTTTTCTCCTTCGGTTACTTTATTCTGTGTGCTTCTTGATCCAATCTTGAAAATACTGAAATAAAATACAATACGATGACCAGGGCATGTATACACAAAGCATCTTAACGGAAAACTGAAATATTTTGCCTTAAAAGTTAAAGCAATGCATTGTGCGCATATTTTGCAAGAAACAGAAATAATAAATATCGCATTATTTCTTGGTTAACGCTTCAAAACAATGTAAAAAGTTGTTAATCTTATTTTTCCCGTTTAATTTATAAACTTATGAAACTTATAATATTTTGAGGAAATTCTAAGTTTTCACTTAAGATGCATTGTGAATACCACCCCTGCCATTCAAAGTAAATGGATGCAGTGCTTCTTCTTATTAATCTACCCCTGCCATTCAAAGTAAATGGATGCAGTGCTTCTTCTTATTAATCTACCCCTGCCATTCAAAGTAAATGGATGCAGTGCTTCTTCTTATTAATCTTCCCCTGCCATTCAAAGTAAATGGATGCAATGCTCCTTCTTATTAATCTACCCCTGCCATTCAAAGTAAATAGATGCAGTGCTTCTTTTTATTAATCTACCCCTGCCATTCAAAGAAGTAAATGGATGCAGTGCTTCTTCTTATTGATCTACCCCTGCCATTCAAAGTAAATGGATGCAGTGCTTCTTCTTATTAATCTACCCCTGCCATTCAAAGTAAATGGATGCAGTGCTTCTTCTTATTAATCTACCCATGTCATTCAAAGTAAATGGATGCAGTGCTTCTTCTTATTAATCTACCCCTGTCATTCAAAGTAAATGGATGCAGTGCTTCTTCTTATTAATATACCCTGTCATTCAAAGTAAATGGATGCAGTGCTTCTTCTTATTAATCTACCCCTTCCAATCAAAGTAAATGGATGTAGTACTTCTTCTTATTAATCTACCCCTTCCAATCAAAGTAAATGGATGCAGTGCTTCTTCTTATTAATCTACCCCTGTCATCCGCCGCAAAAATACAGGACGACCCAATTTCTTGAATTTTATTATACCCAATTTCTCAAAGAAGTACCAAAATAATACCCGTACAAAATCGTTGATCTCAAGTGACCGAAAGAAACGTACATGTAGCAAAGATATGTAGTACAAAACAGAAAAGTCGTTGTATACGTACACAAGTAAGACTATGCACAATCCAGACAATCCAGCCATTAGGAAGAATGCTGCTCCTCGGAATTCAGCAACCGTTGCACCATATACAGCATTCATAAGAATACCAGAGACGAGATGACAAACACTTTCAGCTACCGATATGCTGGCAGCCGCGGCACCTGAAGAAGAGTTAAAATACATGTATACAAAGAAACGTTTAAGAAATGCTACACGCAGATACACATAAATTGTGTCATAAAATAATCTAAAATTGTCGTTGGATGTGTTTTATATGAATGAAGGTCAGCGATATAGATTAGACTCACCTTGACGATCTGCACTGGTCATTCGGGAAATTAATGAACGCATCATAGCCACCGTCAACATACCACAACAACCAAACACTGCCACTGTAAAATATCAAAATATGTCTAGTTTAAGTGAATAGAGCTATATTGTAACGATCATTCAATGCCAAAATAATTACTTGCATCGTTTTTAGTATGATACTAGACTATCTTAATTGCAAATTAAAACTTTGAGTGGGTTCCGCGTACTTTGATTCAATCGCTGAAAAATAGACGATTCTTATAGTTTCATAGGGTGTTCTAGAACACTTTCGTATCAAAATGGACAATTCGCATGTCCAATAAATCACAGAGAGAGAGTTTCTGTTAAATCTGGAGCGAAAATTGATCTAATTAATATGAAAGCATAATTTTTTTTTCATTTTTAGAAACTTTAAAAAAAATATCTTCCGATAGCTCTATACACTTTAATATACGTAACTTAAACTTACGTAGTTACATATTCAATGCAAGTCAATAGGACTATAAACCCGACATACATTTCTTAAATCTGATATGTATCCAAGGTCTTAGCATCGTGCGGACACCGACCGATAAGCGGCTTTGATGACCCTATGAACGGCTGAAGTCTGTGTGGATTCATTACCCAGGTTTTGCAAAGTATATTTTAATGCCATTTTGCAAATAATTATGTTAATCTTCTATCAAAATATATCGACGAGGTATGCATAACAGCAATGTGTTGTATAACGGACTATAATTAATAATCAAATTGATATTATGTACATACTCTATCATATCGATCATGTATGCGTAAAGCTATGTATAACAGCAATGTGTTGAATAACGGACTATGAATAATTTTCACTATGCTATATGAACACTTTTAAACGATGGAAACTATATTCGTACATACCTAAGTAGAGCATGACACCGTTGGTGGCCGAACCTTCCATTATATATGCAATAAGAAAAGAAGAGGCGCCAACAATGCCAATGGAATCGTCGTCCATGAATCGTTTCAGAATTTTAAGAACAGGGAAACCAACCAGTTGCATTGCAGCCATTCGCAAAGCACCAAACAAACCAATTTCTGAAGGGGTCCAACAGAATGGCTTATTCAGTTGATACAAAGTTTCAATGCTAGCGCGACCTAAAAATGCCAGTAAAGTGAGCGCAATAACAAGTATTGCAATAATATACTTCCATCGGTAACCACGGTTCCAAGAAGCATAATAAAACTCAAAGGAGCGTCGAAAATGTTCCAATTTGTTCTTGGTTGACTTGCGTTTGTCCTTCGGGTATGACTCTGGCAGGATAAAAATGGCTATCAGTAGTGATAACCCTATACTACTTGCAGATACAACGAACGGACTCACAAAACCAAATGACTGGATAATGTATCCAACAACAAGTAGAGCAAATGTAACTCCTAGTCCATAACTTATTTCAACGAGAAGAACACCAAATGCTCTGCTTTTGGAACTCGTGATGTCCGCTACAAAAGCAAAACTAGCTAAGAAAAACGTATACATCTCGCCACTAGCCCCACTGATGACATAGGAAATTCCAAACAATTTTAAATCCATATGCACGATCGATCCGATAACAAACACCAGAACAGCAGTTAGCTTTCCAGAGATAGCTACAAACATGATAAATTTCCGACCGAACTTGTCAGCGTAGGCACCTAAGAAAATGCTTGACAAAATCGTAGGCACGCCGGACAACACAGCAAAGAGAAGTTCATAATTTGCTGCCACTTTCTGAGCATGCACAAAATCTTGTACATTCGACTCATTCGCAGGACCATCAGCGCAGTATGAAATCCCCTCAGTAAATGTTTTGTTTGGAAAGAGATCTTCTTGCACTCTCCTGTATATATATTGGTGCCCGGTGCTAGCTTGACTTACAGCACCGCACATGAAGAAAAATCCGATCGGTCCAAGCATCCAGTGTCGCCATGTTCTTTTCTCCGCGGTAGTAGTAATTTCCTCATCGGCATTCTTCTGTCCCTTAATTTCTTGTTCTAAATCAAACGTTCCCATGTTGCAACTACAAGTAAAGTTAAATTAATAAAACTCTTAAATGCGACTTTAAATACACATAATTACTTGTAGCGTAAACAGTAATGTCATAATTTTGTTAGATAATCTTTTATCTTATTTTGTATCATTATTCATGTTCTGCATTTTCACTTTTGTAAATTCAGCACAGCTAATCTGAGCACGTGAACATTGCCTGTGTGCTGATGGTATCCTCCTGTAACTATCCACATGAGTCGCTAACAAGTTGATCCCTTACAACTCGGCTAACTGTGTTCACTTAAAACTGTAAATCAGAATGTTTGTCTAGATATCAACTAGGCCAAGTTATTATCTAGGACAAATATATACTAGTTAACGTTCAAACTATTCGGTCACCTCATGCACTTCAAAAACAAAACCGACCCTTGCTGCAATCAGCGGTCATTTTACTAAACCTTTATGTACCCTTATTTAGGAAGGCTAGACAAGACATGAGTCAAAAGATACACGCCAGCATAACGGACGACAAGCATCACTAACAATTTAGGAACTTTTTGTTCAAACTTACCGTTTTGAGACATCTTATTGATTTGCGTTCGACTTTCATAGACAACAGAATTGTTGCCTTGTCCCGGTGCGTCTTCGTCTGCATCTGTATCAGCATTTTAGTTTACGGGGCAAAGTTGCTTCCAGTGCAGCCTGCTATAGGAATAAGATAAAAGTTCATAAAAACAATATGCACGATGGTCTATAACTTATGGATCATCCGCGTAGTTACGCATTGGTGTGCGCCATATAGTTATTTAGCGTTTGCAGCTGATACTGTACCATGTATAGCTTATTGATACGAGCATGTTGTCTTAAACCCCGCGGCTGACGCTGAATTCCTCACTAAAATGTGCTTTGAAAAGTCATCTTTAGTAGCCTTTCATTGCTTTCCATTCAGAGGTATATTTTACTTTGAACAAAAATATTCGTCCATGTATAGTGCGAAGTCGTTGTACTAACCTTCCAGTGTATACTCGTACTTTGACAATACTGGAAACGAGCTAAGTTGAATGTAGTTTTTGAACACAAAAAGGTAAACATCACACGGAACAATGGCGGGCGAATACGGATGGTGGTAGATCATATTTTGCCTTTCAGACACTTTTGTGTCAGCACTTCTTTGTGTTCAGACAAATGCATGTTCCCAAATTTTCATCCATTCAATATAGTACATATTTGCTTTTATCTAATGAATGAATGAACGGACATTTTGGGATGTCATACTCTGTTTTCGTGATATAATTTCTTAGGCATGTGCTTCGACGGTCATAATAAAATAAAGGTCTGCATGTTGTTATATTGTTAAATGGAAAATGGTTCAGTGATTCATTGTGTCTGGTGATGGGACATACATACTACACTATCTACCTTATATTATTATGTTGTTTGCTAGTACTTATTGCTATTAAAGCTTGACCAGATTTAGCAGGCACTCCGGACATAATCCGAGCATATTTCGGACAAAGTCGGTGCAAAAAAAAACCAATATTACCGATAACTATCGACTACGCTTACGGAAATTAATACACGCTTCCGAAGTTTAATGAGTGCCTACTAAATCTGGTCAAGCTATACTTGCCTAATTGTAAATAATGCATCACTACCTACGGTTTATTTAAATATAGCTTAGCATTTTACCGTGTTTTGAGGCGTATGCTAAATATTACTGAATATGTAATTGAACATATTCTGTTTGTAGGAGAGCTGTTAGTAAAAAGGTATATGATGATGAGAGCAGGCTGCAAAGTTCAATTATTTTCTTTTCACTATATCGATGGCTTAGAATGAGGAGATCGCACTACTTACGACCTCATAGTACTCATAAACATTTGAAATCAAGTCCAACGAGTAGGGTTTCCATAAGTAAAGAGTGGTCTTCCGACAGTTTTTTTCTTGGTTTCTTAAACATTCTTATTTTATTCTACTTACGACCTTCTCATTCTTAGCCAGCGATATTCTAACGGTTCATAGAAAGGGATAAGATCATGATGAGAGTTACAAAGTATACCCAAGTTCAATAATGTCTCTTAAGGACAGGGTTTTTGTTCAATAAATCCAAAACCATTCAACATACAGTCTTAAAACTAGGTAGGAATGTATAGCTAGTTTGCGATAGAAAAAAATCGTGGTTTTTTTAATATTTCTCTGTAATTAGTACACCTACAAGTATGAAATTTTGCAAGACTGAATGAAATATATCTACCTAATACACACTTAAATTTCAGCAACATCAGATATGAGTTAAAAAAGTTTTGTTCATAAGTTCTATGTAACATATTTGTAGTTCTGTATGAAAAATCAAGTTAGATGACTTGATACCTGCAACAGCCAATTTTACGGTCACGTGATACGAATAACGGTATATTTACGTATTTGCAACCTACCTAATTTAACACATGCGAGGCCCGTCTGTGAATATGACGAAGTACATGTTATTGCTGTACATTGTTTACAAGCGACACACCTAAATAAACCGAACCACAAGGGCCTCCTAAGTCTCGTCTATATAACGGCAATCACAATCCCACCGATCACGGATTGTACCGGTTAAATAATTGATAGTAAATCTTCAATGGAATACCAGATTACCTCCCTGCGTTAAATTGTAAATACGCATGTAATTTCAATATGTAATTAAGAATAAAAGTATTTTAATTGGTGACTAGAAATTATGAAATTCAAAATGGGAGTAGGTAGGAAGTTATTGTATTTCTGTGTATTTTTTTAACAAAATCTGATGAATAGATTTTCAGAAATCTTTAAAAAACACGATTGTTTTCTATCGCAAACTATAGTGTGAATTAAATGCTATTATTTGCAAGAATATCTGCGCGTGCCGTCATGACGTCATCCTTGGTGAATCTGTAAACAGCAATTAAACAAGTTTTATCGAAAGGCGGTGGTGTTGAAATTATGAATTTCTCCACAAAGACCTAATGTAGTTTTATACTGTGGTGCTGGTTATTTAATACAAAACATATCCAACATTCTGTGTGATTATTTCGGTTTGATGGTTAAGGGAAAGGCTAAATATAAGAAAGAGAGTAGCACTTCGGGGGATACGCATTCTGGACACGGAGTCTGAGCAAGGGGGTATAACATAACTAACAATATTAAATTTAAGCGATGTAAATATATCAGAAGTGATGTAAAAACGCCGACAAATGCTGGAAACGAATTAAGTCATGTTACTGTATGGAGTTACTTGCATAAAGACACAGAAATGGTTTTCTCTTAAATACCCCATCCACCCGTATCAGACTGTGAGACATTATAAGAAAAAAGGTTTTTTTTGCTCGAAAATTTAAGAATCTTTCTGCAAATGACTGGACGAAATTTGTCTTCTAAGGTAAGTGTATTAAATATTTGTTTCATGAGCCAAACAAACAAAATAATTTTGCATAGGGAGCTTCGGAAGATAACGTTCCAACGCCAATAAGAGTGCAAAGAGCAGTTGACAAATGTGGCCTCAAAAAGCTCAATATCGTTTTTGTTGGTACAATTGTCACATCTGACTATAGTGAGGACTAATAATTATGAAATACCGCTAAAACGTACCCTGGCCAGAAGAGGTTACCATGTTGATATTACAAATACGCGTCTCATCCAGTACACACATTAGACTGATTTTGTGCAGGATGTTGCCTGCCGCGTACCCCTGTCAGGACCCGATTATACATTGGTGAACATGTTTACCACCTTATACACAAAGAAGAAAGACCAGCCAACTCACTCAACCTAAATAGAATTGAATACCTCTTGAGTATAATGGACTCTCACATTTGCAAAGATTGAGTACCTAAAGCTGTGTCGGCATTTTGACGTCTTCCACATTTTGCGTCATCACGTGTGTCTATAAACCCTTATATACGAGGGGTGATCAATATATTCGAGGACTTTTCATCTAGCAATTTCATATTGGCAGCAAGGATCAAAGCCATTTAACATCATTCGGAGTAAGGTGTCTCCGACCGAATGCACTAATAAATTATTTGATTCATACAAGTGGCGCGTGACGTTGGTCGTCACGCGACGTCATTCCAAGCGTCACCGTCGGAGCAGCACATAGCTCCTTTCTGGACTGATACCCGGTTCCATGTATGAGACTGGTTGTCTTTTACTATTGAAATAAGAAGCTAATAGCCGATTCTGGAATGTGATGTGGAATAAAAAGACTATCGATGCGTTATTGGAAACAAAACTCGGAAAAGGGCGGTTGGCTTTACAAAATTAGATTATTTCAATTAAGACTGAAACAGGTCCTATCAGGTTTAGGACGCAAAATCGAAATAACCCTTTTGATTTGCAGTGAACGATTTTATGTGTTGTAGCCTATAATAGTCTTCATTTTTGCCAGTTACATATGATTGAGATCTGTGTGTCTTATGTCGCAGAATTTAACGGAAAATGTCCCTAACGCGGTGCTATTTTTGCTGTTTATCCTTATTTTATCGACTCAACCGTTTGGCAGAGACCCTACAATCACATAAACAACGCAACCATATGAAAATGGCTAATTGGGAGCGCACAGAATCCATGCACTATTTAGTCAAGTCATTTTGGAGGTATCGCGAGGAATTTACAAGTTTCGCGTTAATTTTCATAGCGTGTCGTTTCTCAGAAATAACGTTACGCCCGAAATGCTCGACGGTGCGCGCTTCACCATGGTTACAGAAAGTGACGTCATAAAGTAAATAGTAAGGTTACTATAAAGAAAATTAGATAAATCGCGAGATAATTGATTGATCTTCATCAGCGTGTAATTTTATTACTCAAGTTCCAATATTTCAAAATTGAGAAGGAAAGTCCTCGAATATATTGATCACCCCTCGTATCTCATACATCACATGTCAGATCGACTTGAATAAGATTAAAATAAACAAAGGAGGTCATTGTAGTTACTTATGTGTCAGAAAAATGTGAAAATGTTAGTTGAAAATAAAAATGACAGATAAAAGAAAAATGTCTACAAACTTTTTAACACCCTGTATATGATGATACAAGTCATAATGTAGAAGTTAATGTTAAATTCTAGAACTCTGGTATCGCTGATTATGTGAATCATGTTTACAAACATACATGTACATATTACTTGATAGCGGGTTGTATTGTACAATTAAGAAAAAGAGATAAAATACACTAATGTATTTCAAATTTGAAATAATTAATTTGATGTAGATCTATTTATCATATGTGAAAACTTGCATACCGTGGACATTTTTTTCTCTTTCTGAAAATATTGCCTATTGTACATTTAATATGCATACGGTGGCATTAAACCCTGTTCTTGTACACATTTGCGAACTAATTACAGAACCATAAAAAGCCGTATAGTCTAAATTACCAACCATGATGGTGGGAAACACCTAGCCCGATCATATGCCTTCTAGAAGACTGTGCAGTACAGTAGATAAGGTGGATGTACAACCCGCTGATGTACGAAAAATAAATAATTAGTCCTCGGCACCCACCCATACGTGTTCTAGACACATTATTTTATATATTGTTTAAGCTACATTTTGACGGCATACCGGCCAAAACTATAAAGTGTACTGTTATTCTACCTAACTAGAGTACGGGCGCTTCTCTTCTGACGTCACAATTATCGCACGTTTATATAAGTTAAAAAGTAACCACTTTTCTAGGGCTATTTTCAGCTGTTATGCCACTTAAGCACCCTTTGGCATCTATCTTCCCCTCGTCATTGGGCTACCTATGGAAACAAACACTCCTCCTTGGGGAAACTATTTCTCTCCTGTGGGTGTGGCAGCCAACATCGATCTGTGGCGCCCAGAAATAGACACTGCCCTGACAGGTACCATTTACACCATGGTGGAGTGGAGCATGTGGGTCTTGCTAAAAGAAATTAACCAGTGGTCCAGAGGGGGGTTGAACCCGGGACATCTCGATCCCGAAGCGCGCGAGAGTATTGGTAATATAAACTGAATTTTAATTTCTTGATACATTTTCAAGAATTTTAGATTACTGCTAAGAATATATTCAAAACCCATCAGCGAAAACTTTAAACAAATGTTTTGATTTGTTATTGGGACAGCCCTCGACGTGATACAAAAAAGATAATAAATTATCTTACAATCATTATACAATCATACAGTTTATTTCGAAATACATTAGGTATTATGCCCATGAGTATACAAATATAAATAATTATATAAACGATATAAGTAACAATGTATCTTTAAAGTCAAATTTAATAGGTTTGTTAATTTAACGTAAGTCGTAGTTGCAACATGGGAACGTTTGATTTAGAACAAGAAATTAAGGGACAGAAGAATGCCGATGAGGAAATCACTACTACCATGGAGAAAAGAACATGGCGACACTGGATGCTTGGACCGATCGGATTTTTCTTCATGTGCGGTGTTGTAAGTCAAGCTAGCACCGGGCACCAATATATATACAGGAGAGTGCAAGAAGATCTCTTTCCGAACAAAACATTTACTGAAGGGATTTCATACTGCGCTGATGATACTGCAAATGAGTCGGGTGCACAAGATGTGGCGCATGCGCAGCAAGTTGCAGCAAATTATGAACTTCTCTTCTCCGTTTTGTCCGGCGTGCCTACGATTTTGTCAAGCATTTTCTTAGGTGCCTACGCTGACAAGTTCGGTCGGAAATTTATCATGCTTGTGTCTTTTTCTGGGAAGTTTATTTCTATTCTGATTTTTGTTATCGGGTCGATCGTGAATATGGATTTAAAATTGTTTGGAATTTCCTATGTCATCAGTGGGGCTTCTGGCGAGATGTATACGTTTTTCTTAGCTAGTTTTGCTTTTGTAGCGGACATCACGACTTCCGAAAGCAGATCAGTGGCTGTGATTCTAGTCGAAATAAGCGGTGGACTAGGAGTTACATTAGCAACACTTATCGTTGGGTACATTATCCAGTCATTTGGTTTTATAAGTCCGTTTGTAGTATCTGCAAGCAGTGTACTGTTATCAATATTGATGGCCATTTTTATCCTACCAGAGTCATACCCCAAGAACAAACGCAAATCAACAACAAATAAATTGGAACATTTTCGACGCTCCTTTGAGTTTTATTATGCTTCTTGGAACCGTGGTTACCGATGGAAATACATAGTTGTGGTACTTGTTATTACACTCACTTTGCTGACATTTTTAGGTCGCGCTAGTGTTGAAACTTTGTATCAACTGAATAAGCCATTCTGTTGGACCCCTTCAGAAATTGGTCTTTATGGTGCCCTGAGAGCGGCTGCAATGCAACTGGTTTCGTTTCCTGTTCTTAAAATTCTAAAACCATTCATAGATGACGATTCCATTGGCATTGTTGGAGCCTTTTCCATGCTTATTGCTTATATAATGGAAGGTTCAGCCACCAACAATATCATGCTCTACTTAGGTATTTATAGTTTCCTACGTTTTACTAAGTTCGCAACAGTGTGCTAATCATGTATAGTTGTTGCTTAAGCATACTTAAAATTGGTCTATATAATATTACAGTGAATGAGAAATTTTACTTTAAAGATATATATGCTTATACTCCGACATGCTCACTGACTCCATTCAAAAAGTGTACATTATGTCTGTAAATGTACACTTTTGTGAGACATTTATGTTGTCCTTACAAAACTGTCCTATACCGCTTGTAAGAGGACACTTTTGATAAAAAAACTAGTACTGTATCTATTACTTAGTCGATACTGCCGATCGTCATCCTAAAAGTTCATCCCATCGGGGAGATTTGCAAAGCAGGTATAATCAGAATGTATTTTTTAACATGATCGCAGTTGTAAGTATAAATTGAGGAATATTACAAATTGTATTACGCTCGTATGCGTAAGTATAAGTTTATTTACTATATATATCGATGGCTTAGAATTAGAAGGTCGTAAGTGCCACTTACGACCTTTTAAGGTTCTTCATATTTAGAATAAGCATCACAAGGCGCTTCTTATGAGCCCATTTTCATAAAAATCTGAACTTGTCATGTTGACCAAAATGAAATTGTAAAAGCATGTTTTACCATAAGTAAAGAGTAAATGTCAGACAGTTTTTCCGTGTTTTTTTTTCAAAATATCGATTTGGTAGTTACGACCTTCTTGTTCTAAGCCATCGATATGTAATATTTACAGTGGCAGTGTTAGGTTGCTGTGGTATGTTGACTGTGGGTATGATGCGTTCATTAGTTTCCCGAATGACTAGTTCAGATCGGCAAGGTGAGTTTAATATATATCATTAAGAAGCAGATTAAAGTTTAATATACACTTAGCGGCACTTCTAACGCTGCCACCTATATATTTCCGTTTTCTTTAAAAATCTTCTATGAATTGTAATGAAATTTGGCATACTTGAACATCAATATTTGACACAGGTACTGGCGAATTTTCTGCTCGATTCGACAATAGACTATTGCACAAAACGTCTTCAACTGACTGAATACTTATATTGAAAGTCGCATTTTTATCACTCAATATCGGCCATCTGATTGTTATGTATGCGTGTAGATGTCCCTATTTCTTTTAATGGTTGTGCATATCAACATTTTATTCGCTCATGGGTTTTAATAGTTATAAACAATATTTACCAAAATGCTAGAAAACGAAAAATTGTTGGTTTTGCTGCAAAATATAGTGTTTTCCGTACCCATAGCACGTCTGTTGAGAAAATACGATTCTTGCGAGTAACGCGGGTTGCGCTCAACTTGAAATTTAAATTTAGGGTGACTACTTATTATATCAAACCGAATACATTCAACTCTATTGCGTACTATTAACATTCGTTATTCAGAAGAAATGTGAATTTTACCATTCAAGTAGCAATATTTGAGGTTAAACGTTTATTTTAAGCGCATCGGTTTTATATTCACATTATGAGCTGATTTTGAGGCGCTCTAAGCTTACCAACTGCTATTTGGTTACCTAGGAAATTGTATCGTAGATGAAATTGATGAATACTTTTATTGTATACGAAGAAATAAAATATTGAAAATACTGAATTGACCCCTAATAAATACGCTGCTAAATTTTGTGACTTTGTAATTCCGGGCGACGTAAATTTCGCTTTTACCACGCATTTTCATAAACACCCATTTTTGAATTTACACGTGCAGCAATAGGCACATGCCTTAAACTAAAACTGGTGAAAATTTGTAAAGTTATCTCAAACGGTTTTCCAGATATCAAGAATAATCAAGTGGCAGCCTTAGAAGTGCCGCCGAGTGTATATTGTACTTTCATTAACTAATTAACAAGTATGTTATATTTGCGTTGACTATCTATTTGGTACCCCTTGACCTTAGAGAATACGGGATATTTATATCATTAGCATTATGCTAAGACAGTGTATTCTGAACATCTGCGGTATGAAGTTCCATCTGTGAAGCTGGTTTTCAATAATAAAAAATACGTTCATGGTTACTCTTCATGCACAGCAACTACTGATACTGGAGGTATTATAGTGACATTACTTGATGCCATACATGGATTTCTACGTCCAACCTTCTGCTTCTACGTTTTTGTGTACGTAGACACAAAGTACTTGCACGCATGTCCGGTTGTGACCGCCGCTTTAGATGTCTGTGTGCATACATGAGTTACTGTGTTCATGCGCATTGGTAAATTGTGTGACATCTTACATGACGTTATGTTGACGTTCTCCAAATATCAAACTGAAATTTGGGCCACATTTTTATAATCGCGAATGTTTCTGCTTTCCTTTGATATAAAAATATTAACAACCATATTTCTAAAACTTATATAAAAATGTTGTAAAATCCCGATGTACGCCAACAACGTACGTAACGTCGTATGTGACACACGTTACGTCTTTTTGTATGTATGTTTACTCTTCTGCAGGAGCCGCGGCTGCCAGCATATCAATTGCTGAGAGCTGTTGTCATCTCGTCTCTGGTATTCTTATGAATGCTGTATATGGTGCTACGGTCGCTCATTTCCGAGGTGCAGCATTCTTCCTAATGGCTGGATTGTCTGCACTATGCATACTCTTACTTGTGTACGTATAAAACGGTTGTTTTGGTATATCATTCCGTCCTTTTACAGTTTCTTTGGTACCTTGCATGTTCGTTGTTCATTATTTTTCAAATATATTAATTTTATTTTCATAAACAATTGGTTAACTCAAACCAGGCGATGTATGCCATTGCTACCCTTGGCACATGCGCCACAGCTGATAACCAAGTCAGTTGCTTTGAAAACGACGAGATTGTATGCCATTTTCTCAAAACATGAATTTACAATTTTAAAGAGAATGTCATTTTTCAAACATTGCTACGCATTTTTTCCATCGATTTCGCGTAGGTAATGTGAGGAATACAAGATGTCGAAATACAAAATTTACTCGCATACTAGTAGCTGGAAAACCCCGGTACGCTAATTACCCTTCGGGTAAAATGATGAAACACTAAAAGTTATTTACTGAACGTCACATCCTTATTTGTTCATTTTATTTCAGTATTTTCAAGATTGGATCTAGAAACACCCAGAACAAAGTAACAGAGGGTGAACAACAAATTCCTATACAAGAGATATCGTTTTCTCAAAAGACGCAAATGTGACAGTGATATAGAAAATTTACTCAGTGGTACATTTGTATATCGGTTAAGCGCAACATGGCTACTATATAGATCTAGTAGTGGTATATTGCCATGGTTAAATATGACCAAAATGTTTTACATAACTTCTGAGTCAACTCAATTGTCCTTTTTTCACTTATCATCTAATTCAACCTTTGAGTTAATATACTTATCGCAAAAGTTAACCGGATTTTTCAAATTTTGACTTAACTTTTGAGATAACATCTGGCAGAAGACAATTGTTTTAACATCTGAGTTAACACCTAACAGTTTAACAGCCAACTTCACATGCGGGTACCTATATCTACCTCATATTTGTTCTGTTCTTGGTTATTTTAAAAAAACATCCCAATGATATGTTAGCACTTAGACCTACTTGCCTAATTGTAAGTCTTGCATCACTACATACCGTTTATTTAACTACTGCTTATCATCTGTGTTTGGAGGCGTATTACCAAATGCAAAATGTATGACACCTCTGTAGATCGACGCTGTGTATAGATGTAACCCCCGTGGAGAATTTTTTATGATTGTGATTTAAACTTGACCAATTTTTACATAATAGCACATGTATTTCATGCAACTCAAATGCATTTAAACCTAACATATTCAATAGCGATCAAGATTTGTGCGAATATATACTTATTATAAACCTAACATATTCAATAGCGATCAAGATTTGTGCGAATATATACTTATAGTATATATCCTCTGTGTTGAGCAGATGTTCCAAAAACACGTCACCAGCTAAGTGAAGTAACTCGGGTTAGTTTATTCACAAAATAAGATAATCGAAATTAGAGATGACATTTATTGTGTGTTATAATCATATTGTAGAGATTGTTGTATTCCTATATTTATACCATATATTGATTGAAACAGCAAACAAAATAATCTTGCGTATATGACCTTTAAATATTATAATTAAAAATATTCTGTTTGGAGACCATGTCTATTGGTCTTTACAGACAGCTAGGATTTGTAAATAGCTGTCTTTTGTCGCAGTTGGTTTTAAAACACAAGCTTGACAGTACCTTTTTACAGGATCATATTTGTTATCTGATGATAAAAGTCATATTTTAGTAGTTGATGTTATAATGTAGTACAATTATATCACAGGACCAAGTGAACCGACCTAGAGACATTGGTGCATCTGCTGATTATGTGAACAATCTTTACAAACATACAGGTCATGTATATTATTTGATTGCAGGTTGTCCTGTACAATGATGTACATGATATAACAATCAGATGTACATTTTGACAGATTTTAAAAACTAACTAGGCATTTAAGCATTTTGTAGTGGAAGCTATGTCTTACAGCTTTATTCAAAACTGAAACTAGGTCATTCAATCGTTTCTATATTAAGCTACGTATTGTAGTTTTTTTATAGTTAAAACTAGGTCTTCCAACTTGTTGATAGCTAAAACGTGGACTTTCAGCTGTTTAGATTCGTTGTCACATATATACAAATGTAGTTGTGTGTTGGCCACTGTGCCTGGTAATTGAAGTATGCCGTTTTGGGATGGGTTTGTGCGGTTGAGTCGCCGTGCAGCGGGGCCTTGGGGAACTTGGTCGAGTCTTTGCTGCGTTTAATTCGGTCTCATGCGGTGACCGCTGTTCTATGATTTCTTTTTGAAATTGGGTCATCCTGCATTTTGTCGGAGGGAACTTGGCTCTTTAATTGTTTCTTTGGCTTATGTGTGGGCATTGCTTAGTGTAGTTGCTAGAAATATGCAATTATATTTCCCGCCCATTCCTACCTTGCCTATTATTTTAAACTAGGTCTACCGCTATTCTATAATTTCTTTGTGAAATTGGGTCATCCTTCAACGGGGACTTTCCTCATACCTTTTTTGTTTTTCTGTGTTATGTGCTCAGCTGTGTACGTTTTCCGCTGCCTTCCCTGTCCAAAGTTTTATTATACATGTGTAGTTTTCCTAGGAAGAAGCCACATATAAGAATGGGTAATTAGAATGAGCTCGCCTGGTACAGAGTCACAAGGTGAGTTATTAGGACCAAGCGTTGTCCGTCCTCGTCCGTCCGTCCATCAGTCCGTCTATCAGTCAACAATTTCTTTAAATGACTTTTTCTCCTAAACTGCTTGGTCCAATTTGCTATAACTTTGCAGGAATGTTCCTTGTGTAGACTGCTACCAAACATGTTCAAATGGTTCCGGTACGTAGATTAATTAGATCATGAGGCCCTAAATGCAAACTTCAAAATTCTTCTTGTCTGAAACCACAAGGCCCTTGGCTTTTATATTTGTACTTTCAACTAGTGGTCCTCTACAAACAGTGTTCAAATTATGACCCCGCCAGTTTGTATGTTGCATCTTCTAGTGGTTTATTACCAAGATTGTTCAAATTATGCCCCTGGGTGAAATTTGTGCAGGGTTTCATATATAATAAGGTGAGCGATTTAAGGTCATCACGGTCCTCTTGTTTTAAAACTAGTAGTATATTGTATTATATCAAACAGATACGTTTACAGTCGGGTACATGTACGTATATATCTATAATCAAATTATGTTAGATATATCGTATTGACACAAACCGATAGTAGTATGTTGTGAACACACGTTGATTTCATCATCAATTACGTTGTGTATGTCTTGTGTCAATTTGATCTGACCAAGCTGATTAACATCGTCTCATGATACCGCTTGGTATATGTATGACTATCAATGTAGTGTGGTCATCCTTGTGATCATTTTTATTTTAACAATTATTTTGTTATCGTATGTTGCTACTCTGGTTGTGGTTGAACGACTGAGGCAGCATGCTCTCGGCACAGAGTCCCCGTTTATTTGCTCTTCCGTTTCATGGTTTCTTGTAAATTCTTACCTGTGTATTTCATTGTGATTTGTAATCTTAGATGACTCTACAGTTACACAGCGACTAAGTTCAGTTTCTCGTTTAGTTGAATGTTTGTTGGGCATTGTAACACCTTTACATACGTCATTTGCCCGGCCGTTTAAGTTGAGTGCTGCCTTCCTTGCCAGAGTTTCTCTTATCTTTCTGTTGAAAGCTTCCATCGCCTGTCCGCTATGTATTTGTCTTTTTATGACGGTCAATTGCAGAATGGAAAATCTTTATATCAAAATTGTTTGAGACACAGTAAAAATAAAACAACACCATTAAACAGTAAAACATTTAATATACGAATAATCCTTATCAAAATGGTCTGCAGTAACATGTACAACGATTTCAACTTCTAAATGTCTAAAAAGTCTAATTCAAATTCAGACATGGAACTATAGAGCTAGTAGGCTTTTGTTGTAGTATTTGTTATAGTTAGATAACACAGTATTGACCAAAGAAGATTACTTCGTTGAAATATCCAAGATAAACATGTACAGCAAATCTACGTACTGCATGTCATTCAATGTTCTTAGCAGTACATTTTTGTCCATCATCCATTCAATTACTTTCCTAATGTTTCTTGATTTGACGAGACAATAGTTTCTTGTGATAGTTAAAACGTTTAAATATGCACTTATTTGTGTTCAAGATAGTAAAACTCGAAGGGTATGGAAGGTTGAAAGTGTACTAATATGGTGTTTGCGAGGATAAAATTCAGGGGATTTATCTAACTTGACTTAATAGTGCATGTCTTGAGAGATTTAGAAATATATACCGGTAATGCGTTTTCCTACGAATTCGTAAAACAATAGTACAATATGAAAAATGTTATTGTAAAATGTTACTTATAACTAAGACCATGTTAAAACCATACTATAACTAAAGTTCAAATGACGGGTAACGGCACCATCATGTAACTATATCTACATGCGTGGTATCATCAATAAAAAACCGAAACAAAATCATAATGTACATGATATATATCAAAGTTTGGCAAGCGTACTTTCTATCGCGTCTTATTTTGTGACAGATGAAGGAACTTATATTGATATTCTAGTCTTAGAAAATGAAACCAAATATTTGTAAATCTTCAATAAAGAGTGCATCTATGTTTAACAGATGATACGATTACCAGTGCTAAGCCAGTATAAAAATAACCACCTACTTTTATATAAGTATTATGCTAGGTTATACACTGCAAAAGCAATACATGTACAGCGTTTTGCTTTTTCAAAGACCCAATTTCAGGTAAAAAAAGACACACTTTAACCAATGTTTCTCAATGTAAAAGACACATTTTAGACAACTCCAAGATACAAAATATCACTTTAGCCAACTTTATTTTTAAAAAGTACTTTTTTGTGGACGTGTGTTGTTTCTTCGGGAAAGGTAAAGGTCTAAATAGAACAATTGTTTAATGACAAAATAATATGACCAAAGATTTTAAGGATTTGGTCAACAGTTATGTATTGGTGGACATACACGAGACAGGTATACTAATAGGCTAGTCGTTAACAAAAAAATGTTACCAATAAAAACGCACATCCGAATTATATCATAGCCTAAAATATTAACAAATCACTAAGAAACAGGACGGCACTCCACGGATGTGGTATCAGAGACATTTGACAAGTAGCTTATCATGTTTATACCGACATATAGGTAATGGAAAATGATCATCCTTTGTAAAATATGTATACTTATAATCTTAATGGCGTTGCGAGCAATTTTCAGATTTAAAAACAAAATGCATGAGTGTTGCTGTTAACCTTATAAGAAAAAAGGTATTTGGAAATCAGACAGGAAATCAGAAACACCACACCATGATTATAAGCATGTGCTTTGAAAATTATGTGCTTTACTAACACGAATATCCATTCTTGGTTGAATTATCTTAGACTAGAACAAATGTACTATCGATGTGTTAGGGTTTCATTCGGTATATGAAAGCCAATTGTCTCTACGTTAATATGTTGATAGAAATGAAACAAATAAAAAACGAATTAAATAGGAGAAATTCGTGTCGCAGAATCTTTAGTTGTACATTGAAGAACTAGAAACAATCTAGTGTTGTTAAACATACGAGTGAAAATGATACGAAAAAGTACAAGCAACACTCTTTTACCAAAGCTTCTCAAATAAAAATATCAAATCCCTATAGAGAATTTACTCAAATCAAAGTTCGACTTTGAAGACAAAGCCAGTTACATATTTTACAATCTCACTATAAAGCATTGTGATACAGATTAAGATTCTTACATAAAAAAATTAATTCTCCAAGATATACGACAGTTTGAGAGAGCTGAGGTTAAGTTAGAAATGGAGAGTTTTGTAAGAAATTATGGATTGAAATTAATGAATTGACAAAAAAATGATATATATCTTACAGACTAGTGTAATATGTAAATTGTGAAACAGACAAATGAATTTAAATAATTTGTTCTCTACTAAAATGCAAATTGTCTAAATATGAAAACAGATAACAGATAAATGAATTAAAATACTCTACTAAAATGCAAATTGTCAAAAATGTGAATTATGATAACATAAAAATGGTTTAAAACAATATAACTATCTTTACGCTGTTAAACTGAAATATGTATGATAGTCGTTCTACTGTTTCATTACCAAAATGTTGCTGCAAAACAATCTGGAAATGACTACTGACCGATTGAAGTGTCAAATATACACGGTGCGTGATACTTTGGCTTGCGTAGAAATTACTCGTCAAAAAGGTCCAATGAATTCAGTCTAAATTTTGAACACCTTATGCGTTCCGCATATTGTGTATTTTAGACATCACGTGATCATTTTGACAATAATAAATATATGAATGGTTCAGTAAAACCTTATATGGGGACGATCTCAATAACAATAACAATAGCCACCTAAAATTAAGAACAGAGTTGTTAATTCTAATTTCATGTCATTGGTATCTACCGAATCTCAATAACGTGGTCTAAATGTTAAGGTTTTACTGTAAAACATTTAAAAGGGGACGAGTACGTATACATACAAATTCCCAACATACACACACTACCACAACACAATTCTACCACGTGACTATTTGTAGATAAAATGAATGTACAGTGTTCTACCCACAGGTAACTATATCATTGATAAAGACGAAAACTACTTTTTTTGTTAAATCTGTATTTTTTCTACGAAAGAAAAATATTTAATTTACAAAAAAAATATTTCGTTTTTTTTCGCTATCAATAATACAGTAGCCTGTGGAACCTACCTACATGGAGTTTGATTTTGGAAGCTACAGTTCATACACAATGTATATATAAAATGGCAGTTTAAACAATATGTGTGACATGTAAAGAATATATCTATTTGACCATAATTATGTACGAGGTATAATGTTTAAACAAGCATCAGTAAACTGTACAAGTCTTAATATAATAAAAATTGCTTTCCTTAATTAAAATCATTATATAATTATGTACAGTCTAATAAAACATATAAATACCAACTATAATATAATTTACAGTGCAAACATGACTATTCATAGTCTGTGTAAATTATTATATAATGTTCTATGACGTCACAAATATATGACGTAACAGCTACATGACGCCACATATACAATTACAAGATTTATGCTTTATTCACAACCTGCAATATATAACGTCTTCCTAAATCTGTAAAAACACACAAATGCATCACATATGTGCATATGGTTTAAAACAGACAATAAGTAACTCCTCATAGATTCTCGTTTATACAATGTCAACACATAACACTGTTACTTGTACAGTAACAGTAGTATTACACATATGTGTTCCATAAAGTTGTGTTCTATACATCGTAAATTTCAAACACTAGAAACACATTTCACAATGACGTTTTCATGATTGTTTTAAGCTGTGAAGACCGCGTATATAGTGCATGCCATTATTTGTAGTCCACCATCTCCGAACCACCATTTTAGCGTCCTCGGTTCATGACCTAACAAAACACTCTTTAGTCGATATCACAACCGTGTCATTTTCACGCTACACCCAAAATGGCTGTGCATATCTATTACGATTTGCATGGAGCACAGCCGCATGTTCGAATTATCGGCAGTGTGTGAATGTAACTGGTTTTATCTACGCAGTACATCCGCACTTTCCTAGGCGTGATCTTCAGCGCAGAACAGCATTCTTTATGACACGTTCCAGAACATCGCCGGTATTTTAATTTCCGTTTTGTTCGACAATTTGTCTTTGGGTCCACATAAATATCCTTGAATACTGTCCCTCTGCATGTCCGAACTGAAACGATAACATGCATACCCGTATTATCAGTTTTGTTGTAAGCATGAACTTAATGAATTTAACAAATTAAATGTGACCTGTCAATGTGATCACGTTTAGCAAATGGTAGACCAAAATATAATAATAAGACTTAATTTAAAGAGGCAACATAGTTGGGAATACCCCGTCTTCCCAATGAGCCAATCGTCTTTTTATAAAGATCGTGCTTTGTCGCTTTATCCACTGTATTGAGAACAAATACTATAAGAAACATAAACGCGCTTTTGTTTTGTACCAAATGCGATTGTTTCGTTATGAGCAAACCACAAAATTTGGAGCAAGCAACATCGTATTCTAATGCATCTGATTGAAATGTGAATTTATTTAACTTGTACATAATTCCTATGGACGAAGGAACGAGTCAGAGCTGAACTATGCATTGAAACAACATTGTCCATAAATATGCCCTTACTCAGAAGAACAGTTATTTTAGTTAAATAAAGAACATGAACTTGAAATTGTTGGATACAATCAAGGCTAAATGGAAAGCTTTACGACGGGCCGCCACATTCTTGAATGCGATAACACTTTGTGCTTCATCAGAGCCAGATAATGTTAGCCAATAATTATGTTATTGTAATTATTTTCGACGCCCAATAAATGTCATTAGTTACTTAATGCGAATGATATATGAAACGGAAAGCCTAAGCTAGGACCAAAATAGCATTTAATGCAAATGTACCATCCTGATCCCTTGAATACCAATCACTATAACACACGCACACAAAAACACCACAATGTACATACAGTGCGATAAAGTGCAACATTCAAAGTTAAAAAGTACATTGTCCTAGTGCAGCATAACTGTGTAAGTATGTTAATACAATATTCCAACCATAGCAAAAGGCAGCCCATAAAGCCAAACATACAGTTGTTGCAATAGGTTGACAGTTTCGCATATAGTCCATCTAGCTGGCAAATATTCTAACACACATCCATAAAACTGTGCCGATTTGCAACCGATCTAAAAGCTTGCAAAATGTAAGCAGTTCTTGCAAAGCAAATGATAAAGTGTAGAAAATAAATAAAAATAACAATCACAAAACTTACTAGGTGTATAGCTACTATCTGATGGATATTCACCTAATTGGCAGAACTGGCCTCCATAACCAGCCCTACACCTACACGTATACTCATCACCATTGCCTGTAGCTCGACATTTCCCCCGATTTAAACATTTATGATGTTTACAAACATCGGGCCGATTGCAACCCGGTGTCATCTTATGGTTACGTTTTGTTACCATAAAATCAAGCGGTTTGCCATTGATGAGAACTTGGGCAAAGCAACCTGAAAAAAGACAAATAATAATTTGTTGACTTGTATCCTTGTTTGTCATTAATAAGCAATTCAAATTAGGGGCAACGTGGAAGCAACGTTTTATTTAATATATATGGCGAGTATTCTAAAGTTCTTCATTTCATTTCTTTGATTAAATAAAATGGCAATAACGTTTAAATACAATTACAAGGGAACCCTAGAGCTACATGCTTTTGACGTCAACAATTGCAAGAACTTAAAGTAATTAATACTATTAATGTAATTCGAATGACATTCGTCCCTTTAAATGAATGCAACTGTAAAATATTTCTCATTTTAGGAATGATTAATAAAACACAACATATTTTTCCTTCCAGTATGATTAAAACTAGGCCTAACTAAAACACAAAGGCATTTACCCTTAAAGCTTGATCCGTCTCTGATGTGGAACTTTCTTTGAGCTCTGTCACTGATGTGTTCAGGAATACCACCAAGGAACATGTCATCCTCAACGTCCAGGTATTTATGATTACCTTCATTTATAACTGTTCGTGGGTAACCATTGTCTACTCGCATTGTAAAGTTCCTCTGACTCACTAAAAGTTCAATAGTATGGTACTCCTCATCATCAACCTTTGTGAAGCTAAATATGTAACTGAACTGTGATGGTAAGTGTTCCTTGCCGACATAGAAGCTGACAGCGACACGGCCTTTGTATAACTCGATGGCTAAATGCTCCTCCAAACCTGTGTACATCAGCAACCCAGAACTGGAGTTGGTCTTCATCACAATAGTGACGTTTGAGAATGATTGGAAGTTGAACTTCGGTAGTTGAATATACGAATCGATTGCCATGAAAGAAAGACTTGCTAACTTTTCACATTTCTTTCCCACAAATCCTTCAACACATTTACACATGTAATCTGCTGATTTTTCTTCTTGGTAACAAACTCCGTTGTTTTGACAATCATGGTTTTGACAGAGGCCGGCTTCGTTGTGTGGAAGATTCATATCGACCGGAGCAATTTCACAGAACTTTCCAGTATACCCTTTCTTGCAGACACACCTTCATAACAAAGAATATCATTGGTAAATATTATTTTATACTCTTTAGAGAAAAACATAAATACTAAACCCACACAGTGGGACCGTTGAGTATTCTAGTCTTTTATTCAAAGAAGTATTAATAATGTAGTGGGGAATGACATATAGACTTGACAAAAATATTGATATTGAGGTATAGAGCCAAACCAGTGCAATGTATTTCACCAAATAGTTTTACACCCTATTGGACAGGTACCCGACTTTTACGAAGGCTAAATATATTTATACAAAAAACAAAATATAATTTTTCTTTGTTAATACGGATAGTAAGCTCACTGTCTGTATCTTACGTTTCTGACCATGCACCGTTACCATGCACAGTAAGTAAACTATAATGTCAGAATTTATGAGTTGCATAAAAAAACTCTTGGGTTACTTTGATGCCAATGACCATTTGTTTATATAAAAGGATATAAGTGTGTTACCTGTAACTATCAATCTCATCAATGCAAGTTGATCCATGTTGACAAATATGATCCTGGCATTCATCAATGTTGGTACTGCAATTCTTATCACTATATCCAGCAGGACATTCGCATCTGTACATTGAAAAATATCATGTCATACATTGTTCAACTGAAGCTGATAAAATAAAACAAAATATGACTAGGAACTGCTTCTTTCACAGCACATTCCAGTCAGGATATTCTGGAGGGACGTAGTCGTTTATTAATACCCAAAAGATTTCAATCATTGCATGTACAGGTACAGTTTAGTTTAGCAATGGCACTATTCTGTATTTTACATTCTGTTTGTATTAGCCATTATAATTGGTTTTATACCGTAATAGTGGATTTATCCATTGCGTCACTCTATTGTACTCTAACTGAATCATACGTGATATATTCTATTCGGAGTTGTCGATCTTTGTTACTGTTTTCATTTAAAAGGAAAAAAAACCACAACAGTCTGAGATTTGTTCAATAACCTTTTTATAGAATAACTAAACTTCTTGTCTAATGTCTTGTTCGCAGTTGTCTATTCTATTGTAGGTAATGTTTTATATCAATTTAATATAAAATAGAATGCTCCAAACGTATGTTACGGCGCACAATCATTATAAGTTATTACAAATATTGCTCGTTATGTTACCTATAATCGGTTGACAAATCGATGCATTTTCCTCTCTCACAGAAATTGTATAACCCGCTGCAGAACTGAATTGTGTCTGTGCATTTCTCTCCTAAAAATAAAACATTTATTAAGTACCATTTACTTCTGTGTTGTTTTGCTGAATACGTTGCACCATCTATACCGAATGAGACACTGATCAGTACACTTACGTATTTCTTATTTTATATCTTACATGTCAGGTAGCATTGTAGCAGGCGTACAATTAGAAGAAGGCGAATATATGAACACACATACACATGTAATATATGTATGATTATGACATACAATGATTTACAAAAGTACTTAATATCATCATTTTATTGCACTAAGTAGGAGTTAAGGAATTTCCGAGCTACTGTGGGGAACGAGCTTATCACTGACTGAACAACCCGACTATAAAATACGGTTGAACATGCTAATTGTAAAATATAAAAAAAACAACTAACATACCTCTACTTCGATAATCATGTCAATACCTTACTCTATTACAGCTAGAGCTAGTTAATAAACAGCATGTTACCGAAGGCGCAATTATCTATGTACTATCTGTATGTACTTAAATAACAATAAATTTACTGTTATGTTTCTTGCAGACAGATTAAGAACGAATCATTATGTATATCTATACTGTTTGATATGTGTTATGTAGATAGTGTGTCTGTGGATCTCAACACTTACCAGTGAAGCCTGGTGCGCACTGGCACGTGTAATTGGCAATACCATCAATGCACGTGGCGCCGTTTTCGCACGTGTGTGATTTGCAGTCATCAATGTTCACCTCACATCGCTCACCTTCGAATCCAGGCAAGCATAGACACCTGTAAGATCAAACAATAATGGTTAACATCTTTAGTTCAGTAATAAATTATACGTCAGCGATATATATTTCATTATTCTTGAAGAACCTAACCATGATGCTAAAGAACCGCAAATCTTCCTTCCAAAATAGTAAGGCAGTTAGACCGATGGCCATCAATGTTTTGGGATATAGGTGTTTGCATACGTATTAATCTAACATGATAGTTAACAAGAAAGACGTTCTAAGTCAAAACAATAACATTGGTCATACGAATCTTACGCAAAAAGATTTTAAAGATTCCACAAGTTGAAATAATGAGGAACGGTTTACCAGTCTACAAGTTAAAGTAATGATGAACGGTTTACGAGTCTACAAGTTAAAATAACGAGCAACGGTTTAAGAGTTAACAAGTTGAACTAATGAGGACCGGTTTAAGATTCTACAAGTTTAATTAATGTGAAACGGTTTAAGATTCTACAAGTTGAATGAATGACTATGTCGAAACATGGAAACATAACAAAAGAAACAATGTAGCTTACTCAAAACTTCCAAACAGGTGTCTTCTATCCTTTATCTTGCATGCTCCGTTGTTTTGACATGGGTTACCAAAACATGCGTTGATCTCTTCCTCGCATTGTTTACCATGAAAGCCAGGCGTGCAGTCACATTTAAAATCTTTGAACCCAAGGGCCGTGCATATACCCTCGTGCTTACACGGGTTTTTGAAGCAGACATTACATTTGGCTTGAACCTCGTCACTGGGTTTACCTATAAAACAAACCGTCTGTGTTATACAATGTATAAAGTAACATATGGTATATAACTTTCTACTCCCAGTAGGCTGGCGGTTACATTTGCGTAAATAAATGCATATCTGGTTAATTTGTATAATATTAGCACCTGGTACTTTTGATTTCTGCCTTGATTGACGATCCGCATTCTGATTGTTCGTTCCAGGGAGATAAATGTCGGTTTTTCCAATACCTGCATAGCTTGACAGGATAGTCTCCATTTGATTGGAATATTGTTGATCAATGTCACTTGTATTTGATTTAATAGTTTTGCCAGCTATGGAAAGTTGATGAAGGTTTTACAGAGTTCACCAAATTAACAAGATATCGCCGATCGTACATATCACAATGATTTCTCACATAATAATGCACACATGAGTCAGTCCAATCCCATTATTATTTAAAGCCCAACTCATGGGAAATAGTCTATTCAGACCTGAAATCTGTACGAAGGGATGGAAGACTGCAGAAAATATCTGATAAGGAACCAAACCCAACTGCTTAAAACACTCACTCGGACAACGATGTCACTAATAGGAATGATGAAATCATCGTTTCTGTGTAAAACTAGTAGAAAGTTTACATTTATTGAATGTTTCGAAACAGTTTAACAGCGAAATTTATATAAAAGACAATTTGTTGTAAAGACAAAGACACAGAATGAGACAAAACTAAAACGGGCTGTTTGATGGTACATGTATGATGATCAAGAAATGCCTGGGCAGGTATTCATAAAGCATCTAAAGTGAAAACTGAGTGTATCAGCTTAACAGGAAGACTAATATTAATAATTATTTACATTGTTTAGAAGCATTATGTAAAGAGCTACGATAATCATACAAAAAATTTGGATTTTTTAATTTCTTGTGAAATACGGACAGCTGAATCTTTTAACTGAAGGCAAAAATATTTAAATTTTCACTTAAGATGCTTTATAAATACCGCGTCTAGTGGCTATCGACGTCAACGGTGAACCAGCAAATATGGTATATTACTATTAGGTATAAATTATGTACTTACTGTTGCATTCGAAATGATGAGATGGTGTTGTCAGTAGAAGTTTGTTGACCATGTTGTGTGGTTCTTCACATGCTGCTATACCAGACTCTACGTACTTCGTCTTGATCCAGTCTGACAACCATTTTAATTCACAGTCGCAGTACAAGGGATTACCACCAAGTGCTCTGGTGAAACAAAACATATTTTCGTATGAATTGTATTCGTCCGAAACAACTTTTTTGTGTCAACAAACCGTTGATATGAAGCGATGTTACAAAACTAGGAACGATTTTATTCAGTTCTTAATTACTTATTATAAAGTAAACGTTATATATTGTTCTAATTCATAAGGATATTACGGTTATACATGTTTGATGATTGCATGGACCAATAATGCAATTTTGAACCGAAGCTTCCAATCAACAACATATAAATGGATATTGACACACGAACTGTACAAGAGTGTAGTTAAAAACTTACAAATGGCTAAGTGAAGTGAGATCGTCAAATGCCCCATAAGGAATTGAAGACATGTTGTTTCCATGAAGTGACCTACAAAACAATTCAAATACATACACTAATTACTATTGATATACAAAATTAATCAGAATAATTAAAGACACACATTAAGAGTAAAATTAGAAGTATGATCAGTTCAGTGGTACCAATGCTATCAAAACTCGCTCAGTTTGGTGAAATCAGCAGTCCCAGCAATAACAAAGCTCTGTTAAACAGACTCATTAATAGAAAAATTTAGTAATGCGAACGTATCACAAGTGGAAAATATCTATATACCACCGATAGAATTAAGTGACAACTTAGAATTTTCTACAAGTCTCAAATTTTCATTAGGTGCATCAGCTTAACAGGCAAATCTAACAACTTTTTACATTGTTTAGAAACATTATGTATAGAGCTACAGTGATTAAATAGACAATATTGGTTATTCTTCGTTTCTTGGGAAATATGTGCCGCTCAATAGTTTAACTTAAGTAAAAATATTTAAGTTTTCACTCAAGATACTGTGTGAATACAGCGTATCACAGCGTATCACACTGTACATGTATTGCATTAACTTCCTTTGGCTACCCATTCACGAACAGCTAGATTTGTTTATCGTTGAAATAAAGTCTGATTAAACGATCATTAAACATACGCTATTTAAAGAACTGCATGATATGGAAAAACAATAAGACTTATCAATATTCCCAGCATTACGTACTTAACTGTTACAGAAACACGCTGTGACGTTCATCAGATGCATTTATAACATACAATTCTCATAACATCACTGCAAAAGTCATTTACTGTTGCATGCTTCATTTATTTGCAATCAAAGAAATTGTTTTGATAAAAAATATACAAAGACAAAAAGACTCACAGAATTCTGAGTTCGTTCAAGCCACTGAATGTGGTGTCAGCGACGCATTTGAGTCGATTGTAGCTCATGATGCTGAAAACAGAAATAATAAAGAGCCTTCAGGCATAACGTTTACAAAAGTTACATATATTAGCCGTCAGTATATAAATCGAAATTGAGTATGGAGCAATATCTGTGTATACCAAAAAGGAGTACGACTCTTGGGTCAGATTCAATCTATAGTCCATCGAACGTTCAATCATACACGACGAGCAGTAAACCAAACCAATTTTTTATTGAATTAATCCCCAACCCGTACTTACGTCGTCTTTCGCAAGTAATATGTAGCGTTTCTACATTTGTAAGACATAACTTCAATCCGGTCATTTGAATTCGAATCTGGGACCAGTTAGGAAACAAGCTAGTGATATAATAATGGAGCTGGCTAAGTGCGTTTTCAATCATTTATTTTACGTGGAAATCAAACAAAATCAAAGGTTAGTAGCAACATTCGTGGTGGATCACCGTTTTTATAAAAGGTATATTCGATACCTGCAAACGTTACGAACCAACACATTTTAGATAGCAGTTAAAAGTTTATGAATTTTTGCAGATCTTTCGCAAAGAATGTACGGACAGATGTGTGATAGTTAAGCGTTTAACAAACGACACATCAACAAAATGTCAGAGTTATATATTTAACAGCACTTATGGGAACTCAATTATTAGCACAAACAACTGGTGGCAATGATGCAGCAGGGGAATTTGCTGCTGGTATTCATATCACTAGACACAAGTATTTCTACATAAGACATCACCACAAAACTGGATTACTAGATTAACGTACTGAACTGCACCAAATTGTTCCAAATTCATAAATAGAGGGATCAGCATGTGGCAAATGTATACATTATAAAAGATAACTATCATTTCATTTTTGGCATGTACTTACAGTGTTGAAAGATGCGTCAAGTTGGTAAACAGCTTCGGAGGGAGACTCGATATTCGATTGTTGCTTAGATCTCTGAAAAGGTAATTACCACACAATTAGTGAAAAACCAAAATGTGATTGGTATTGTTAAAGCTAACTCAAGCATAGTAATTGGTCGTGCAACTGCAATAATCATCAACTGATAAGTGCATCCGTAAAATGCATCTATCCAATTAGTCGGTTAAGTACCCTCACACGAGCGGGTCCGGCTGTGAGATTTACTACGCGTAGTAAAATATCTTCATGATCTTCCATTAACAAACACCGAACCACTGCGTATCCCTTTGTATTTATTCGATTCAGGTATGATTTATTTTAAATCATTGTTTGTTGATAATTAAGGGTTTCATAATGGCATTGTTATTTGGTTGAAGACTTTCATATTATACTGAGGCATCGGGCTCTGCCTTTGAAGTGAAAACACTACCAGTATTGTAAAGTGAATTAATATTTTGTTAATACTTACAGTCGTGTCAGTTGAGTCAATCGTCCTATTTCACTAACAACATCATTAGAAGTACTTTCAATTTCATCAATTCCATTTGCGTCCAGATATCTGAAACATACACGGATACACATTTATACAACACACATTAACAACAACAGATAGATAGCCTATCTGAAATTTCTGTAAATCATTATATATAAGGCTCATGTGATTATATAAATTAGTAAAATTATACAATACAATTTTCATATGACAGGTACAAGTGGCAACATAGAATTTAGTTGTTACATTGTATACTAGTGTATAGACAATACCTTGTTATTATTATAGTTATTCGTCTTCATTTCCTTTACAAAATTTGTAACGTAGCCAACAAAAACTAATGACTGACCAATGAATATCGCTCATACATACCTTGGTTCGAATTGCATAAACATTTAATGAAGTCAGTGCATAAACTTTTAAAAATATATTAAGATTTATTTAAACATGATAAATATAACGCATAACAATTAGGTTTATATATATATAGTGTCAAGATTTGGTTTATTAATCTTTACGTGGTTTTAAAATAACATATACTTGTTTAAAATCTTACAATTCAGTGGTATCTAATGGAATGCCTTTTGGTATAGCATTCAGATGTTGCCTGCTACATCGGACAACCGTACCGGTACACGTGCACTTCTCGGGACAGCGGACTCTAGGATCGCAATTTCTTGCAATTAGATCTAAGAAATAAAAGAAGTACAGGATAAGTATATATATAGTGCGGTGTGTGGTGTAATACATTACTTGGACTTGTGTGAAAAAGATTTGACTTGAAAACTCATAGAAAACATCATAAAAACCTCAGAGGTTTCGATTGGTATATAGATAGTCGAAATAACGATTTTCTCGGACCTGGAAGCCACCATAAAATCCCGTGAGTTATCTTGCATGTCTACAGTTACCCAGAGTAATCGATAAACCATCGTTAGATTATGATTCATGTTTTTACACTTGAATTAAACATCCGGTTGTTTGCGGCGAATTATTTATCAAAAAAGAAATATCAATTGTATATTCAAGAGTTACAATGTCATCTATAGTACAGACAAAGGTACTTTACACCTGGCCCAAATCTCCCGATCAGAAGCATCTCAAGTAGAAATCGCCTCTCAAACAGAGATTTTGCCATATCATAGTCCGAATTTTTAAATAAATCTGAAGTTCAAGTTCTCTAAGAGATTTTGCTCAGATTGAGTTGCCTCGGGAGATCAGGACATGTTGATGTCCGTTAAGACGCTAATGGATGCAGCTAAATATTACTGAATATAAATAAATGCATTCAAATACTTTTAGTAGGTCATTGAATCTCAAATTGTTGGCTAGATGTACTAACAACATTTTTACTAACAACAATACTGGCAGTGAGACTTCACTTACCGTCAATATTTTGATCCGAACAGCATGGCGGTATACCAACATTACAGGCAATATCATTGTTTTCTGAAACAGGTAATTACAGAGTATTATATTTTCTATCTAAAGTAATACTTTATTAGACATAAAAAAATAGCGATATGCGTATACCTTTCATTTCAAACTTTCCATTTCTTGGATTTTAATACTATACTATGTATGGCTAAAGAAGGATTGACGTTTTACAGGAAACAGAAAAGAATTCATTACTATCCAAACCAGTGACCGGATAATCATCATGAAGTAAGTTATGTTTTGTTGTACTGTTTCTGCGATTGTAACCGCTTGTAGAGAATTAGTTTGATTATTTGTGAAAAACACAGGTAATGGTTTAATTTATAAAGACAATTTGAAAACGAAAAACAATAAAGAAAAATATGAATTATCAAAAAATGTTTTTGTTTTGTTTTCAACAATACAGTTACATGCGCTCAAAAACAGTGGTAATGGTCGTATGACTGCTCCTTTAATGAGGGTATAATCATTATGGTACTACTAATGATATGTATACATACCTTCGCATATCATTTCCTCGGTATTAACATTAAGGAACTGCTGGTCACGTAGTTTACGCGGGAAATAACATGCTAGACTTCCTACTAAAACATCATGTGTACTGAGCCACTTGGAAAACCATTGTAAATGACAATTACATGAGAATGGATTTGACATCAAGTTTCTGAAAAAGTAAATATTAACATTTTATATGTTTGTGTTCTATTTGTTCTGATGTTTTAGTTCAGTACTGCCTTTACTATCCTGTTTTTTTTAAAATTATAATTATATATTGATGTTGCTATAATATTTATGTTAAAGTAAACACAATTGGCATGTGTGCATTAACAACGAAACCGGGTTAATATAAATTGCTAAAGTATGGAAACTCTACAGCACTACACTTAAAATAATTTATAATTGATAACTTTGATTTATTTGAGATTATGTTTTATTAACAGATGGCTATTCTATTATAAAACTTCATTCAGCAAACACTTCACTTGTTGAGTTATATTTTCATTATGCCCTTTTTAAGTCTTGGACTCCATGTCAGTTTTTTGACCGGAAAGAATTCAATTTTATACTTACAATGATGAAATTTCAGGGGCTCTGTCGAATGCTCCTTCCTGGATACATCCAATCTGATTTCCGAATAGGTTTCTGAAAAAATGATGCCATAAGATAGATTGCACACTAAAACCACAATTTGCTGTACATTACTGACGACATAGCATAACAGACATTAGCATATACATGTATTAATTAAAAAGTTAAAAACCGTTTTTGAGAAACTGATGGGTAGCATTCATTAATTTGACTACTTACAATTTTCGTAAGTTTACAGTCTCTTGAAACGTAGTGTTACTGATGCAAGTCAGTCTATTGCTTGTCAAGGACCTGAAATAAAAAACAAAAAAGGATCAGATATACTGAACAAATTGCAAGATTAGCGAATTAACAATGGCACAAATTTGACAACACCAAAACAACGGCTGGGTATGGTATGTTCTTCTAATATAAATAGAAAGTACTTTCGTATGCATCCAACAAAGCAAGACAAGGTGAACAAAAACGTGCAAATCAAGACCATAGAAGGATGGTGTTATAACGGGTAGCAACCGATTCTAACAATCAGGCGTATATTTCAAGAGACAAATACCCTTTCAAAACAGAGTATCATTTCTAGACTTGACAATAATCTTAAAATAATTTGACGTGGTGTGGGAAATTGGTCATGTCGTAAATGTTGTCATTTCTCTCATTTGGTTGGTACTGACCATTTTACGATATCATAAAATTTTATACACATTGTGTCCTATTTTATATATAAATATCTTATAAATAAAGTTTTTATTATTTATCATTATTATTTTTGTTATTGTTTTCTATGCTGTAATAGCCGACATTAAATCATTAAATAACCACAGGCCCAAGAAATTATATCACCAAAAAGCAGAGTTTAACATCCCCAAAGTTTCACTCAAAAATACTATATTGAATGGATGAAAAATTGGGGAAGTAAATTTCTTAGGTCTCTGAAATAACATTGTCATATACTTACACATGGTGTACACCGGTCAGTCCAGACATCATTCTACCAGATACCTTCTCTAGACGATTGTTTGCAAGATTCCTGAAAATGTAGGAAGGTCAAGTGCTTTTAAAATCACTATTATGAAAGTGCAAAAATACAACTGCAGCGTCAAAGCTTTAATATATTGATCTTAGTAAATTTAACCAACCCAGAATCCGAGAGCATTTTCCGAGGACCTTTAAACACCACTAGCATTGTACAATGATAAAAACACGGAATACTAAAATGTAATTACGAACAGCAAATAACAAGGCAATCCTTCTATTACATACAATTAAACAGTGCGTGTTAGTTAGACTATATATCTACATCATGTAATATACTTACAATTCCACCAGTTTATCGAGAGAGGCGAAAGTGTTATCTTCAATTATTTCTATAAGATTGTCGCTCAAGTCCCTGAAATGAAAGACATGGTAAGTAGTTGTACTCATAATGAGGAAATATGGAATATATACAGGTAAGTATTCACTACTAAACACAAACGTTAACATCTATAAGCACGGTCATAACAGTCATAACACTAACATTCCTAATAATTATTTCGCTGCGTAGAATGGGAAGGTCTGAAGTACAAATGGAAATTACTGACAATTACTCTTTACAAATCGAAAAAAGAAGCTTTTCCCATTTCAGTTTGGTAAGCATGACAAAGTCCGATTTTCATGAGGCTCATTAGAAGCTCGATCTTATTCTAAGCCAGCGAATTATACGCATATGCTTACTGAATTAACAAACAATATTTTTTTAAATGTCACATCTTTGAAACTGTTGTCATAATGTTGAAGACGAAGCATACATCAAATATACATAAGGTGGTTGCAAATTAGGCCTAACAAAAACGTATGGAACTAAATATGTAACCTTAATTCCTTTGTCCCAAAGCGGTTGCTCTTTTGTTCCTAAACGTTGGCAATACATGTACTACATAAGTCAGCGAGCGCATGTGAACACGAACAGATGATTATAGATTCAAGTATACAATATAATGATCGGATACTTTCATACTTACAGCAGTTGTAGGTTTGGAAGTTCATTAAATACATCAGCTGACAGTTTGGATATCTGGTTGTCTTTTAGATTGCTGTAATAAGAGAAAGGAAATAATTAAATAAAGGACGGTTCTTTCCTCCAATTCACTAAATATTTCAATAAATACAATTTATCACTATTTCGAATTGGTATCTTATTATGAGATTTTTGTTGTTATTTGCAATAGATGGTACAAATTTAAGTGTACTGGCATTCAATTTTTCCCCGCATGAATTGGTCAATGGCCTCTGACTCCGAGGGAGGATGAGGTCATGAAAGCTACAGTCTTAACACGTATTGGCACCCAAGATTGCGATGCCTGATGAAACTGACGTACATATGCATGGTGCTTAAGGGTGTTTTTTCAGCAGAATTCAAGTTTATTTCATGGGAAACAAACGGTAAACACCATATTTAAATTATTATTACAAACCACACCATTTGAAAATGGTTGCGTTCCTTCTGCCGTTGAGTTTCTCTAAGTAAGATATTTTCAGTCTCAACTATCCAGACATTCTATTATTGTATTAAAATGAAATGAGGAAATCAGACAGGGAAGACAGCACTCAACTTACCTAACCGAGCACAGAAACATTAACAACATAACACACGGAGCAATGTCCATACAAGTACATGTACATGACCTAACGAACAAATAAAAGCCCAAGTCCCCAGTGTAAAATAGTAGGATGCCCTAGTCGTTTGTTGTTTTCAAATGGTATAGTGATATACTTATTGCACTAACTTGTTTACTTACAGTTCAGTGATATACGCTGGGAGATTGGTTGGTACTGATGAAAGTCGTCTAGATGAACAGTCCACAGTTGTTCCAGTGCAATCACATTTTAACGGACAGGTATTATCTATGGTGCATTTACCTGCATTTCTCGTTCGGTACTCTTCAGTACCTAAAAATCAGAAAAAGCCACATTCAGGGTAAATATAGAAAAAAACATACTAATATATAAAAAAATATTTAGTTTTTGTGCAAGTTGAAATTGTTTACATCTGTCGCTATCATTCAGGATGTGCATTTTTTCAACTCCAAAGGCTCAAAAGTAACAGCCACTGCGTGTCGGCTGTTACAACGACGTCAACTACCCCATGGAATACTATGGTAGGTAAAGTGTTCTGATTCTGATAAAAAAACTAGTAATACCCATAATGTGAAGGGTAATAAAGCAACAACGATCATAACAGTGTTCATGGAATACCAGTATCCAGCTAAGTCAAGTAAATGTTTGTTTTCTTTTGATGCAAAACATTTTAGTCAATAAGGTGTTGCTCAATTTCATTAAAGTTATTTTGTTAGGTTGATTTCAGGGTTAAGCATAATGGACTTCGTACAAGTTTACTTGTTTAATGTGCATGCTTTAAGCTTCAATGGATCTATGGTGCACTCGAATGTTATAATTGGAACTCAGTATCGAACCCCCAGATTAAATAAATACGTATACCCTATGGTTAGGACTCATGCAGTTTTTGAAATACAATAATTGTCATACATGCATGCATCGGCAAGATAAAGTTGGAAATAAATACCGGTACATAAAGATAAAGAGTAGATATAAATATATTTGTACGAAGTAAATAAAATGAAAATATTATAATTTTTAAAGAAGAAGAATTCAAGAGAGAAACATGCTGTGCTCTAGAGAAATGTAGTTGCGTTGAGTAAGAAAATTAACAAGATAATAACAAGTAATTAAGCTTCTATGTAATTATCTTAATCAATACTGTCAACAAGAAGGTTGTGAAAATATAATATATTATGTAATAGAGGGTACGTAATAATACATACATACTATAATGGCTAAAGAATGAATAAGAGTGACGATTAAAAGAGAAAACACATACACTGAGCAAAACCTGTGGCTTATTGTTCCTATTCCTATATCGATTGAGTAAATACAACTCCTTGTTCCATCAGCAAATTCAAGAATATTTTTGTACAAGAAACTGTCCTATAAGACAAATGGTCATTTGTCGTTGCAAGGACAAGCCATTATGGTATAATAATTATTCTAAAGGTGTTTTTTTTAGTTTTTACACAATTTGCCAGATTATAAGTTTTGCTCACCATATGGAAGTAAAAGAAAAGAAATAGGCAATGGGTACATGCCGCATGCTAAAAAATAAGTCACCTTTACATTTGAACTTAGATGCATTTGTTCCACTAAGCTTCTTGCGTTCCATGCGCCGAGGTCGTACACAGCGGGCACCACTTGTTTCAATAGGGTTCACTTTGAGGTAATCCGAAAGCCAACCTAAGTTACAGTCGCAAATGAACGGGTTTCTTCCCAAATGGCTGCAATAAAAGCAATGTATTATCATAAAATGACTCATCGAATGACTCTTTCGTGGCATATAAGACATTATAGTATATTTTTTTAATTCAGACGTTATGACATGTTGCTTTTTCGAGTGATTGGAACTAGCCTTTACCTTTATACCCGTATAACCATTATGATTATGCGTCTTTGAATTAATATTTCAGATTTCGCATTATTATCATTGTTCTGTCTAATATTCAGCTACAGAATGGCTTATTGTTATTCTTTACATCGTTCAAAATAACGGTTAGAAATTTGGGAGTACATTAGCAATCTCATACCATATTCTACAAGTGACACTGGGCAGTGTTGTAATCAAAGTTTAGTAGCGGAGAAAACATCTCTGTGCGAGTTAAGCACCAAATTACCAGAAGAATATCAAATATTCAGATTTCATCAATCACCCAAAGACATGTCTGCCTGTCTCTTGGTTTAATCAGAGCACTTGTCTCTTCTTACTAAACGTATATCGCAAAACTTGCTCTAGAATATTTAATTTGTTCCCTAGTATTGGAAGAAAGATACAAGTGGCTACACCGAACAAATCAAAGTATGAAACCATTTCTTGATAGCCGTGTTAGAGTTATAATCGTAAATTTAATCCTACCACTTGAGGGGCGTACCAGATAAATATCATGCACGTCAGGCAATGGAAATTAAATGGTATTCATGACCTTTGTGCACTTAAAACTTTTACGACAATCTGACTAATTGATTTCCTATTTACGGCAACGAAATAAATACTACCATATCGTCATCTTAGAAGAATACTGTAGTAACTATGTATAAACATATTTGTTTTAGAAAATAAGACATATGACAAAGCTGTCTATAAACTACATATACTCCTTATTTTGTCACCATCGTTTCCTACTTCAGTTTAGTCAACATGATCTCTTCCAATTTTCATGAACATTTTTATAAGATGCGCCTTGTGATATAGACAAAAACTTGAATCCTTCTTACAAGGTCGTTCGTAAGAAGCACATGTCAATGACATTACTCTTCTAAAACCAAGGTGTGTAGACTACTTTTTATTTCTCTACGAAAATGAGAATGTGTTGCTCTATTATGTCGCATGGCAACTGTCGAAAATGAAAAGATCTCATCAAACATAATTATGGCGACAGCGAATGGCACGTAAATAATGGTGATTTATATAATACAGTAAAACTAAATCTCGAGGAGTGATTGGGACAAGTAAAATGCTCAAGATAAACCAGGTGCTCGATATAACCAACAGGCATGTATTTATTATATGATACAAACGGATATTGGTTTTAAACTTGTTCGAGATTGGCTGGTTGCTCATGATATCGATGATCGTGATAACGAAGTTTTACTGTATGTATGAGAATGTAAATATACTTACAGTGTCTGTAAACTGATGAGTGGAGAAAATGTTCCGTTGGCAAGAGATTCAATTTTGTTGTCATATAAAGACCTGTAAGGGATAAAATATTCATAATAGAGAAAGTGGAGAGCTAGATGGTTTCGACAGAATAACATCAACGTGAATGTGATGTCTCGCGTGCAAGAGTATACGGTGTATATTTTTTTATCTCGAAAACATGCCAATTCAAGAAATAGTAATCACCCCTTACAAGGGCATTATGGAGACCAAGATTCGTTTGTGGATATGTATTTATATATACAAGATCAAAATGTTGCTGTTTGATACCTTGTTTTACAAGAGTTTCATTACCACTGGAAACACTAGTAATATGAGCAAAATGTACTGTGACAGTTATCTTACTTTAAAACACTTGATTATATCTACCGTTCTTAACAAATTGTCAATGAATCTTTGTATGAGCATGTACATAGAACCTTGCCTTACATAACGTACTCAAATTACTCTTGGAACCGTACTAATTAACTAATTAATTAACTAGGGTATGTCTCCAACTTGCACTGAGCACGTAACCACTCATTTCCAATCGTGACACATAGTCACCCATACAACTGTCACCGTATTCACGAAATGATTCGTATTAAAAATGTCTACATGGCTGCATTCTCACTAAAACCAAACTCAGCAACCGCACAACAAATCTTGCAGAATATCAGTTACATCTTTTGCAAATTGCACAGAGAGTCTTGTAATGTTATCTTGATGCAATCCCTAGAACTTTAAGTGCAAGTCTCATGAATATACCGTCATATGTCACACTTATATCCAGACAAGCAGACGCTGTGTGCATGGTTTCAAGAACTCCCAGCAAAAATACATAATTGTCGGAAGATTGCATTACAAGTAGAAGCTAATGAACGAGACTTAATTTGAAACTTAGGCATCGGACTATCTATGATTATACGCACTAGCGTAAACAAAACAGCAATGAACGTCGGTATTATACGTGTTTTGCTGTTTAAAACATGGTGCAAGTTTGTTGATATGTTGATATTGATAGCATGCTTGGAATACTTCACCAGCACAAAATGCATCATATTTATTTCTATTTATAAAACTGTATTATCCCCTCATATTTTCAGGTTACAATGATGTATGCATGCATTGAGAGAAATATACGGTTATTGCTGTTGTTGTTGTCGTTTCTGCATATGAAATGTTCTATGTTGTCGGTTTATTGTTTTTATTTGTATCTCGCCTAAACCATAGTTTTGTTGACATATAGCATCGTTAGCACACTAAATCACATACGAATTCTACCAATTGCTATACTTGGTTAACAGACTACAAACTATTTGTAATATATTGAGGGACTGGACCCTTATATACCAGTGAATAATAAGTGTAATAGTACGCGTATGCCAATAAACTGTATAAGTACTATGTGCAGACAGTCCTTAGTATAAGTCATTAAACTTTTTAATTTTGGTCTGATTTTAAACCAGAGACATTGCCCGAAACCAGATGTTAATTTTAAAGTTATTTTGGTAGGACTGCATAAAATATGCACGATCGAACGTCTGCATCAGAATGATTTTTTCCTGGTCAATACTTACAGTAAGTTCAGATTGGTGAGATCTTTGAAGGATTCCACTGGAACACATGAGATTCTGTTTCTGTTTAATAAACTGAAAAACAGAAAACATACCACTCATCATTATAAAGTCAATATCACCATGGACGGAAAGTAAGTTGTCATCATTAAATTAAGCAAAACGTGCGTTAAGCAATGCCACTAAAGCGCGATGCCCTCATAAGATTGTTTTACATTTTTGGGAGGCAAAACAATTCTGCCAAGTAAAATGTAAAAGAGAAAAAGCACATGCTTTTCGGCAACCTATAAAATTCGGCTACAAGTTTTCTTTTAGATAACAAAAAAATGACATTTGTTGAAGAGGAAAGTAGGCCTAACGTGTTGAATGTGATTCGACCTGACACGTCTCCTGTTTGTTTTAGCCTACAAAGGACATTTGGGTATGTCACTACCAAACATGTCACTGGATGATCCTACATGTATTTTATTGAATAAGTGATGTTGGATGACCTCTATATTTTAAGTTAGTACTCACAGTAACTGAAGAGCTGTAAGCCCATCAAATATACCCAGTGGTAATTCTGTTATCTTGTTCGCATAGACAATCCTAGAATAGACGAGAATACAATAACAATTTTAGAATCAATAATAGTAATAATAAATAAATACATAATAAATGTAAAAATATAAAGGAAACTTATTTGACATTTCTAAATAATAACACGACCAAACATCGAGTATCAGAAACTGTTCATAACGAGTACAGGTCTATGCTATGTTCGTAAATTAACACACACATGGCAGAGGCTAGCTAAATCGTGTAAACCTCTTGTCTCAAACACATTACCATACTAAATCAGTCATTTGAACACGAAATACAGCAGAAAAATATCCACCAAAAAAACCTTCTTTTTGAACAGTCCATTTTGATGTTTCTTAAGACATAACACTTTTAGTCTGAATTGTATTAATGCGTAATATTAATATTGCATCATATACTTTTGAAATTTATGGAAAACAAATCTCGCTATCTATACGAATATATTATACGTATAATTAAATGTACTCACAATGTATTTAAAGAGGTTAATCCACTGAAAGCCTTTGGATCGATGGCAACAATCTGATTATTGCTGACATCTCTGAAAAAATAAAATCGAAAAATAGAATATGATACAGTTAACCCTTGCTTAATTTGGAGGAATTTTTCTACTCATTGGATATACAATTTGCTTAACCAGGCCGTGTACAAAAATATGCATTCAATCTGACAATATGCGTGGTAAGTTCACATAGAAGTTTTTCTGTGAAAGTTTCGTAAAAAATCCCTTAAGAAATGTAGGAGGAGTTGCACACAGAGGCTCGGGCGGGCGGACTGACTGACGGACGGACGGAATGACGCCTATCACAAACATATCCCCTTCGCCTCGATGGGATTAAAAGTGCGGACATATCGATGGAATTTCGTCTAATATTAGGCAGACAACAAACTCGAATAATCAAATGCATATACATCGTTTTGCTGGCAACAATAAAAGAACATACGCCATGAAGGCTATACACTAAAAGTCAATATATCCACAAATAGCTCATGCATAAAACTGTTATAACATCATGACGCCAAACAGCATATTTTATCGGGCATTTTCCCTTAACTCTTTAGTCTCAAATTTCTCTAGGTCATTGAATAGCTGCTTTACTGCTTTATATGTGCCCTTTTCATCGCGTTCCGACACTAAAATCAATTGGAACATACAACAATGGCAATCCAATGATTTCTAGTGATCAGCATTTTACAGTAGAAGCCCACTTATCCTCCTGGAAATGCCGAAATTGCCAAAGCTACGGTTGATTAGATTATGTGGAAGTTTATCTGACTGATTGTACTGTAGACGTCCCGTTTCGTGCATAAACCTCGACTAACTGACATTTTTATAGCTAATTTGGCAGATTCTATTGAGTTAAGTAAAGCTTCAATTCTCCACTAAGGCGAATTAGAATCTACAATTCGAGGAGCGTTGGCTTGTTCCGATGTTAGAAAGACGAGCTGACGGGAATATTCTATTTCAATGGTTACTTATATATTCGATAGATTCGATGGCGAGTAACTTAGTTATCAGGTAGTTACGTTAAATAGCTAAGTCTTCAGACTCTATAGTATGTGACGTGGGTCCAAGTCCAGACAATTCTGACAGGAAGGGCATGCATATACCAAGAGGCGCACATAGATTAGGGGAAATTTATAGAAAGTGACCAGACATAAAGGGGTTGGTATCATCCACGAAAGGGACGTTATCAAGGTTCAGATATAGTGTGAACAGGTATGGAATTGGGGCAGACCTAGAAGGACGTACATAAAGGGGCTGGTGTTGAGGCAGATATGGAAAGGGGATAAACATGGAGAGGGGACATGTTTAGAAAGGGGAAAGGGGAAAACATTGAGAGGGGACATATTTAGAAAGGGGACAGGGGATAAACATGGAAGGGGAAATGTTTAGAAAGGGAAAAGGGGAGAATTGGCATATTTACAAAGGGGAAAGGGGATAGAAATGGTGAGGGACAGGTTAACAAAGTGTGTCAAAACATGTAAGACAGAGGAGCACGGGTGGTGTATAGTAGGAGGTCGCTGAAATCGACGGTGCGGTGTATATGAACTTGTGACACTGTGCCAGGGACTTGCAGTACTGAGCCGATGACACGAGTAGCAGAACCGCCACACATGGTACACGTAAAATAAAAAGTTAAAAACCCAGTACAATGTATAAATGATATACTTACATTCTTCTAAGACGGTTCATGTTATCAAATGTTCCAGCACGTATTCTGGATATTCTGTTTTGTTCTAAACGTCTGAAATACAAACATGTATGATATCAGCTATCTCATTTTATGACTTTTTGACACCTGGAATTGGAAGTGGTTTGGTGTCAGTTAACTCGTTTATTTTTTTGTTTGACATTGTTTCCTGTGATAGTGCGCTTGACGTCTAATCTGGCGACACGGGTTCAAATCCGGGTGCCGGCACTCATATTTAATGTCTGCCATAGTATTATATGCCTGTAATATTGTAAGCAGAAAACTGAATAGCAAATAAATGTTATGTTCTGCACCGGCTTCATCTTGTTTGTACCTTTTTGTACATGTATTGCCACAGGTAATTGTATCGTTGCAAACGTAGAAATAAAAACGAAAAAAAAACCATAATTTTTTTTGTTATAGAAAAACATTTTACAAATCGTTTTCAAATTACCTTTTTCAATGATACAGTTACCTGTGTGTATTGCTGTGTTGTTTCCATTTAATGCTTCCCTTCCTGTTCGATATTTCAGTATTTTCTTTGTTCGCATATTCAAAGAAAATTTGAGAGAAGTTCAACATAGTTGATATATTTCAACTTTTGACTTTGTTTTACCATAAGTAAGTATTTTTATCTTATACTGACTAGGCTTATACTTAGCAGACTGTACGATAATAGCTCGTAGTTTGTCAAATTTGAAGTCATTATCAAACCAATTTTGACAACATACATTAACATTAGAAAATGAAAATTGTTCTCAGATGTGATGAGGCGAGATGGCGATTAACTTTAGTTCATTGAACTTATAAAGGGGACCACATATTTGCGTTTGTTGCTCTTTACGTAAAGTAATGTTATTTTCACCAAAGTAAGTCTTAGGTTCCACTTAGCATTTTTGCCTGCGCGATGCATTCTCGATTTCATAAATGAGGATCGGAAAACAAGGAGAAAGGATCTACATGAAGCTTTGGGAACCTAAAGTAATTAGACAATTTGTGAAATCTATGTTCGTGATGCTTGCCAAAGCTCGTTTATTGAAATCGGGAAGACGTCGCCGAGGCAAACATTGGTCAATGGGACCTAGGCTTTACCGACATAAACCGGCATAAATCGGCATAAACCGGCACAAAACGGCAGGAAACCGGATAGATTGAGTATCTTATCAACAGTTACAATAAAAAAAATACGGTCAAAATCATCCGTAGATATACTTAAATCATTTCTGAATTAAGGTGAGCAGGTTTTGTCCACCGAAGTACAAGATATTTAGAAACACAGTAATAAGTCTAGCTTGTGTTTCAAACATTGAGTATACTTTTTGTATTGATTGTGTTTCACTAAATCCAGCTTTGTCGGTAGTAACCCGTTTTACTATGCTTTCGTAAGGGTGAGTTGATTTTACCAAATTGTATACATTATATTTACGTAATTCTCAGAGATTCAAGCTGTAAGGAGTATAGTATTCTATGATTAATGAAGTGTCATTGTAAAAGCATACATTGCTGCACCAGACATGGGTTTTTATAGAGTTCAAGTTTTCATCAAGACTTTTGGCAAAAAGGGAGACGAATTGCGAATTGCATTGAAACGGATTTTGTATTGTCTGAGTGTGTAACATGACTTCATTACTGCAGATTTAGTCTTTATTTCCCATAGGGATGGGTTATCCATACGAATTTAGCAATTGAAAAATGTCCATCAGCGAATTGGTGCCGTAAATAGACAGGTTACAACGTTATACCATTAGAAATGATACGCTATATCTACCGAGAATACGCAACGCCTAGATCACACTGAGCAATTTTTTTGCATCGGCATGTTCTCCCGATTTGAATAAATTAGCTTCGTGATTGATGTACCAGGAACAGGGATTTTACAAACCTCAAAACATCCCCTAGACCAAGAAGGACACTTTTTCTCGGTGCATTTCGATGTCCATTTAAAATATTAAATCGGGAGCACTTCGACGAGACAAAAATGATCAATGGGACATAGGCATTAGTTCGTCTCACTTATAGCTCGGCACAGTTCTACGATACAAGGAGATTCTATTTCTCATACCGGTGGTGTGTTAGCAAAAACAAAGCCTCTTAATGTTACAACAACCGTTCGAGTATGCGCAATAAGCACAAGTATGCAAGTTGTGATTTTCTGCAACAGAAGTCGGATTTGCTCCTAAATTCCCGTTCTGCTTTTTGTAATACCTAAGTGCTGCTTATGCAATAAATCGAGTTGCTAAGAACTCGAGAAATTGGGAATGATGTTTTTTCATCTATAGTGCTCAAGTTTTTTTGTGGTGTGCGTTATTCACAAAATTCAGGTCGCTTAGACCATAGAGCGGTTGCCAAACATATAGTGCCATAAAAACTGTGTAAACGTGGAAAGATAAGCAAATTGAGTCAAACCAGATAAGCAAAGAGATATGAACAATATTGTCGATTTTATAACAACAAAAATAAATAAAACAAAAACATACGACAATAAAACAACAAAGTAAAAACTAACGCACGAATCTACGCAGAATTTTTTAATTGTGCACTAGCAGCAACATGGGATATTCCAAGTACAGTGTAATGTGTAATAGCATTACATTATAAACTGACAGTTTCTGTCGCGATTTTGTCAAGCAATAACTCTATAACTAGAAGTAGTAACGTCAGTAGGTTTTTGACAGTCAATCGGATTAACAGTTTATGCCTATGTTCCACTGGTCATTTTTAATAAATGGGCATCGAATGGAATCGAAAAAATGGTCCTCGTTGTCTATGGGAAGCATCGGGGTAGTCATTAGAAAATTAGTAAAATCCCTGTTACCGATGTCTCCGGAGCTAATTTATTGAAATCGGGAGTACATCGCCGGGGTAAAAAAATGTTCAGTGGGACCTAGGCTTTAAATATCATTGAAAATGGCCGTATGGTCGTTATCGTATGTATACATGATATTTCTGCGGTGACAATATTTCTTCTATTTCTGCGATTATAAGGCATAACTTGTGGTTGTCTTTCCTGCTATGTTGTTATAATGGTTTCCGTTCAACGTGTGATCATCAACAAAGGTTTGCTCAGGGTAGCTGTGTTGTGGTGTTTCTGATTTCTGTGCTCGTCGAGTTAGGTTCAGTGCTACCTTCACTGTCGGATTTTCTCATACCTTTTTGACAAGGTTTGGAACCGGTAGGACATTGTCAGAAAAATATTATGTTCCGCTTGACTTAGTATGCATTTTATCATTTATCTTGATTGATCATGAGTTTGGACGGTGAGAAAATTCACAAAAACGTGAATATAATCATGTATTCTTTGTTAAAATAATATTTCAAGTAGTTCATTTACATAGAAATAAGCTTCCGGACAAGAACGATATGTTGTATGCCGGGAAGATCGCGTCGGGAGTGATTGATAGAACGTTTTATAAAATTTACACCCTATCTTATCATGGATATCATCAGATATCAGCGGACATCAGCTCAATCTATCATTTTTGTATTGTTTGCTACTTTGTAAATGACCAGCACAGTGTGTACATCTCATATTTTGAAGCTTCTGGGACTGACCAGCCGTTTATCGGTAAATTATCTATAATGTAGTGTCATTCATCATAGCTCTAATCGCAAAATCCTATCATTTTTATGAAAAGGTCATTTGTGGATATTTGTGTATAATACGTTTATCATACACTTAAAACAACGTGATTTATATGGATTGGTAGAAAAACGTCAAAATTATCGCAAAATATTAATGCTGTATCATATTTATTTGTGAATAGAGTGGTTTTCACAGCATAGGCATTGGCACGGTGCACCGGTACAGATTTTCGGTGTACCATCCGGGCAGCTGTTGGCTAATAAACCATACTCAACGTCTTACAATTAATGCATAAACTACGGAAGGAAGGCTATATTATAGAAGCTAAGTCTATTGTTACTTCACATAATAATGATTTGCAGGCAATATTACTATGTAAACATTTTACTATAATGGTAGAATCTTGTAGATCGTCGTCATTTTATTAGGGAATAAACACTACCTCACAGGCTGCTTACAAACTTATACCTTTACTATTAGTATTATTGTACACGGGAATTCCACATAACGGTGTGTTTTGTTCTTTAAGTGTTTCCGACTGATGGAGCCATTTTGTTCTTAGTAATAGAAACACTACAAAGCTTACAACACAATGTGACTTTGTGGTTCTGTTTTTTCGCCAGTATATGTTATACGGTACTAGACAATTGTGACAAAATGTCATTTCCTTGATTTATGGCGCTATTATATACTTACAAATCAGTTGTGTCTAAAGGCAAGTTTTCCGGTACTTCAGATAGTCCTTTTCCCCGGCAATCAACCGATGAGCCCGTACATTCACATAACTCCGGACAAATAGATTCCTCGTCACATTGTGATGAATACGAATCAACGTCTGAATTAAAAAAAATACGAAATCAACAGAAAGAAGTATTTACATATAATATCATTATAAGTAAATTGGAAATGGTACTGTAATATTTCCAATTTACTCATACGCAATTTTTAAAGACACGTACAGAACAAATGTAGCTACTGCTAAAACACTAAAAAATGAATTGTTACAATAAAATCCTGCAAATATTGTTCTTAAATGTTAAACATGACCTTTGGTCCAGTGGTTGCAGGAGCGAATTTGGGAATAGTTGCTAGTGGTTGAAGGTTTAGTTCAGACCGGCACATAACAGAAAATTCTTTATTAGGACACGATTGCAAAACATGGAAGGTATAAGCTTAGCCCTATTACTTTCACGGACAGACGTCAAGATAATGTGCCTGGGTCAACACAGAAAGCACTGAACTACATGCGGTGACAAGAACCCCATCACGCACAATTAACTTAAATGCACACACTTTACTAAACCAAATAATCGTCTAGACATATTATTTAAATGTTGTGTATGTTTTGATTTAGTATCAGTAAAAGCTGCATATTGATGTGATACATAGAACCATGCATGGTTGTTTGCCAAAACAAACTTACACATCTGAATATCTTCAAACTAACATGGAAAAGCATGATAGAATGTCTGATATTAACCGCTCTTTAAACAAATAACTAAAGATGTTTTTCGGCAACGTTAATTGCAGTTGAAACAATAAATAAATATCTACAGCTGACTTTTAAGAAATAGTTTTCTCAGCTTTATATTGATACAGGATTTCCTGTTAAACACTTAGCTTATTATTACAGTTAATTAAATTCTCCTTGAAGAAGTCAACTCAATCAGTTGTGTATATGTGTATATTTACGCTCGACTCGCAACCTTTTCGAAGGTATTTTTGTATTGTTGCATTTTTTTGTATTTTTGCAAAACTGTAGATATGAAAAACGTGTTTGATGGATGACAAAGAATATCTATCGGCTCATAACTGACATAATTGCGGTGCTCTTTACATACCGTTGCATTTAAGCTCTTTTTCAGTGATTCGGCTGAACAGTCGTCCTCGATAGTTGATTGGTCCGTGGCAGGTCAGATGTTTTGCAAGCCTCTTTCTGGGACGCAGCCACCTTGAAAGCCAGGTCATGTGACAGTCGCATAAAAAGTGATTTTCTCGCAATCGTCTGCAAGTAACATACAAGAAGTTGCATCACATTTGGTACATAAAAGTGTAACATGATTTATGTGTTTGTATAATTATGAAGCCTATCTAGCTTAAGTATGGAGAGGGAAGATATCTAATGTTGCAATAACTTTTGGCCCGATCCTTTTGTGGTGAGTGTTACATTGTAAATTTTCCTATGGTTTTGATTGATGATATATATGTTTCTACATACATTTGCTGTAATTAATTGCATATATGCAAACGCTTTGTAAATGTTGTAAAAATGCCTGCAATAAAATATGATTAATACGAACGAATCACGAAATTGTACAGCCTGACAATGAAAATTCCAACATAGAGTGTATTATACTTACAGTACTTTGAGCCTCGTCATGCCAGAGAAGATATTTTCAGGTAAGGACGTCAGATTGTTGTTGTTTAAAGTTCTGGAACAAAGATTTATATACATGTACGAGTACTTAATTTAAAATTGTACTGATCATTTGGATAATACTTAAAGTACTTGAGAAATGCATTTTTTCCATAAATATCTTTCGAGCAGTTTTTCTTACCCGTTTCACTGATGATATAACCAGCCAGGATGCATCTGTCTAGTATTATCAAACATAGGGGTCCCATCAACCCAATTGACAGGCTGGTCTTTTAAGCAATGTGGTACAATATCAAGTTTATATGTTAAAAAGAAGACGCATCATGGCCAATTATACACGTAAAGCCTATGCCCTACTCAGAATTTTCGCCTTGGCGATGTACTCCCGATTTAATAAATAAGCATCGAGAGACATCGCTAAAAAGGTCCTGGTGATCTAGGGGGAGCTTCGGAGAATTCATCAGAAAAATATTGTGAAACTCTGTTCTCAATGCATCATAAAGCTTATAAATTTCCATCTGGAGTACATCGTCGTGGCATGAAATGTTCAGAGGGACAACGGCTTAAGTCGTCTTTTACAATAGTAGGGTCAACACAAGAGATATTGTCAGACTTACAGATATATCATTTCTTGTAGGTTAGCGACTGTGGCATCAGATATACACGTGATTTCATTGTGATCCAATTGTCTGAAAACAGATAAATGCAAGGTTTAATGCAAAATGCTATTTCAAGTCGTAGGTGTGCCTCGTTTAGTCGCTTAGGTCACCATTTTGGCATATACTCGTATTTGTGAAATTAAGTCGTCGTCGCATCTTAGCTGCGTTTCATTCGGTCACTTGGGATCATCGTATTTGGTAATTGGTGTGGGCAGTATTCAATGTAGTTGTGTTGTGATGTTACTGTTTTGTGTGTTCGGCTGGTTGAGTTAAGTGATGCCTTCCCTGTCCGATTTCCTCATTTCTTTTTTGTTGAAGTAATTAGCATAATGTTCCTTCCATCAACGATCCATTATAACTGCCTTCGCATGTACTGCTTCATTAAATTATACTCATTTGGTATTTGCTCGTTTTAAAGCATTTTTTCGTTCTATACTGTAATGCATGATAGTTTTTTTAATTGATGCGGTCTTTCTGTAGTTAAATTAAGTTCGTTTACCAAGTGTCACTGTGGCAGCTAAATTGATATGGTCAATATGATGTGCTTATGTTTCCTGTATATTACAGAACTTTGCATTTATTTGAATAACTGAAACTAAAGCTGATTCTTGAAAGCGGTTGAGTTTGTTAACAGTGACAGAATGACACAATATTAATAACGACATGTAACATTGTCGTATTTTCGTAAGATTTGCGAACTATCTTAAGAGGTACATTTTAATTTATCATGAGATGTCGCACACTTTCACCATTTGACATATTTGTAAGTTTACCCCGACATTAACTAGTCTACCACCACAAACATAAACATATAGACGTTTTCCCCGCGTATTCGTATACTAACCTCCAAAAAAACCGAATCTTCATATGAGGCATCAAAGTCAATTGTTGAACCTTCGTTCCTGTCGATTCTATAAGTAATACTAATGAGGGAACGGTGCCATTCGAACGAATATCAGGGACTACAGTTAACTCAGTTATAGCACAGATAAACCTAGATTAACATAGTTTACATGGTGGACAGTCTAATGTTTACAACCGTTATCAATTAACTATGAGCTGACTGTAAACTTCCATATTTGATAAAATTCCATAATGACAAAGGGTGCGTTACTTTTATATAGCAGTACACTACACACAGGATCTTCAATGAGTAATCACTATACCCCAAAGTTTGAGGTCAAGTCTCTTGATAGTATTCGACCATGATAAAAGGTGCGTTACTTTTATCATGAAGTATACCAGTATACAATTATACTGTATCATTTCTTGATATAACTCACGTAAACTTTACCATGATAAAAGGTGCGTTACTTTTATAATGAAGTATACACATATACTCCATACATGTTCTTCAAAGTGTAATCACTATACCTCAAAGTTTGAGGTCAAGTTTCTCAAATAGGGGCGTGTATTTGTGGACTCATTAGTTGAAGATTAGACATAATGTTACAATGAACCTCGGGTATAAAAGAAGCGATTTAAGATCTATAGGTCATTCAAATGATACACTGAAATACTGAAAAACATGAATAATTGATTGTATTGAAAATAAGTAGAAGGTGGGGTCGTTCGTTTTTCACAAGAAATTTGATACAAAATTTGGTGAATTTAATGCGTCTTTATCTTTATCCATTCAGTGATTTATGAATACATATAATACAAAAGTTGTTGGCGTGAAATTGTTACAATGTGTCTATATTCTGTTTGTAGGAGGAAAAAAACTAGTATACAAATAAATGCACTTGTTGATAATAGGGAAGTATGAATAGACTCCCACTGGTTTTGTGTAGTATTTCCGGGCCAAGATTACGTAAACAAAATGCGCGAAATATGAAAACAAAACTTTAATTTGTAATTGTATGAGTACTGTCCTTTGTATGTCATATGAGAATGGTTATAAACATAATCTCGTCCGTCAGGTAAACTGTGTGTATCTAGGTTTAACTGGGTGTAACTGTATACACATGACTGCCGTTATTCTTTCTAATGTGATAATAAAATGTATCAAAATGCAAATACTGTGTTTCTTTTTCCACCAGAATATAAAATTTAATGTATTTTAATTAAAACAATCTGTCACATTACAAGTTGTGGTTTTATGATTGTGGTTGTCTGTACGAGTACTAATGTCGACTTTATATTTAAAGCTGGTTTTGTTTTATATACGTACACACCCTAATAAGGAAGTAACTTAATGTGGCACTTGTTTTGCTGAACTATACATGTATCCGTGTCCGTGTCACTAGCCCATATGCTAACTGTACTCCAGGTTCCGTATGATGAATTGACAAAGGATGCATTGCTACAGCGCAGTGCTATTCTGATTGTCTCGGACTTAATGCTATACAATAGAGTATATTTACTGGACACAAACGGAAATGTCCGAATTTTCACGATTGTGTGCATAGCGATAGTTTACTCCGATTCTGTTTCATATATCATTACAACCGGTTCCATTATATCTGGACCATTTCCGTGTCGCGAGTCTATGTCCACTGAGTACCGGTTCCGTATGATTAGACTTTGGAACTTTTTTATAATTATCATACTTTATGAATACATGAATAATTCGATGCAGTTTAGAGTTTTATCATGTTTAATACCTTAGTATATAGTTACACGATTACACTTTTAATCAGGTTTTATACCTTGCTTTAGGGTTACAATATTACACCCAATTTACTGAATTTCGCGGTACGAAATATGCAACTTCAGTAACTGCATATTTTCAGCGACGACGTATCAACACCCCTAAAGCAGAATTATGATACTGCTGTACAGACGCATGCATCAATGTGAAATATTCGAATATTTGAAAGATATACTATCTTTTAAGTATCATATATTTAATATCTAATTAACTTTCCATAGTTAAGGTTTCTATTTTACGTCACACCTATAATATACAGTGTAATACTGTTTTCATTTTTATCAAAGAATATCGAAGAGTTATTTCACATGGAAATGAAATTGAGGTTTGGAGGTCTATGTAGGTGAATGAAAATACAGACGTTGAAATACAGAAGGTACCTTGTTGTGTTAGAAGGTTGATTATTTAAGCAAACATACGTTTCAACATGTAGTCGTTCGAAGTTGCTAAATATGTGAAATTCAATCTTTAAATACTGTACGCGCATACCTAAGTGGCGATCGATAACATCAAAAATGAGGTATCCAGAACGAGAAGTAGTTGGAAAACTTGTTTCACAATAATTTGACCTACATAAATTAATATTGACTAAAAATTGTAATGAAGAAAGAATTCAGAGACGTTCAGAAGCAGCAGCAGCGCCTAGCCACCTTAAGGTACCAATCGTGAAAGCTCGGTCATTTCCGTTTGTCTCCGGTAAATATACTACAGGGCATAAAGGCCGAGGTGATCAGAATGTAAGTAGAACTATACTGGTTCCGCATGTCATTTCCGACCCAATCTTTTGCAGCAGGACACGTGGTACCAGTAAATTTATATGGTTCTTGTTTGTTTAACTGACTGCGCATGCGCCAACAGACAACCTCACAAACCACACCCAATACAAAGTGTACCCGCCAGAATGTTGTCATATAGAGTTGACAGGTACAGTACATATTCTACGCGGACTTGATACAGCAATGAGGAAAACAATGATTTGTGTCAGTAAAATGTCATATTGTACAAGAAATACTTGGCGTGTTAATGTATGTAATTACTAAAGTAAGAAAGGTTAAAATCCAACCCAATCCATCAACACCAACGCCTACAAGGTTATCATGACGTAATCATAAATGCCAATAAAAACAATAATGTCAAAATCGACTGAATCCCTTTAAAAGCAAACATAGATATTACTGTTAGATCCGTCTTATTCGCGAGTATACAATTTCGTGTATTTTGAGAAATGACTTTTTTGTTGGGAAATAAATTCAAGGGCTTAAAACGTTGTGCATTTGTCAAAGTAAGCCGTTATTTCGAATTTTGTGTGTCGATAAATCGCACAGAAATAATTTAGTAGTCGGGTTCATAACATATAAACGTAACAAGCAACAAGCAATCATGAATTGATTACAAATATTAATTATTGTACAGTATAAACATATGTATGTATCGGTCGGTAGTAAGTAAAAATGCGAAATCATTCAAATTAACAAGAAAATCAAATAAAACTGGGTAAGACTGTTACATTAATAGCCAATTAACCGACGTAACTGTTTGTGTCAAATGTAATTAGATCACTCATTGACATTAACGTGAATACTACCCTAGTCCGACATAAGGTCACTGTTGTCTGACATTTTCTTTTATAACTAGTGATGTTACAACTATTTCAATGATAAGCACTCTGATTTGCCACGTTTGAGGTACAGTAAGGAGTTTAAAAACATTTGATCGTCAACTTCGTTACTCCCCGCAGATTTGTTTTAAAGTGTCGTATGTTATCATAAAGCCACCGATTCTCGAGCTGTTTTCAGAATTTCAGCCGCTCAGCCGTTTTAACTTCCCGGGTCATTGGGTTACCTAACGAATCTTAAGTTCTATTCTCCATGGGAAGAAGATTTCTCTCATATGGCTGTGGCAGTCAACATCGATCTGTGGCGCCTAGGAAAAGACACTGTCCTCACAGGTACCAATTTACACCTTGCTGGCGTGGAGCATGTGGATTATTCTTGCTCATAGAAATCAACCAGTGGTCCAGACGGGATTTGAACCCGGGACCTCTCGATCCCGAAGCGCACACCCTACCTCTAGGCATACGCTCCCCGGATGCATTCATAGAATGAAAAGGAATAGGTCTCGTATATGAAATGGAACAAACTGGCAATAAACTGTACTCATGACAAAAATATGATAAAAATTCGATACTTACAAATTTTTCAACACTTTCGATCCCTTCAAAGTTCTCTTTCCGATTGTTTTGATTTTGTTGAAACTCAAATCTCTGAAAATATAAAAAGTGAAATAACATCAAAAGTGTGTCAAACCTCAACCGTCTGACCTAATCTATTTAAACCCGAGGGTGGCCATGGAACGGAAACCTAAGGCATACAATTATATGATTGGTACCATTTTGTAAAAACGTTGTTTTCACTTTTTTGAAATTTAAAGCTCTGAAAATATCGAAAAGTGAGATAAATCAGAAAGTGTGTCAAACCTAAGAGGCGGGAATTAGTTATAGAAGTACGTATACACTTCATAACTAATAATATTTCAAGATTAGTAAATATTTGTTCCTAACTTTGAGTAATCTTAATGGAATCGCTCACACGGTGAAAATTGCACCGGTGATAAATAGTGTTATCATTTAATGAAAATATGATCCTACAGATTCAGTAAGGTAGGGATTTTAAGATATTAAGGAGACGGATCTTATGGTGAAAGTCGCCCTTTGATGATTAATCTGAATTGTTCGGTTTTTATCGTTTAACAATTAAGGTACCGACTCCCACTGTGAAGGGATTTACTGTTTGCGATAACTGTTGCATATATTTTCACCTCATTATAATTGAAACTTTATTTTGAAAAAATGAAACATCTTTAAACCGATCACAATTGATCTAAGTGGTATAGTATAACAATTAGATACAACTGTGTAGGAACCTGAGATTCTGATCAGTCTGACATAATTATACTCATCAAATCGTGACTAAGTGCATGTGCCCGTTGCCTAAGAAAAGCGCTACTGAGCGCTTTCATTCATTTACCCCGTGCAATTAAATATAGAAGGCATGCAATTCCTCCCTCGGAAATCGTTACATTGCGCTGATTTCATCAGAGACTGTGTTCTAGATACACAATGTACTTGTCTATACCAGATAGAATTGTTTTATTTGGAATATCCTAATCTTATTGGGATCAGCGCTACTCATTTTAAAATTGAAGGCTACAGTAGCTGAAGAAGAACTAAGTTCCATTTAAAGAATGTCAAAAACTTCCAAAAGGATAAAGCCATTATTAACTTCTCTAAAAACCTTTATTTAACCTAGATTACTAAATTTATTGTAATTTTTTAACAAGCCTGTATTTAAATATTGGAACGGCAGATTATCGCTCCGAAGTCTCCCGGCAGCTCCCTAAAAGGGCAAGTTCTTGAAATACTTCAAAATGCGATAGCGTAAGGCGCTTAAAACGTTTCAGCGCAATGGTCGGTTGGGTAGACATAAAGTAATGTATGACTAAATACTAGAAAGGTACTCAAATATTGACTGGATATTGTGTTTGATTTTACTAGGATACATTAACAAGTAAAGATAACAGCAAAGTGATTTTCGGAATGTAAAACAAGCTTGGACAAATACGATGTCGCCGTCAGTAAATCAAAGGCCAACGACCTTGCAGTAACAATATTAATATCCAAAATATACTTCAAATAACGCTCTTATTACACGAGGCTTTTGAAGAAGAAGAAACATAATAAGCATAATTTTCCGCAATGCTTTGAAGTTAGATACTTTGCTCTACTGTAAAACCATTCAATTCACCATGGCATAAATTTTGTGGATTTTAGGAAAAATACAATTTCACCAGATTATAGATTCGTATCAAAATGTAATTGCACTGCAATATTAATGCAAGGAAATTGGTAAAACCATGATAGTTCATGAGTACACAGGTTGGTTTTGGGCCAGGTTATAAACAACAAGCAGTCAACCAAAAACAAATAATGACCCGCGAATAAAAACGATTTGCCGTACACTACAGACAGTTCAAGACAGAACATGTGTTATTGTTATTAATAACCTGTACGTCAAAGTGATCATTTTCATTATCTATGTTTGATTGGTAGGTAATTGGACGTTAATTTGTTGTGTACAATGTTCGGACATAGTTTACTTGTGTCTTGCCCCCTTGACCACCATGTAACGGTCAGTTGTAACAAGTATGTAGTGACCAGCAGTGGTCAGTCGTGGTCAGTAAGCTTGGCCAATTTGACACGAGCCTGACCTTTTGATTAGCATAATTTTACAGTCGATATATTGCCTACGTTTACAACACCGATTGTAAGTTATCATAATCTGTGAGTATCACAAAGACGCTCGAGATGTAATACAAACACAAATCTTAAATACCGATATCGCACGATTTGCTTGCGGAAATTGATATATTCAAAGCACAAACCTTGTAATATATTCTTGCACAAAGGTCAGGCTCAGGTTAAAATAGCCAAGTTCTATACATATGTTCACGTCAATTCGTACACGATGAAATATACGGTTTTACCCTAAGCGTAGGTGATGAAGTGTCGGCTGGACATTGGCCATAAATCATGACCTGGTCTAACATCACTTGCCCCACATAGTTGTTGTTATTTATGCTTAATCACTTGCGTGAAGGTAATGATGACTTATCACGCGTGGCTGTCAACCACTACTGCAGTCTTCTAGCAACAACCCATGTATATCAAAACAATAATGATTAATTAATTTTGTACATTGGTCAGTTGTAAATAATTAATTCGAAGATATCACTAAGGTGCTACTAGTTATGAGCGTTTATATGGCCAATACGAGACCGACCTATATTTCGTCTCTGATGCCGAACCATTATTTGTATGTTTGACCATTTGTTCTAGCTAGCTATCCCTTGAATCCGTGTTTCTTAGTCGTTTGTTCTGATGTAGATAGCTTTTACTTTTATTCCTCCATAATTGAAGATATACATAATGTATTTACAAACAAATAATATACATAATTATACACTTTAAACAATTTGCATCATGCAAAAAATCAACCATATATATCTTCACATCATGTGCAAACATGAGTATATCATCATATCATATCCATATATGAACACATCATCACATCGTATACCACATCATAAACATATATGAACATATCATCACATCGTATACCACATCATAAACATATATGAACATATCATCACATCGTATACCACATCATAAACATATATGAACATATCATCACATCGTATACCACATCATAAACATATATGAACATATCATCACATCGTATACCACATCATAAACATATATGAACACATCATCACATCGTATACCACATCATAAACATATATGAAAACATCATCATATCGTATAAACATGAACATATCGTCACATCATATACATACATGAACAAATCATCACGTCATATACATACATGAACAAATCATCACATCATATACATACATGAACAAATCATCACGTCATATACATACATGAACATATCATCACATCATATACATACACATACATGAACATATCATCACACCATATACACACATGAACATATCATCACGTCATATACATACATGAACATATCATCACATCATATAAATACACATATATGAACACATCATCACATCATATACATACATGAGTATGCGAACATAGTTTGCTAGTTTGTCCTAGTTAGTAAACTATGCTTTGTGTGATAATTACTTAGACATTGTTTCCGACTAATAGAGTACACGTTGCTTTGATACAGTTTCCTGAGAATAGTATGCTCTTTTGTAATGATATCGGGCTTAAAGATTATTTGTTGATTTTGTTCCTTGAAATTTAGTCCTTGCTTAGAGAGTATATCATGTTTAGAGACTATGTGACGCTTAGAGATTAATTGATGAGATTGTGAAAATATTTTTTCATAGTTCTAAAATATCTTGGAATATTAAGAACGGTTTTGAAAGTAAACGTAGGTTTGGTCAATGGAAACAAATAGGCACAAACTATACTTAAAATAGTGCTTAGGCCTAGTATCAGCGACTTACAAACACATAACAAAACCAAAGCATAGCGTTAGGATCTTGGCTCAGGTGTTAGGTCATCATCTGTGCCGACAGGCCATTGACCCAAGAATGATATAATAAATGTATACTATTAATACTGCTTATACATAAATCCAGGATCTTTCTTAATCAGACAACGTCATATACATACATCATTATATATATCATGTTAGAGCAAAATAACAAATTTTCTAAAATATCAAAATATCTAAACGCGTAAGCCTCTCTAGTATCAATTTCTGACATGTTAAAAACGTAGTGAACTGAAGCGGAATACATGTTTTGATACCATTTGAACGAATATAGTTAATTCGATTTGAAATCGGTAATGTGTCTAAAATCAAATAGGTTATTTAAGTGTTCACACTACATTGATATTATTATGTGTATCAATCTCATGCCCAAATCGTTTAAAATTAAAATCCACCGCAGTTTAACTAACATTGTTTTTTCGTCTATACATCGTGTGTAATGTGGCATCACCAAGCAGTGTTTTAAGGAATTATCCCCGAGCGCCCCTAACAGAAATACTTCATGTCTCATTACCGATACACAATACCAGCTAACCAACTAGTGTGCGTAGCTAATCTGGCATACGGTGATAATCTTAATTGAATTATTTCGCGGCTGAACAAACATCACCGGGCTTGTGATCAACGTCCAACAAAAAAACGCACACAAAGTTCATTTGTATTGTCCGGGAATAATAATAGAACGATTGTCTTAAATCTATTACAAATGCATTTACCATTCAAAAGTCACAAGTACTTTGTAGCGTAATCTTGAAAATCTAACCAAGCCGCAGTTAGGACTACTAAAAGTCATCAGGTTAGCCGCAATCTCTATTGAAATAGCTAGTTTGTTTCATCTATATGTTTTCCCTATGATGGTAAAAAAACTGAAGAAACCTGGGCGTGTTTTGTATGTCACCATGAACTGAACAAACTATTCTAGTTTTTTTATCGTTTTATGTTTGACATTGACACTTTCACTCTTTTCGCCATTCATAAATGAACGTGTGAACAAAGGTTACAGACCCAAAATGACATCTGTTTTAGATCATACATAAAAAGCAAACTAGTAAAGGACACGTTCCTTTATATCACAGCATCTTATGGAAGATTGATTGTTTCGTATATTGTCAAATAAGTTTCCTCGTAAAATAAAGTCTTTATTATTATTATTATAAATAAGAATTGTAGCGTTATGTCTTTTACCTTGAGCAATTACAATACTTCGAAAAATACATTTCTGTCAATTATTGATAAACCACAACTTACTGGAAAAAAACTTTGTAGATGATATGATAATATTTATTAGGCAAAATTAATGTGTAAAGCGATAACATTTGGTAGCTGTTTAGTTAAATCATATTTGATTGTTCATATAGATTCGATAAAACCGTAAGAAATCATGCGAAACAAACGACTGAAGCAACTTCAAGCTTGGCTATGCCTTCTCTTTCACGTCCATCAACTAAGCTAGTTTTATCTAACCACGTCTAGAGATTTAGTGAATTATGATTGATTGAAACCTGATAAGCACACCGACGAACCAAGAGCAACTATTATTGGTATATTTTTTCTTTTCTTTGAAACGTTAGATATCACTTTTTCAACATCTACATTTATCTGATTTTTCAAAACCTCTTCGGCTTTGTTATACTATTATCCCCTGATTATATTTATCCTATAGCTGTGAAGTCTTAGATCAATTTTGGTGCACCATTTTGTCATTTTGTACACGGAACAAAAATATTAACGGCTAAGATTACATCCAGAGAAATGGAAAGTTGAATATCATCAGGAAATTAGTCCGAGTATATTATGTTTCCATCACGCCGGAGTTGTGGCGGAAGTTCTAAATTGACGATTCGCCGATTTGATGCCTGACATTCTAGTAATCGTAGCATCTGAATAAATTGTATGTGTCTATGAAAACTGCGGATGTTTGCATACAATTCTGATATAACATGCAGACAATTGTTACAGCATCTTATCACATCAAACTACAACCATTTATTTTAATCAAAAACTCCTCTCTATTTCTCCTAGATCGATTGTAATCAAACTATTCCATTCATCAAAATTATCTCATCGAATGCAATTCTGATTTATTTGTTTGAAGTTAGTATTTGTAGATTTCTAGACTCTCAAAGATTCTCTAAGGCCAGTACGACGCCAAACATTGTTTAAGTTGGTATCAATGAAGTCATTCGCGCAAGACTATACAATGTCATTCGATCGGTGGCACTACGTTGCATAACAATTGGAGCATTATTTTTTCATTGAACTAAATCTATAGACGGTCATCGCGCCTTCAATAGTTTGGATTTCCAATAAAAATGTTTATGATTGAAATAGTGTGTAAATTGATGTATTGATGACAGTTGTGTTCGATGAAGGCAGTTACGTCAGCTGAAAAGCGTACAAAGTATAGTATAGCGACGGTGCCAAACCAAAACCCCGTTACTCAATTTTGGCGCGAAAACTTTTTTTGCAGCATCCGCATCTGCTAGACGTCCCGCGCATTTCTGTCTTGTCGCCATTTAAATAGCCAATCGCGTTACTTAGATGGCGACAAGACAGAAATGTGCGGGACGCCTAGCAGATGCGGATGCTGCAAAAAAGTTTTCGCGCCAAAATTGAGTTACGGGGTTTTGGTTTGGCACCGTCGATAGGACCATGTTGGACCACACGGTCGCTAAAGTACGCTATGTTTTTTTTCAAGATGTGGAGCAACTGATATAAACGTACGTACGCAAATGTCAACAACATACCACGATGCCACCAATGCAGTATAGTGCATAATGTGCGATTAACTGCTGTCAATGATCTTAAAATATCAAAACTTGAGGCGATGCAATGAATGATGTGATTTTAAAAATTAATCATACAGCTTAGACAGTGTTTGATGAGGATTAGCGAAATGTCACAACATATCAGGATACCCCCTTGTCTTGTCACAGAACAAAAACAAGTTTTACAGCTATGCATGACTCACTGCTATTCTTAAGAATGATAGCAAAATTATCAGTTCAAGTGGTCAGCAAAATGCGTCGGATGTGACGAGATAAACAACATTATGATGCTAAGAAGTTTTTGAATTTTGAACATTTCGTTTTAACGATGTTCACTGGACTTCAAGTTTTGATGTATGCGCAAATGTAAATAAAGAAACTGTAATTCCGTACATCGCTGACTTAAAATGGGAAACGAAATTTTCTACATCTCCAAGAAAGTCACATTACTTGGAATCGGCCATAGTATGCGCTATTAAGGCACTGCTTATTTTGAAGTTTTGATCTTAGATATTGAATACCTACTGAGCAACATTAAAATGTTGCCTATACCAATACCCTTAGTAAATTATAATTAAGTTATAAATATCATTTTACATTAAACACGAATGATATTATGTGAGTTTACGAACTAAGGTCATCAATTGTGTTTAGAACACTTGAACATAAACAAACGCGTGCTATGCATTGTTATGACAAGAAAACGTACTATTTTGGCAGGGAAATGAAGTTATTTGTTGTAACGACTAGCAGCCTTGCCACCAAGTATTATAGCTATCTCTTTGTTGATACACAAACCAGAAATATCCACATTGTTATCATAGAAATATGTTGCGATACGAGACGAAATTACTCAATGAATGATGCCAAAATTAATAACTACATTCGTATATAAAACATGAGATAAACTATGCACGTGATATCATGCACATCATATGCCCACGTGACCATGTTGATTATGAGTTTGTATATTGCATGGCAAAATAAAACATGTTTCAACTAATGACTGAAATACAACATAACATAATTAATTTGACGAACTTAACTTCATCCTCATAGGACAGTGGTTAGTCAAGTTCCCAGACTAGATTGTATCGGACGAAAGAAAATATACTGGTTAAACGAGAATGCTTTACTTATAACAGCATAGTTAGTGTTGCGAATCCAAGGCAAAATTTCCTTTGGTTCTAATTAAAATAGTTTGACCTGCTTGATTTAAATATTGTGTTTCATTTTCACCATAAAGGTTGAAGTCAAACAGACAGGTTCGTTTCTTTTGTTGGTCAGTATACATAACATACGTAATATATTCGTACGAAATTTATTACAATTCATTGCTAGATATCTGGCTACAATTCACATACGTACGATATATTATTATATTCCGTTAATCAGGATGTTGACATGTGATCTTGTCAGTTGCCAAGGTATGAAAATTTGGTAGCGTTATATAGCACATGGCATTCCTTGTATCCGAATTAGTATAGCGAGTACATATAATCGTATATTACACATGTGTAGTATAAAGATATACTACCTCGGTGTGTCTTTCCAATAAAACGATGCGTTTTTTATGCTTTTAGTGTCATATGATATAAAGAATCAATCACTCGTTGTCAATTGAAATATTTATATAAAACTCGTACATGAAATATTACTAAGCTCACCAGAGGCTCGCTTAATCATGACAATTTCCAAAACTCGTTTATATTTTAATGGATATCAATAGACAACTCGTGATAGATCCTTGATATCATTCCTTCTCTACATTGCCGAGTGTCTCCACCGGCATATAAACACAGAATACCAGATTAAATAATCGCACTAACGACTGATTTTGCTGTCATTTCATTTTTGATCTAATGTATAACTCTATGACATTGTACGATGGGCTATGCACTAAAGTTCTACCAATTCTAAATAATTGCAATAAAAACAACACACCCTTTACTTTTTGCAGATTACCTTACCTCACCACAGGAGGAACAACATGCATTTTCTTTTTTTAATACAGTTGACATTTTTGTTAACTTAAAACCATTCCTGGCAATTAGTTTCCCAAACTACAAAGACACGCGAGTGTCATGAAGGTGTTACTCTGAATAATTGGTCATAAATTAAAATGGTGTTCGCGTTACCGCTTAGGGCGTTATACAGTGAACGTACGTTGACGCTTACTCATTAGTACACTTCATAAAATAGAAGTTATCATAAACGATTCGTTACTTAAGGTGTTTTTTCTACAATGCGTTTTCTTGACCTATTTTTGGTGCTGTGTTTTCACAACGCACTGGTGATAATTACTTAACGCGCGTGAAGTATTTTACCCTTCGTAACATGCCCTTTTAGCTGTGAAAAAACTTCACAAAAATGTGTAAGTAGAAAATTATGGCATTTACATTTTTACCACGTATGTTCGTATTTATGCTAATGTACATGAGTTGTAGAAATGGCCTTATGTGCTAATGATAATAATTATGCTAGTTCTTGTTTTATAAAGTGCTTGATATTTTTTCTTACATCTGCAAGCAAAAGTGTCTGTGCATTTGACATTTAGGCTCTTTGATCAAATGCCAGTGCATGTTTACGCACATAAACTTGCATTTGGTCTAATGAATATGTCCAAATATAAGTACATTAAACCATATGTCTACATTTGATAATATTCTGTTCTAATCCGATTCTGTTCGAAATCTATTGATTTAATACCACAAAGATTACCCCAGTCATCTAAATCATTTTTCAAATCATTAATGTGTTTGGTACGCGGTACAGTGCATCGTTTTCCCTTCTTCCTTCCCATAAATTCTGTTTTTATTGTCAGATATTTGTTGTGGGTACGGACTTACAAGTCATATGGACGTATCTACCGCTTGAAGCAAGGGGATAGTAAACCACCCGCCGAGCTAAATACATAATTATGCCTAATTAACCACAAATCTCCTAAAAAATCTGAACTTTTACGGTGAAATGCTCATTTATCCACTGAGCTGCTTTACGCGAATAGGCCAACCAGTAATATGGTATCACACTGGATAGGGCACTAAATAGTGGATACGGAATTTTGCTAAATGTTGTATAAAGTAGGTTGAAATTTGTGTTTAACAAGGAGTTTGAACGTTAACAGGGATGGCCATTAGCTAGTTCAGTTATTGTAGATTCTTCCCCGTCATTTCGAGGCATTCCTTATGGTAGGCCTATAATAGAAATTCTAAGGTAAGTTTTACTTTGTATCTTGTGTATATAGAACGTCTCCAAGTTAAAAGAAAGGTCAAAAAAAATTAAACACATTCGCACTAACGGAATTCAAAATGAACTTCGGAGCCCGTTCTATTAGGAAACATGTAAAATATATAGTTCGTTGTGCCTTATATTACATAAAAAACAACACATTTTAATGTGTTCTGTACACGACACTTATAACGATTATGCTAAGTAGAGTAGAGTAGAGTAGAGTAGAGTAGAGTAGAGTAGAGTAGAGTAGAGTAGAGTAGAGTAGAGTAGAGTAGAATAGAGTAGAGTAGAGTAGAGTAGAGTAGAGCAGAGCAGAGCAGAGCAGAGCAGAGCAGAGCAGAGCAGAGCTACAAGGTATCAAAAACGCTATTTTAATTGTAACAAATCGGACCGAGAATACTGCACTCAGCAGAAGTAGCAGGTCACGAAATGTACAAAATGCTCGAAAAGCACAAAAAAGAACTCACACAAAAATCAAAATTCACAAATCACGAACATTAATAATGCGCAAAATCTGCCCGAAACATATTTATGATTTATATATTCTGAAAAAAAAAACGAGCCCATGTCACCCCGTGCCACCCGGTAACATCATCGGATTTAATATTTAACACCTAGAGGTATCGACCCGATCGTCGCTTAACTGGGTGCCTGGTATGCAGCCCTATAATCATTTACAATTTAACATCCATTTACGAAGATCGTATCAGCCACTGCATCAACGTACAGTCGTCAATTTGATAGCAACGTTTTACCGGGGATCATGTTTATTTACTGTCAACATGTCGTGAACATTTCACACAAAATCGTTAACAGCTTCACTTTAGATGGCATTTGGTTGATAACAATTTGAGATGTGTAATAAATCAAAAACGAAATTCATTTTCTTGCGTTCCCTCTGTGCAAACTGAGAGTGAGTATCGCGAGTGCGACATGTACCATTGACGACTGCATAATGAATGGATGTGTAAAAAGAGCTTACTTCACACGAATATGTCAAATCCGCATGTAACTGTATCATTGATAAGGCCTAAAATATGCTGTAAACGAAATAAAATTGTAAAATCTATTTTTTTCTTTAGCCATTTTTAATTTTTGTTTTAATCATTATCAATGATACTTGTTACCTGTGGTCAAATCTATTATTTCTATTGCTGGAACGAACGGTTTAGATACCCTGTCACGTTGACATAAAGTGAAACATACAGGACTCCCACTGGAACATGTCATACCGCCTCTACGGACACCATAATAGCATCAACAATAACTTCAAACATACCGACTGCATTTAAGTTTAAGGTAGTAGTCTGGTCACATGGCATTTTTTCTGCTTAGTAACGTTTTAAGGTAATGTAGCTCGAGTACAAGAGTTGATATTGCTTATGCAAACGATTTAATAAGACAGTAATGTTGACTTTGAACTAAAAAAATGTTGGTTTTCTTTACAGCCACCAGTTGGTACCCTTGTTCGCGTAAATTTGGTAATAAACATTACAGGTCGTCAAACTATTGCCGCGAAAAAATATTTAGACTTGTATTGTCCTGTGGTGTATTGCTAAACCGCACAGTGTTATGGAGTCGTTAACCATTGCGCCGTATTGCAAGTTATTTATGTGCATACAGAATAAATGTGACAGTGATATTCAAGCCGTGTCCATTCAAAGGACATTCCCGGGCCTAATGACAAATGCATTTACTCACATAACATAACATATACACACATATACACGCATCATTGTCGAACACATAAGAAGGTCAATAAGGAAGATTGATCAAGCGATTGGTATACAATGTATGTACCTTAAACATTGTCTGATGGTTAATTAATTCATTAACCAACACTACCACCAACACTCGAGCGTGTTTTCTGTGTGGTCCATGCGTGAAGGTTAACAACAAAACATAACGTAACTAACCTTATTGATCAAGAAAACGATACCGAGCCAAGTGCGGTAACATTTGGTTTAAGACTCCATTCCATAATATCACTTAAATGGATATCTAAAACAAGTTAGATTGTACATACTTGTATATATTTAATTATTATATCAAGTTTGGTAAAATTAAATGTTATGAACTTTTATTTTTACAGGTTTTCAAAATTTGGTCACATGGACTTACTAGTATACAGCCTTAAATGTTTACCACATGCGCATTTGAGGTACGAACAGCTCATAAGAACATATCTGACGTACTCAAAGCTTTCAGACGGAGAGCCACTGGCAGAAAGATAAGCATATGCATGTGTTATGTTGTGCGTCAGTATTAATGCTAGTATTCCGGTCCAAACAATGGAAGTAATGCTACAATAAAGCGGTTTATATAACTGCAATAAAATTAATTAAAGGGATAAGCTGTTTTACTGAAAGGGAGCAATTATTTTATCTGCCTGATATATCATTGCACTGCCACAAACCTGACGGAGATATTTATATGAGTTTGGTACAGACGGCGTTTAAAAGCTCAACCACTTGCTCCACTTCACCTTAAGGTACCGTAAAACGTCGGGTACATATTTACGACAATCAAAAAGTAGTTTACGACATTCGAGCGCTTTGAAACACGGCAGTAAACAACGCGGGAGTTCCTGTTTTTTTGCGATTTAACAGCGCCTTAAGCTTTGGAAAAATCTATTCCCAATACCCGATGAATTATGTGTGATTACCAACCGGTCGTTCTCACAAATGGGGGTAGAAAAATCTATTTTATAGCAAAATGCTCCTAATATTAATATCGATGGGTAGATATGAATGTTTTTACGCATACATCATATAGACACCTTGTCCTTTGACGTTAATGCCAACGTGGTAGAATCGAGATATGTACTAAGTCTAAAACTAACAAAGTAATCTCTAATTTATAGCAATGGGGTTGTATCAGTAGATTTCCGTAGATTTTTTAAGATTTTCAAGGAGGCACCATGAAACGGCGGAGCTTAACAATCAAATGTATATTTTACCAATGCAGCGAAGTGACTATGACTCGTTTCCACATAATTATCAGTTAAAGATACTCAATTCAGTCTACATTCGTTCTTATCAAAAGTGCATAATTCATTAGTGTGCCTCCGTAGCTCAGTGGTTAGTGCGCTTGGCGTCTAATTTGGCGACCATTGGTTGAAATCCGGGTGGATGTAATAGCATAATTATATAAGCTGACTGGCGTAATAAAGGCTGAGTTCGGTATTTGTTTTAAAGTAACGCATTTACATCGCGGTCCAAGGCCATGTGATAGAACTGGCTTGAATGTATGATGTATGATTATTATTATTATTATTATTATTATTATTATTATTATGCGTGAGTTTTTTCGCCGTACAGGTTAATTCACCATCAGATTTTTTATTGTTTGTGTTGCACTGTTTTAGTATTTGCGCCTGTCGGATTTTCTCATACCTTTTTTCTAAGTGAGTATCGTTGCCATCTGAACATGTTTAAAACGCGTGAAAGTGCGGCCAAATCTGCGGCAACAAAATAGGTTGACCGCGGTACTCAGGTACTTGCGGCAAAATGTTTAAAACATATTTACACCAGTATTTTGGCAATTAATGTAATATGTTGTTGTTTATTTTGTTCATAATTTCATATATGTGAACACGTTTAATAAAGAATGCATTTGTTTGAATAGTTGTATTATTAACATTTTTTCATGGAATAGCATGGCTATAGCTCTCATATAGTAATTGATACAGTTGGTCATTTTAGGTGTTTAAGATGAAATTCGCAATATAGGCAGTACCGTATAAGTTTATATATTAGCTCCCTTGTTTTGTTGAAACATAACATATTGTATAACCTTGTTCTAAGCCGCGAAACATGTAACGCTTTGTGAATTTGGTATACGTAACCATAAAAAACCTAATTGTTTCAAAAATAGGAAATGAGTCGTTTTTCCACTGAATGAACTGAATTTTTCTACATTAATATGTTCTGCCTCAATAATCGAAAAATATAATCAATTTTACGGCAAATATGGACATCAATACATGGTAAGAATCGCTTGGTTTATTTCATTTATGTCATAAAACCGCGAGATTTTATTGCACTTAAGTATACTATAATTTCACTGTAAAAAAATGATGTGAATCTTTTGAGTAGTATTCATGAAAGTGATCCATCGGTTTGTACCATAAACCTTCAACATTTGACATTTTTATTCATAATTTTATTAAATAATACATCCACATCCAAAACACTGCCGACTGTGGCAAAGTTAACTTTCAAACAGACACACCGTTGTTTAAGTTAACGTTGACAAAATTATTATTTTTCTAGCGCTTAGACTTATTTGATATTTCACTGACCGGTATTAAACTACATACAGTAAAACAGTGCTCCCGCTGGCGTTCGCCAATGGCGCCATTTGCGCAAGAAATGAAAATTTGGCGCAAGATAATTCAATTTGGCGACAAGTATAAAAATCGGCCATTTTTTCGATAAGACAACAATATACAGTCATGTCATTCTCATGAATCAGTGTATAGTCAAGTCTCTATGTAATTGAAAATAATACGCTGGTTCAACGAGAATGCAGTCATGTATACTGAAGACTGCAATAAACAATCAATTAGAGCTGCTATCAGTCAGTTAATCCCATCAAAGATGTTAAAATTTGCCGACAATTTGTTTTAAATGCGTATCGGGTTGATGTTAAAGACTGTTTTCGGCCGTACTTACATACCGGAATTTCACATGAAATGACCACAAGAAATACGACCGTGATGTCAACAAAATTGGTTATGAACTCTGTGGACCGTAAAAGCTGTATTGGAAGGCATTAATTAAAGACTTGAACATTGCAAGACATAAACATGTCTTAGTAAAAAGAATTTGCCATTATAAATCACTCAAAATGTCGACAATTTGAAATGTCATATGTTTTCGAGACCTTCACATACGATTTTGTTACAACAATAAGAATTTGACATGGCAGTAGTCAACAGAAACATTACAATACATATCAACAGATGTTTGATTAGCAACAGGTGTGTTTCTTTACCCTTCCTAGACAGTTTTGTCTTTCAAATCTCCATTATGGTGGCAAATATGTAGCATGGACCACAAGGGAGGTAACTCTGCTCTGACTGACATTCATATGCATACTGAATCAAAGCACTGGATGCATAAAATTTGAGTCAAACTTGCACACAGTTTAATATATATAGTTATACACAAAGGCCTACAGTCTGGACTGAAATGTTAGCAATACATTATTTTTACTAGGCCTTATGATATTAAAATGTCAGCCAGCACAAATATAAGTTTAGCTTCAGTTATAAGAATATTATAAGAATAAAGAATTTATTAATTGTGCCTGGTGCAAGGGAAAGCCCACAATGTATATGAACAGTTTAACAGATTAGAAATTTATCGGACACTGCTGTAAGCATGCTATTCTCTGATGAATGGTTAGCATATTGTCAATAACATAGAAAATCAAAATAAATTGTTATAATAATGCTGTAAATATATTTGTAACAATGATGACTTCTAAGTTCACACTGAAGAGGAACATGCAATTATAGTATTACTATAGTATTTGAACAGTTCAGTCTGGGCTAAGCCATTTTCGTGCCCACAGGTTAACCTTCAGTGTTCAGATTTCGACCCAAGATTAAACACCTAGCTGACCATCAAATCACCAAAATCCTCAGTCTTTATCAAGGTATCATTAAACTTAACAAAATACCTTGTCAGTACCGATTTGAAAACTTCGGGTACAATGACGACCATTTCAAATTCTAACCGATTGTCTTCTCCGGTGGACCTGCATATTAAAGATAGTCGTCTTTGTGAATTACCTTGTTCAAACATGACCATAATTATATACCCACTGCTTGCTACTGACAATAAAAATTCTCCCCTAGTACTGATCTCCTCAAGCACTCGCCATGATTATATGGACAACGCAATGTCAGAAAACTCTCAGCTAGCACCTAGCTGATCATAAAACGTGAATTGTTTAATGATTATAGTTTCACCGCTATTTGATAGGCAAGGTTCTTTGCTATGAAACATGTTGCTTTTCAACAACTTGACTTTTAAGTTCCGTGACACAGGCAATGGACATACTCCTCAAATGTCGCAAAGCTGTCGATCACTACATGAGAAAAGCAACTTATCATATTCATGATCAATTTCTTAAAAAACTTGAAATGTCAATTGACCACCGCATATAATCAAAGCACTGTAGCAAATAAAATTATATATTTTAATGCAGAATGCAATATTGCTGTTTTGTTTGTGCTTTTGCTTGTGTCTATTGCATCTCGAAACTTCTGTTTATTTTACGTTTCTGCAATGTCCATACACTTAACTACAAGAACAATATAACAATGAGCCTTGCCAAACTTATGTTTGAACTTTGAACCAAACTTTCTAAAATAGAAGTTACGTGTGGTGAACGTCATCCACCTGTTGTTCGCAACACCCAAATCTAACACGAGCTTATACCCTGAGACGCGGATCGAAATGGATATATGCTGAAATACAAGTTTTGCAAGTTTTAATTTAAGAAAATTACAATTGCAGACATACTCGACGTGGTGTATACTATTTGTTGTTATTGGCAACAGATTTTGTGTGAAATCAGCACCAAGAGTTCTCATGGCAGACGTTTTTGCTCATGTGTGTTTTAACAATTATTTCTGTATTCTAAATTGTGTCCGTTACATTAACACGGCGTGATATTTTACTACTATACGTCTATACTTGTTTTAAAATAAATATTCTCACATAAAGCATAATTACTATGGAACGTTTTAATATGCTATATAGTGCACCCAGGATAACGAGAAAGGTGGGCAAATTTGGTATAAGACTCATAGTTGGACAAATCAAGCGTGTACAATTTATCAGTGCTATTTTAGTTTTCATTGACCATATGTATGGGTTCTTCAGGTAACCAATTTTGCAACAGTAGACGAATTTAGTCAATGTATGTAAATATCAGGTTATCCCGGGCACCCTATAGTAGTTCATTTGTACTTATTAGAGTAATAACAATTCGGACACAACCGAAACAGCAAAGCACAAAATGCATAAAATGACCTGAATTCCAAGCAATACACGGAAGTGGCTCAAATCAAAATGACAAATAATGAGAAATTGTTACAGACTACGACTGTCTGAAAACTACTTCTACCAACAGCCTTGGAGTGTAAAATCAGTCTTAGTACAAAGTTCGAGTACATGATTCATTAAAATTACATATATTTCCATTCCATAAGTCCATTCAATAAGTACATGGTTTATGTTCCAGTGTGTACTTAATCATAACTGTTGAAAATAAAGTATAGAATCGTTGCTTAAACAACTAATTCCGCTCGTCAATCATCTTCAAAGTAAATTACGTAATTACGTAACATCTGAGAAGATGCGAGATGCGTGTGTAGTTGGAACGTCCCAGCATCTCATCATTGATGATGAAAATCGCTTATTAATATGCCGTAGAAAATATAATGTCGAAAAATAACGGCAAATATATTATCGGTATACTATACATAAATATCGGGCAAACACTAATTACACCTGAGTTGAGTTTCCAAACAGCTTAATTAAGATAAAGCATCTTTAAGATGAGCATTAAGATATTGATTTTATATTCAAATCTGCACATTAATATAGAAAATCTAGTTTTGGGAAATCGATACATATGAATTGCACCAAGTGGCAAGTATCTAATACCGTAACAGATGGTTATGATGCTGTAGCAGAACACTAATTAAAACACCATCCGATTTTTAAAAAATCCACAGTTTAGATGAAATAAACGAGTTAATCCACATGCAGATATTATCGTATATCGTATATTGCTTAAAGGGACAGACTGCAAGTTTCCAAGTTTCTGATGGTGTTAGTTTTAAATAGAAAACACCGCCCAACTGGCATTCCTTTGTACTCAGTTTGATGTCGGATGTTTTTTGTTTTTGCGAAATTAGCATATCCTGATTTCAGTTGCCAAGGCAAAGCGCTACGTAGCGCTTTCCATGGGTGGTAACCCATGCCTTTTATATTAAAGGTAATTAAATGGAAGCGATTGGTTGTGCGTTGCTTATGTAACGGACTCCTGGTTTTTACATGAAATAGATTTCGTCCAACTATGATGTCTCTAGTCAGAGCCGTCTTGACCTACGAGAACGTCATGATCTTTAAACATGACGTCTCTCATAAAATACACCGGTTTGGACATGACGTCTCTCGTAAAATACACGGTTGTTGAATTAGTAAAAAACACACAGGCAGAGAGTTTTTGGTACTTGTGGGTTGCGATAAATAAACAGGGAACTTTTACTTATGGCCCACATGGCATGGTAAAATCGACGACCAAGCATTGCATGACTGTCTCATTCAAACGCAAACAAAAATCCCAAATCAGATACTTCTAAAATGCACATGTACAAAGCGGTCGACTGTCTTAAGCAGAATTGGGGTTATGGAAATCATTGGTTTCCCGTTACTTGCGGGTTAAACTGTAGTTAAGTTGAGAATATTAACAATAAAACTCACCACATTTATATATAAAAAAATTAATTCAAATACAGATTTTGCAAAAAATATCAGATATGTGAAAAATAAAACATTTTTATCTGAATGACAGGTGTATCTGAGTTTAAATCAGTTTTTAATAGTGTGGACATACCATTAATGCGCGAGTATGACCATTATTTTTTGTAAAAATAGGCGAACATTTTGAGGAATGGCAGAAACAATTAAGAACGAATCAAATATCAATTTACGTATTTTGATCAGATACAAATCACCATTGATTAGATATTAAGAATTCATTGCAGTCATAGGGTTCTCATATTCGTCGATTCAAATTAATTAAATTTGACGTTTCAAATAAACACGCACATTCAAATAGACTACTGTATTAGATAGGTAAGGTGTTGAGTCTTTATTACCGCAGCATAATTTGAAACGATATTTAAAACGTACAAATGTACCTAGCATTTGCAACAAAAATAATTTAAAAACATGTCTTATCCTTTTTTGAAGTGTCAAAATTGTTTACAGAAATATTATCTTCGGAAACTAAATCTTTAGACGAATGTAAAATAAAAACCACAAACGGTAACTTAAGGGATCGACTCGCTGGCCCACTGATTCGTAAAATCGGATAAAGGGTTTAGCCCAAACTGGGGTCACGGTCACAAATGGTAAAGATGACATTTAGTTAATGAAAATTTTAAAATGTGGACTAAATAACATGACTTTTGTGTAACACCGATAGAAGTTAATGAATGGAAAAACCACCTTAATTGATACACGCGGCAAGGTTACAATGCCTTGTTAAAGTGAAGATCAATCGTCGAGATTATCTCTTTAACATTACACCTATTGTTACACCTAGTATAGGTAGTAAAAATATATTAATCAGTAAAAAAATGCACCGGGTGGTATTTTGCACATGTAGTTATCTATTACTTTACGGTAGGACATTTGAGCGTGCCAACCTGATGCATGCGGACATTAAAGTCAGTACGTTTCCAAAATTCTGAAGTCTCAATTATCCCTACTCAGTAGTGCTTGAACGAGTTGTTGAAAAGTAAGACTATCCCTTGTCTGACCCCTTACTAAGGACTAGAATACGTTTAGGCTATATGCTTAAGAGAGGTTGGACTGCAGTATTCGATTGTCCATCATTGATGGATGGTATAAAGTTGCCTGGAGAACCAATGCGGGTCTTTAAGGCAGATCGATAAGGCTCCATGTTTAAACTGGTTGATAAGACCGGGTAAAGAAAGATGTGTCCCTATTAACTGACTGGTTCCTCGAGAGACGGGTTAGCTAGACTTGGAAGAGTTGAATATGTCCACATGAGTTTAAATACGTCCACTTGGAGCACTCCATACTGGAGACCAATATCTACATACCACTGTCAACAGTGGATTATTGACAACCGTAAATTCTCTTCTAATTGTTTACATAGATATCCATTTCTTTAATAACTACGATACATATAAACCAATATTAATCTTTTATCGTAAATCGTGTGACGTAATTGTTTCAAGTGGAACCACTGATTTTGATTCCTTTGTTGGTGAAAGTTCAGAGTATCGTGTTTTAAGACGTTTTTAAATACAGTAAAACTTCGTTAAGACGAGTATCGTTATGACAAGCACCCGGCTTATTTCGAGCAATTTTTATAACTATTTTAATCAGTTTCATTCTACTCTCCCATATGGCATACAACGCAAGTTACATTGTTGGTTGTGACAATAAAACATAATATGTCATTATAATATTTTACAAAGCTATATAATACTATATAATAAAACGCAAGTTGCCTATTACCAAAGTCTTCTACTTTTGCATTATTTACGTGTCAAAATGTGGCCAAGGGTTAACTTTGGTATTGGAGTTGGTTATTGAAACGATGGATGACATAATTCAGTATTCTATTAGAAATTAGAATCTAGTCGTTGGTAATTGGACAACAGGCATTTCCTAAAGTCAAATACGTACCGTCACTGTGCGAATGCAGAACAAAAACTGCCATCATAGCATTATTTATATAACTAGTAAATTAATTATTCAGTAATATTATAACGTAAGCCATTGCAATACGCAGCGACATCGCTTGAGTTTGACACCTCCAAAATATTCAATTAGAGAATTAGAAAGGAACATGTTTGCATGCCTTAAGCTATATGATACAATGTCATTATAACATTATATCAAAATATAACACTTAAACAAATTACATGCTAAACAATTTAAAAACATAGATATAAATACTAGTATGCAAATTATTAACGGAAGATGATGCCGCTATTGAAAGGCGGGAACGAACATTATCAAAGTAGCAAATAAGCTGAATTATTGCAGACTGAATGTGTAACTACCATGACTGTATTAACCAAAATCAAATTCGGTTAAAGAAAATTGAGTTTATAAGGTTGGTCACAAAATCGGACTTAAGTTGAATATTTTGTTTTAATGAGCTTAGATATTTTTAAGTGAGTTCTGAGATTGGGGTGTAGCCCTAAAAATTCTAAAAAAAATATGGACAAACTTCAAATGATTCAAGCAGTTTAATCACTTGTCTTACCTAATTGCTGTTATAACGTAGTTACATGAATAGCTTTTAGCAAGCATACTAATAATTTCCCGAAAGATCTTAAGCTGAGCTAAATATCATCTTAATTATTGGCATGTGTCGTTTAGTTTAATTCAAGGGAAAACTTGGCAGCTACAAATTGTCATCACAAAAAGGAAACAACGTTATGAGTGTATTACAACAGCATTTAAACAGTTCAAACTTGAGGTTTAACTCAAATTCAAACTCTGATTTGAGAAAATTTCCAAGTTGAGTTTATATAGATTGGTCTCCGAGTCCCTAGTGCTATTTGAAATAAATCCGTACGCTTGGTTTTACTTTTATCATAGTAAGAAGTTCACCTCAAACAGCGGTGTGAACAAGAATACTATTTAATGATGTGTTTTGTAGATAGGCATGTAGGTTTTGTATTTTTGGTGCAATCAATTACACTGTTTTACAAGATATGCCTACACAGATGTACCTGTTTGACAAGACACTAGGTCCAAAATTGCAATCTTTAAGAGCTACATTCCAATGTTCGAACAGGGTTCTTGAGATAATGTTTAACTTTCGATGAGGCTTGCAAATCATGGCAAATATCTAGGGCATCTAAGGTCAACAGGGATTACCCAAAATCAATTTGTTTTCGCGACTTCAAGATTAATGTAAAAACTAACTAAATGAGTCAGATTACATTTTTGGTAAATGTGAATTCGATGATATGATTCACCATAGCAAGTGATACAGCACAATATTATCAACTGTTTACCATAAAATTGTGAACTGGTTCTTAATTGATTGAATGACTTCAAGTCAAAGCCGGGTAAATAAAGCACTTTAACCGGCAATCATCGATAAATGATGAGACTACCCCTAACTAAAGTGATACAGTATTTTTGGCACAGTCATGTGTCTTGTAGCTTAAGTAAACAATTACATGTACTAGTACTCCAAGTATATTCAGACCTTTAAAACTGTCTTTAAAAGCTGGCGATTATAGGTTCGAATCCAGTTCGGTGTGTCACCAGCTGGTTAACTATGCAGTGTTAGTTACAGCGTACCAAATTCATGTCTGCATGCTGCATGGTATCCAAGGGCAGAAATGTTCCAAGAAACTTAAAGAAGCACACTATACTAATTTATTACTATAAAATGACTGATTAATAAAGCAAATGTTGTACTATACATGTACTAAATGCGTACCAGTTTTTATTATTAACTGTACCCTCGTTCCAATGACATACAATATTGACTACCAGCATTCTATGTCTACAGTCCGTTCATAATTAAATGATAACAGTTGTAAGCATAAGCCCGTCTGTCAAGTAAACTATGTAATCCCCGCTTTTCTTTCGAATTGGATAGTTCCCTCATTAGGATTGCTTATTGAATCGACAGTACGAATGGAATACTTGTATCTCAGTACTCGGAAAAGCTGAGTCTCTCAATGTTAAAAAATGGCATATCCAATGGTTTATTTATAACTTACATTTTGAAAATGTTCATTGACAAAACTAGCAAAAGGAACTCAAACTCACTCGGTGTGTAACGATTTTAACGCACAGAGATGGAAAAGGGATGGGAAACATCGCATATTTTTCAAATGCTTGCATAGCAGAAAACTAAGATATTAAACCAGATAGAAACTGTCGACGCACTGAAATCACTGAAATGGGTCAGATTTTCAGACAACAAACCCTGGTGATTTATTACCCTAGTGAAATTGAATGTTTTTGCATAATACACGAGCACTGTATGTAAGCGTTGGGTTTTGTGAGATGATACTTCATAATATAACATCAAACACGGGGCACTTCACTTTTAGTCTTACCCCTACTCCATAATGTCACACCGTAATTGAACAACTGAATAGTGAGAAATGAATTACTCGGTGTTATATATTTCAATGATGGATGAACAAGATTATGTTTTATCTTTGTTCAGTATAAAACGATACCGAGTAGAAAGTACAGCAACGATACTTATAGTAAATATATCGCTGGCTTAGAATGAAAAGGTCGTAAGTACAAAATCGATATTTTGAGAAAACAAGAAAAAAATGTCTGAAATTTACTCTTTGCTTTTGGTAATACATGTATAAGCTTTAACAAACTTCATTTTGGTCAACATGGCAAGTTCTTTTCATGAAAATGGCCTCATGAGAAGCGCCTTGTGATGCAGATCGATATCAAATATGAATCAGTCTTATAAGGTCGTAAGTTGTAGTAACGACCTTCTCATTCTTAGTCAGCGATATGTTACTCAACTACCTACTTATACATTACTGATAATGGTCTAGTTAACGAATTGGTCCCACTGAGCATTTTTGTGTCACGGTAATGTACCCCCGATTTACTAAATGGGCATCGGGAGGCATCGGGAAAAGGGAACTCTTGGTCTATGGGAAGCTTCGGAGTAATCATAAAAAAATGTGAAATCCATGTTCCCGATCACAGGTAACAGTATCGTTGAAAAAGAAATTAAAAAAATGAAATTGATAAAAAAAATGCTCGAAATTTTTTTTTCTCGAAATTTAGGTATTATATACGATACTGTTACCTGTGTTCCCGATGCCTACCGAAGCAAATGTATTTAAATCGGTAGTATACATCGTCGCGGCCAAGAAATGTTCAGTGGGACCAAGACATCACTGATAATGATCTAGTTAAGAGTACACATTGCCTCATCGTTGCATTTTAGAGAGTCCTTTTAAGAAAGGGAGATTGATCTATATGGATGTCCTTGTGTGGTTATTTATTCATCATATGTATATATACATGGGCGTAGGAGCAGGGGGGGCCAGGGGGGGCCAGGCCCCCCAATGTCTGGACAGGGGGGGCCAACATATCATTTGGCCCCCCCAATAATTCAGACGAAAAATATAATTTACGACCTAATATATATATCGTTATAGGCAATTTGCCTTCAGTTCTTGGTGAAAACGTATAAAAAATTTTTTTGCTCGCTTCGCTCGCAAAATAACTTCCTTATATCGAAATATTTCAACACCCATTGTTTGCGAAAAATAACTCGTCACATAAATTATACTCGAAACGTCCTCCAACCCTCGTTAACGACTTTGAGAGGTTGTCCATTATATATAAAGCCTTTGAAACAAAAGTTTGCACATTAAGCTTCAATCTCAAAATCAAGGAATTTAAATTTTGTGCAAACACTTTAATGTAAGAACTTTTAAAATTCCCTGTATTTAGGTCCTTTTTTAATACCAAACAAGGTATCTCGGAACGCTTAGAATGCTCCAGATTGATCCATTATTTAGAGAATTTTCCCGGGAGGAATCACCCCGACCGCCTTATACTTCAACTTATCAGTTACCTATAAATTACTAAATCAAATTACCACAGAACCATAAATTCACAATTTCACAGTTATTATATAGATATAGTAGGCTTGTGGACGTTTAAGAGTACAATGTATGTACGAGTGATTGTGCAAAGAATGGGTATTATCATATTTTGACATAATGCAGTTACTTTGCGAGCGAAGCGAGCAAAAAATTTTTTTTACCCTAAGTTGCCAAATGTTTGGCCCCCCCAATGTTGAAGACGCTCCTACGCCCATGATATATAGTTCAATTATAAAGACAAACTTGATGGTTAGGAATGTGTAAAAACCGCAAACCCGACAGGGTGTCGTAAATTTACTCTAACCAAGTGTGGTTTTATAAAAAAATCCCAAAACCACACCAGATGTTAGTCCTAACGTGTCGTTCATAAATAATTTCATATTTTCACTAGCAAGAAATAATCCACATACCGTTACGTACGAAAATCACATGGATATTTTTCCGTGACAATCCATAAGCAATGGCGGCAAAGATCAAAGGACCTTATGCAAATTAGATGACCTTATGGGACACCAAACTCGTGATTATGATTCATGTAGACAGTGTTTGTTACGTTCTACTAGCTATAATATTAATGCGTCAAGTTTGAAGACGATGTTTAATGTTTAATGTTTAATTCTCAAAAAAGACTGTATTTAGTATTTACGTGTTTAGTCTATTTAATACGAACTTTATTATATTTTAACAGAATATTTGACGGGCTAACAGTTTAATTATAATGTTATAAATGTTTTCACGTCATAAGACCATGATAAACGGCTTGAACACAGTGATGTTTTTATCTAAGTATTATGCGAGAAATTTGTATATATCACACGTATGGTCGGTATACTGAAATACCCAAAATACAGTTCAACTCCTGTAGATCAAGATTCTTTGGAAGATGCAAACGTTAGTTTGTTTTTCAGAAGTAACTCAGGTTGTTGCTCTACAGAGGTTGGTTTGATCGTAAATTATAACACCCAAGGGGAATATTGAAGTAGATGCAGGCAAGGCGATGGTGTAATTTACATGTCTAGTATAGAAGTACCGCCACTCTTAACCAACAGTACAGCACGAACACTCTAGTACAAAATGCAAACAGTAATTTTTAACTGTATTTATTTTTCACAATATTATTTCAAAATGGTACAATTGGAATAATTGTCACCAGCTCTGCGGTTCAGATTTCTATATAAAATTGTGACCTGCTTGTCATTTTAATTTCTGAACTGCGACCTTGGATGTTTACATCAGTACCTTTCTTGTACTGTGGCTCTATACAGTTAATCAAACCGATTATCGTTCAGTATTAATGAAAACAAATGTTCGTGAATGAATTAATGTTACGTTTTCATGCATATTCCCCTGATTACGCTACTAATGTTGGATCTATAGGCTATAATTATGTAATAATAAAATGTATATCACTGAGCTATGATACGTATGCTTCGGTACAATCCTTTGGAACCATTAAGTGGCTCTTTAATTAAACCATTAATTACAAAACATTAAAATCTTTCAGAAGTTAATTTCGACAATGTAATAATTTGTTTCGATGAATACGATATATCCTTTATTCACTAATGAACCTTACCCCGATTTTATGGCCCATTACAAATAAATGCAAAGGGCGTATGATAGCAGTGGTAGACGCGACTCCAAGAATCAACATAACTCTACAAGCTGTTTCTTTGATCTAGACGTTGCACTCCTTGCAGTTAATTAATATGCTTATTCCGTTGGCAAGCATCACGAGAGCGAATCTTCGCAATAAAATACCATAGGATATAAGTAAATAAGCAAAGCTATTCGTCAGTTAATACACTCAGATTCAATGTGTACATATAATACATTCGAATACCAATGTTACATCCGAACTTAGAGTCACTTCAGGCCTAACTTCAAACGTAAGTTGCGGAACTCGCTCGTAAAATGTCATCATCTAAAACGTTTTCTTATCGCGATATTTGTCCACTGGTGATTAATGATGATAGCCTATGATATACATGTTAAGTAAGTCAGTCTGGATTATACGTCGCATACATTCTGCTAGACACCACCAAGGTCAAAACCATATATATCTTTCCCAATATGACGATTGTATGTAGTTCTACTTAGAACGACGATTACGACAGTACGTCTTTGCAATGTATTCCGGACCGTATGAACTTTAACCATGGCTAACTCTTCAATTGGAGGTGACACAGATGAAATATCGCTTTTATGGAATACATTGTATCACAACTCGCTAAGAAGGAAATTAGGTTCGAACCACACGTACCAAACATAATAAGACACGACAAAAAAGTTTGTAGCGCAATAAGCGCAATAAGCGCAATGTTAAAACGAAGACACGTCACGGAAAGTGAAAACACATGACCTTGAGACACAAACACAAGCAATATTGTCACATACTGGTGGTTTCAAACCCAGGCTATAATCCACACAGGTTGTGCGACATTTAACTGGCTGTATGCTCAAAACACGCTTGTTATGCTATTGCAAGCCGCATTATAACTATAATAATATGTACAAAAAATGAGAACGGTTTTCTGTATGTGCAATGCAACATGATGCTCGTATTCCCTCCGGTATATATTGTAAATTAACGCCAGAGTTGCTTATTTGTATTTGCTTTTTTACATGATTAAATTTATAAAACGTGTATGAAGTTAGGACCATAATGTATACGTTTTATATAGCATGTAATCAGGTATCTGACATCTGTTAACGAAACACGAGTATTCTATGCTTATCAGCTAATCTATCAGAAAAGGATTTCAACGCCTGTTTAGATAAAAATACATTCTCAACTACCGATAAATTCAAACTATTTTAATTTGCTGCAACGGGATGCAAGTAGTGGTATCAGCTATCCTAGCGTTTAGGTATTTTTGGTGGCATGGTTTTCGGGGGTATTTAAGTTTATTTGGAAAGTGAGTTTCGTCATACTTTGAGGTTAGATAGTTCATAACAAATTGCAATACTTATCCACATGTGCTCTGTATTTGGTGCGGAGGTTTAATGGACACATATCATTCATTCAAGTAGCGTCAAAAGTATTAAAACTAGTCAGGTTCCTTGTATGTATGTTGGGTTGGTAATATTTTCACAAGACTCATAGAAAACACTATCCTATAGCTCGCATCTGTCAGCAAATCGATGGCATAGCTAGCATAGTATTTTACCATTCTGTTGTGAAACCTGACACCCAGCTGCCAACATAACCAAAGTCAAGATTTCTTGAAACGTTCCTATACAAACGTATATGTGTGTACCCATTTTATACCCGGTAGTTAATACCTTAGAGCTTACCATGGAATATGTATTTAACTCCCGGCTCAGAAGCTAAGGAAGGCACAAGCTGAATGGTAGTGAACACGTTTAGTTATTCGTATCAGGTCGTTACAACTGTGAAAGAGGTACAGCGAAACCTTATTAAAACTATCTTAACTGTACAACCCACTCAAACAAATTTTCAAATCAAGTCTGTTTTCCACTTTCTCCAATCACAATATCAGAGCATCTCCAGTATTTCAGGGTTCTTTGTTACTTATTTAGGAATTATAGTAAGGTGGTGGTTTGTTGTTGTGCAAGATTGTGAAGTATATGGCAAATGCTAAAAGCAATGTACATCATCGTCATCATGGCCTTACCTTACGAAATATATCTCCTTCCTTAAAGAGCAACAAAGGAATGATTCAAATAGATTTATCTTGTATTTCTTTATACCGAATAATCCGCCCGAGAGGTAATTATAGATTTCACCATTTCTTCATTGTATGCCATTTCCCTGTTTCTAAATAAATACCCACATTGTCAATGTGTCTTATGGTGAATTAATATTAAAGGCTGTTGCCACCTGAAGTATTGGCTTGAGTAACACACTGATTATTATAATGTAATTTATACTGTCAGCGAAATTTAGTTTAGTCACGCAAGCTTATCCAGTGTACACCACCAAAAACGATCATATTTGAAAGGACAGTACGCGTAGTTTTAGCGTAGTCCGGACCGGACGAATAATTCTAGCTCTTCAATTGGAGGTGACACAGATGAGATGCCGCCATATTGTATCACGACAGCAGGAAACATGACAAGTTCTGACTTCTATGAGCGTGGTGTTTTGTAGTTCTCACTCATTTTATCAGTTCAATATGTCGCGTACATGATTAATGTCAGGGGTAAGGAACAAAGGTCACATCATCCGTCCGATATCAAGCATATGCAACATGCTCTACATTCTAATGGTGTTCAGATTTTCTTTTTCGGTTCTACAGAGAGAGGAAAGACGTTTATTACTTTTCTCATTGTTTTCCTCATTCCGGAAAAGTTTGGACTTGAATACTCTAGCGGCACTTCAAGCAGGCGTTTGCTAAATGCATGTCTTGTATTATGTACATACTGGCTTAGTCTGCATTAGACAGGCGACTGCTTAATCATGAAACATGATTGGTCGCAGTTAAAAATTAAAAAAGTCGAATAGGTTTTTAGAAATGAAATGGCAAATACGCTGGTATATAGAAAGGAATGCTAACGATTAACCACCTCCAATGTGTCGTTGTAGTTTGTAAGTTAGATTCTATCTTTAGTATTTACATGTAGTTTATTATTTCATAACGTATTATTAGCGCAAACTATCTTCATTAGGTAGTCGATTTATTCATGATGGAATAACAAGTATACCGTTAGTCAATCGAACTGTGTGTGTGTTCCGACATCACATACTTCAATACACAGTAACGCCATAAAGATGATTTATTAACGACAATTACTGCATCATTTTTGACGTTAATTAGAGTCAAGCTGGGTTGCATGATAAGTAAACTTTGCGCATGCGCAGAAAATGTGTACGCATGCGCAATAATTTTAAATGTTCGTATTGCTCCAGATGTTATACAAAGTAACTTGAAATTCATTATTCAAATGCAACGATTTTTTATTTTATTCACAGTAATAACAAAATTTATTATTCGGTCTGAAAGGTCAGCTTTCTTTTGATGGTAAAACAAAGTTTTAAAGGTTATGGACATGAAGTTGACAAGTTGTTGAAAGTACGTGAACACCGGGCAAAAAGTCCGCGGTATGGAATGTCTCAAACTTCATGTAAGCAAATGTCAAGAAACGTAGTAACAGTATGGGGTTTCAGAGCATATTTACATAAATAGTGTATTATTTTAGATTAGAAAGTATAAACAAGAACCTGCTACCTTTTAGCATGTAGCGCGGTTTTGTAAATAAATACATATGGCGTCTGAAACATAAAAACCCGTCTATGTTTTAAATAAAACTCTCGGCAGGGAGAAACATTACCCTGTTCTGTGTTAATAATGATGTTATCTAAGCGTAAAATACAAATTGCCTAATTGGCTAATTTGTTGAACTGTGGTTTGGGTCAATATGTGATATTCCCCAGGTTGGTCCGTATATAATTTTCATTCTGCTCAATAGTTTATGACGTAGAGCACATAAAGTCAAATCGACCTGAAATAAGCCTCTAGAACTGTCTAAAGCAGTCAATACTATTGAATCCTATTCGAGAACCCTTCTTAAATATGCAATCATTTGGCAGCCATCTGCATTCAAAAGCAATAGTTATTTTAGCGAAATTTCGTATTATTGTCAGAAGAATTTATTAGCGATGGAATAAAGGTGCAATGAACTTGGAGTCCTCTATTTAAGTACTAATTGTAATATGTCGTTGGTCACCATCACTATCCGGAAAATGATTTTTCCGCATTCATAATATTTAGGTAATTTTCGTAAACGCTCGGAAAAATATAGATTTATTATAACCGAGGTTATCCGATTGTTATTTCCGCTTAGTCTGATGAATCACATGACGTAACGAATCACGTGACCTGACGAATCAAATGACCTGAACCTTACACTGACTGTAAATGTTATCACGTACGTTCTCGTATGTGCATACCACGCAAAGTATTCAAGTGACAAAAATATACAAACATAAATGTCACATTTTTTTCAAAGATTTGTTTTACCTAAATACAGAGTGAGGTGTAACCAAGTGTAATATTTAGATCTTCTCTATCTTTCTAACAGCAAGTACAATTATTTCAACCTCATAACGATTTGAAGATTTTTATTAGTATGTTAATTTGTTCAGCGATCAACAACATAAAATGTTGTCGTTATTATAAAATGCATACCGTTTTTATTACACATTTGTATACACTTTGCAAGTCATTAATTGTTATAAACGTTATGCTTCAATCCTTTACTCGACTGAAGTAGATCTACATAGCAGTGGCAAATCATAAAATAACACGATTTTCGAGGTGAAATTAAAATCGCCTGGATTTTCGTAATGAGCTCGACCACAAAATTAGATCACCCGCGATTAATCAACTCCCGGAAATATTAGTCTCTTTACATTGTTTTGAACTCATACATTTGCTATCCTACAAGTTGCAAAAATTCAAATCGCGAATTTTAATGCCAGCTTTAATGAGGGATCTTTTAGCACTCATTTTTCGTTTAGTGCATGTAATGGCATTAGTAAGCACTCCCTTTGCATAATTAGTTATTATTTTAACAGCAGGTGCACGTGGTTGTTCATGCAAGTGTTCAAACTACGTGTATTACAATCGTGCAGTGTGCGTTTCTAACTTTTATTGTGTTTCTAGGGTTTGCACGTGTGAACTGATGTAGTTACAAGAACATTTTACAAGATAAGTGAAGTAAAGATAAATTACAAAACAATACCCTTATCTAGATAATTGTTTTATATAGATGATCTACTTCATAAGAAGAATCCATCAATTTGTATCACAAATTCATTTATGTAAGAGCATTATAAACTATACTGAGGATTTGGGTTAATACACGGTCTGTTCTGTTCTGTTTATAAAAATATAGTCTGTTAAATTTGTTTTGTAAGTAAAGTGCCTTCGCAAGGTTTGGTGCTTTCGTCCGAATTAACGTTATTTATTATCACAATTATGCATGATGGTGGGTTGATAAATAGCTCTAGTCAAAGGAAGAAATTGTTCTGTTCTATTCTGTTCTGTTCTGGCGTGTTCTGCTGTGTCCTGATGTGTCCTTGTCTGTTATTTGGCAGTAATGATTCCGTGTATTTATGTTTTTCAGGTAAAAAAGTTATATACTAAGCAACAGACACTATTCTATTTCCATGCTTTACAAAACAAATATTTGACAACCTTGTTAGTGCTTAGTATAGCCATAAATATCAATACTAGTAATTGTATGCATGGTTTTGAGGCTCCAAACATTTTATTCCCGCATATAAATGTATGTACACGCGTGACATATGACACGAAACTCATTAATTACACTTCTAAATACCTGAGTAAAATTAGCAATAGGACGATACACTTTGAGTTAGTAATAGTGTTACATACCTGCCTACAGGCAGTTCATGCTACACAATAAATAAGAAAAAAACAATAGACCTACACCGTTCGTGATATCATCAGTTCGTGGTTTCATTTTGTTTTTTATTTGAGTTTTAAGTCTGGTGAAAATTTCTGATTTTATTACAATTATAAACTTATTTACTTACAAAAGACACATAAATATTACTATTTGGAAGAAGGTGCACCTCTTAGCTCAACTACCAATCTGAATAAACATTGAGCAATTCCTATACTTTTGCAAGTTCTTTCATACAAATTTACATAATAATACACTTGGGTAAATGATCGAGCCACAAGCTCAAAGACTTAGTTATAGCTCTCCCCTCCGTATGGCTCACATTATTTACAGGAAACATAGGAAGATTCAACGTGATCTACTCTATAACAACGTTGCAAGCATTAATATTGCTGGTTATCAACTAAGTTGTATCTGCACTACGCATGCAATAATATGTTATTCTTGTATTGTCTCAAATAGCATCTTATCTTCGTATGTTTTGATTATATTTTTACCCGGAATTGTTTACAGAGAAGCGATAAACATTTCAGTTGCATGAACCTTTCAGTGACCTGAAATTTATGATAGTTACCGTCCATTGCAGACTGTGCGTGTTTTATTTCCTTATTTTTACTTTATCCGAGCAAAACCTGGACTGGTTATATGTTTATCATTTTTATTGTAAAATTTACAACCAAAAAACCTAATCACAGTCTATCTAGACGCTCGATTTCGACTATAAATCGTTAACAACGCGTGTAGTGCGTCGCCACGAACTCGCACGTGCATTTTATGACGACACACATCACGTGACCTTACAAGATAAATATTTACAGAAGCCGCACACGTGTAGTAAACGCTATAAAACAACAAGATACCATTCTTTCATTAATATGAAAATGATGTTAAGTGCATGAAGTTAATCAACATCAGATCAACATCAAATCTGAGCTTCATGTAGAACTTCTGTAAACAAGGTTACTCTAGCCTTAATGGTCCGAGCATACATACCGAATACCACTCAACGACAACTGGCGAATTATGGGCTGATAGATATTCCGCTTAATTCGCAGGTTGTAATCAAAAATAGCATTAAAACAGAAAACATTATTACAGTAAATTGTAATGAGTTCGAACGTCAGATCTATCGGAAATTCAGACACTGGTTTGGGCAAAACTAAGTTTGAGATGAGATTTCTACTTTTGATGTTTCGGGAGATCAAGGCCTGTATTTCGTTGTGCCTTCCTACCAGGCATATATAAACGTTGCAAAATGATAGCACATACATGTTTACAATTTGTTAAATACACTATAATATTTTTTATATATTAAGGTAAGTGAATCAAATAATTGCCAAATACATTTCAAAACATTACGTCATGTAGGTATACTACGAACTTAATCCTAAATGTTCACCCGCGGTATACAACCACCTGATCTGAGGATGTCACGTAAAGCTGCAGAGCATGGATCATAATGCCTATCCATGTGTATGGTGTTCTGTTCCATATGCTTACAGGGAAGTTAAGAAGTTGCAACTTGCAATGACTTCAAAAAACAAAATCACTTTGTACCACACTGTACACGTACATATGTATGGCATCGGAATTACCTAATTATGATATCATTATGATATGTGGGCTTGTTTGTAAAGTGTATCTAAATACACACACCGTCGTATAATTCGTACTTAAGATATACCAATAGAGATCAAAGACAAGGAAGAAAACAGAATTAGATAGGTAATACTCATAAATCAGAAAACACTACATGGCATTTCATCCCAGCAATCAGGAAAATAGAAGTGCGGAACTGCATACATCACAATAATAAATTTCCAGGGTTGCCCGCAAAACTGTAGTTACTACATATATTTAAAGAATGCCTTACTACAGTCTAGCAGGCAACCCTCAATATGGTGAGGGTTGTAAGAGCCCATGTGTTACTGGTGTTATCAGTGCATTAAACATGATGGAAGCAGTCGAGATTGGTGATACCTACTAAGAACTTCAGTCAGAAAACAAATCCCAATTCCTGGAGATTTTAAAATATATACATGTACATGCATGCTCAAGCATGATTTGTAAATGCGTATTTGGCACAAACAAGACCAAATAGCATACACTTTTAAAGGTGGGGACTGTCGACATGAACGTCACAACATTATCACTCAACGAAAACGTCATTACAGCAGCGGTTGCGTCTCTACGACAACTCTATAATATAATACAACAGGAGTCTTGACGAAATCTAAAGTGCCATATTCGAGACACAGCTCTCATTGTAGCATTATACAGAGCTGTTATCAAGAAACAATAGCTTACAATTGATCTCATTCACGTTCGCCACCGTCATCATCCCCGAAATGTGTATACTAGTACGAGAAATTGTCACTGTAACCATCATCAATTTATTTTGAAGCAATTCGGTTGACAGTTCCACTTTTCTTCTTCTGATAATACATAAAGTTCATCATAGTCAATGCAAAATAATTTACTCAAGAACTTTTGCATCAGTTTCAAGTTTAACACCAATTTCCGTATCAACACCACTGCCGTCTTGTTCGATGGAAAGTTTACAAACCAACATGTAGCAAAAACACAACATGTCTACTCCTAACCTGGGTTACAAGATAACTTCTATCTGGTAACCTGACTACCTAACCCAGTCATAACCTACAACCTTGATAAAGGTTATAGACGGTCATGATTGTTTATTGCGTAATTATTTCGCCTTCTTCTGACATACAACTGATGGTATATTTCTGTCTGTCTGACTGTTGTTACGTAGAACAGTACGACAGGTCTTGTATCAACAACACCCGTACAATGGCGTACATCTACTACCCGCATATTTCCAAATATTAATTGACCTGCCTGCCACAGACAGGTTGAAACATTACTCTGCTAACGCTGTGATGGCTGACAGGGTGCCTGTACTAAATTAATTTACTAGACTTTTCCGTTCTTAGTCAATTTATTAGACTATTCGGTAGTTAATTGATTTACTAGAATAGTTGGATGTATATTTGAATAGGGCCTACCAGTAATTGCTTGTACATGTTCATCCTTTATAAGTCTTTCGTGCAATACTAGATAGTTCAGTACTTTTAATTAATTTACTAGAATATACTGTACTTGATTATTCTTCTAGAATGGTCCGTTTTTGATTTACAAGAATCGCCTTGCTAAATGAATTGACTATAATCATTTTTCGTACTTGAAAAGCTGTGTGGTCACCGACTGTGTCATTAATAAATGCATAAGTATGATTCTTGAACGTTTTTGGAGTATGAACTTATAATTATGGTTCCTACCTGAATTGTTTTGCAATATTAACAAGTTATAAAAGTGAGGGTATGTTTATTCGTTGACGTCATAGTGTCATAACACTGTGATGCTAAGTTAGTTTACAATCTACGAACGTGAAACTGAAAATATTAAGACACGTTGAAGTATTTGTATACAATTGAGCTTCAACCCCACATGGTTCGTATGCCACATCAATAACATAACCACTGAAGAAAGTGTAAAATTAATATCAAATGAATAAAATCATTACAAATTGTGAGGTTTATTGCTCAACTCCGTACCGATTGTGGCATCGTGGTGGATATAATTATTAAAGTCCGGACAATAAATCGAAAATGAAGCTATCAATTGCTATATAAAAACGCTCAACGCGAAACATGATAAATTGTCAATACGTACACAGGGGTCGTCCGGACTTCCTTAATCAAATATAAATCAAATAATGGTAACAACGATGGGGGTATATTAGCTAAGACAGTCATTGTTAAATTACACACTTTGACCCCCTGTTGTGTTCCCTTATACGACCATTTAACATACCTTGCTATATGATTTGAATGCTCATGAGTTACTCACTGGGGAGGGGGATAGAAACCCGTTTGAATGACTTCAAAAGGTTTGGTTATATGACGGCATTGATAACAGGAAGGCCTATTAATCCCTTAGGATTTTAATGTGGAATTTTGCTTGTCAGTAAACACAACCCACCTGGTCACATTTGTATGTTACCATTTAAATTTAGTGTCATGCCTCATAATCTCTTCATTTATATTCTAGAGAGCAACATCTTTTGTTAAACTTGCTACATGTTTAGAAAATGTCCACGGTTTAGGACAACTTAAATACTGGCGATTGTTCAACAAACAAAAGGTATTTTTATTCAGACGCTTTGTATATTTTCAATTTGCAGATAATTATCTTATGTGGAATGATCTTGGGGAAGTTCACTCTCGATTCATTCGTCGACAGATGCGGAAGCATTTTGGTGTATTGCATACGAACTATGAGGACAGTGTCTATTCCAGGGCGCTGCAGATCGATGTTGGCTGCCACACCCGCAGGAGAAAAGTAGTCTCCCGAGGGAAACTCGAGTGTTGGTTTCAAAATGGGAAACTTTATTTGAGATAATAAATGAACTCCACGATACAAAACAATCGGAACATGTGTTGGAAACAAGTCATATATATGAATACTTTGTCATTTAAACCATTGCAAGAGCCAACATCTTGTCAACGTCTGCCAGGAACGCTAGACCTGAGGCCAAACCTCAAGATGGCTGACATAGTTTGGCAAGGGCAGTCAAAGAATACGCTGACCTAGTTGCCAGCTGTTTTTGGTGAGTGGGTGATGCAACCTGGCACAGTGACAGATAGAGAATCAAGTCAGCTTTGAAGGATAAATAGAATTATCAACATCAATCATTAATGTCGCAAAAAATATACATTTTTATTCTAAAGTCTTTGATATTGTGTTATTTGTTTAGACATATTATATGGGGCTTTAAATCACATTAATGTACTAATGTACGCATATGTGGAAGTAAAATGTCAATGGCATGTCAAATGAGTCATGGCATTTCTTTTGCAAGATATCCAAACTCCTTAGTATTTGCAAATCAGGAAATTAAAAAAGCAGTTTTGTACTGGACAAAACGGATGCCCCTGCTTCAGACTAAGACCTTTGGGTGTTGATAAAACGTAATTCGAGGGCTCAGAGCAAAACAATTGTATGTTCCTATAGTATATTCCGTATTAATCATAGTTTTGTTCTGAGCCCTCGGTATTTATTTGTATTGCAAATATGACTAAGGCCTTTAAGCTTGCCAAGTGTTACCAAGTATCGTTTCACAAATGTTTGTTTATCTGCGACAATGTATCAACTTATAAGTAACAATTAAAACAGAGACCAGAGTGTTTTAGTTTAATATTTAATTTAGAAGATAATGAACAGAGACATTCGGGATAATAATAAATTATATTATAAACGGTTCAACTTATGACAATAAGAGCACTATACTGTACTCAAAACACATTGTCCCTTGAATGAATCAGCCCCTTCTAGTGGGTCGACTATCGGACCGATGTTTGTGGTTTATAGGTACTAATTAGGGTTCATGATTGGCAAACAGCGAGTACAATAAACGCATACAGGCCATGATAATAAATTATACCATTACGTGTTTACTGCAAACGTAAAAAATGTATACTCTTTCAATGATACAATTCTACAAGTGTCTTCAAGTTTCATTCATAATTTTATCCATTCATTAATATATTATATTGAACAATATCAAACTTGTAAAGGGTACGTACGAAAGGAACCCGTTATCATAAATTTATCTGACTAGAATGTTTAATAACAAATGTATGAATAAGTGAACAATGGATAATTACAGTATGCAGATGGGTTATAAGTGGGTTTCCGGTACATTATCAGTCTGGGTACTATAGTATCGCAAAATGAATATCTCACGTAGAATATAGTAACTGTTAACTATCAAGTAGTTTTAAAATAGCGACGCCGAAGATTCAACTGAGTGAATCAATAATATTATGATGTTTCAACAAGAGATGTGTCTTTGCGACAGCCGTAGAAGGCGCAGTGTCAGGGTGGTATAATTCTAAGATGTCGCGGAGATGCAAATCCCTTAAAATGTACGACAAGGAAATAAACTAATAAAGGCGATGCTGACGTAAGATTTTACTGTAAACTGTGCTTGGCTTTTTATTTCCACCATTTGCTTTAAAACTCCCACATATTTGTACACCAATCTACCGCATCGTTGCTATCACAAGGGACAAAATAACCCCGTTATAAAACAAAACAACATTGTGTGCGCAAAAGGCCGCCAAGGCAAAAACATAGAAAAACATAAGATTTAACAGAAAGATTAGGCAGTGGATTCACAAAGCGTTATTCTCGGTGGTTGATCCCTGCATAATTAATGGCTGTTAATTAACAGGCTGAACAAACAACACCTGGCTGACTGTTGAATGATCGCCGGTGTATTTCACATTCACACACAAGTTGACAGTACCACCTTATATAGTATATTGTACTATACACTCACTTGTCTTAATGATTTTAATCATTGACTGAAAATTAATTAACCAATTGACGTATTTTAGTCATTTGAACATTAATTATATACTTCTATTTGGGTAATTATATACTTGTACTTTTGGTGTTTATATTTCGCTGGCTTCGAATGACAAGGTCGAAACTACTGTTTATGACCTTATAAGACTGATACATATTGAAATCTGCACCACGAGGTGCTTCTTATGAGCCTATTGCCATGAAAATCGGAACTTGTCAAGAACGTTGACCAAAATGAAGTTTAAAAAACCTTGTTTTCCATTTAGTGAAAAATACTTTTCAGACAGTTTATTCTACTTGTTTTCTCAACGAAATGGAGCCTCCTTTGACTTGCTATTTAAGACATGATAGACTGCTGCCACGCACATGTCGGTCTGCACCGAATCATAATTAGACTATCTGTTCGGCGTGACAGTGCGACTGATACATTTAGAGTCTGTCCTAGTTAAAGAAGATGATAGCGAACAACAACTAAACACGGGACGAAAAAAACTGGCTGGTAATTTGTGAGATGTGTGATCTTACGTTGTATACACGATGGTTAACATGCAGTCAGACACCTGAACGAATGCCAACACCAGCGTACACAACAAATTACATGACAGCATGAGATGCGTGTTTGCCAGTTTGTTGTAGTTATGAAACGATTTCCAGGGATTAGATTGCCTGCTTAAGAAATGTGGATTTATTTCACATTGATCAATCTTCAGGGAGCCTGGTTATGTTGTAATTGCAATTCATCCTCAATACTATTAATAAAGAACAAAAGTAACAAAAACCGCCGTGGATTTGTCAATACTTACACAGCAGTTAGGCGCATGTTGCGTTTAATGCTCTTTTTAACTCCTTGCAGGCGTTCATTAGGTACATCGGTAATACGGAATTGAAATTCATCCTCAATACCATGAATAAAGAACATTGACAACGAAAAACGTCGTAGATTTTTCGGAACTTACGTATATATAGCAGTTAGGCGCATGTTGCGTTTAATGCTACTTTTTTACTCCTTACAGGCGTTCGTTAGGTACATTGGTTATTTTGAAATTGAAATTAATCCTCAATTCTATGAATAAATAACATTAATAACGACAAACGCCGTAGATTGTCAGCAGTTAGGAGCATCATCATACATGTTGCGTTAATTCTCCTTGCAGGAGCTACCAGTCTTACGGAAGTTCACATGGTACATTTATTTAACCGTGCACACGGTCTCTTATGGTAATGTCGTAAATGAAAGTCATCCTCAATCATATGACTAAACAACATACATTGCAAAAACGACGTAAGGCGCATGCTGCGTTTAATCCCTTTTAAAGCCTTACAGCCATTCGTTAGGTACATTTCACATTTCTCTAACCGCTTTCACTGTCACTTGGTATAACTATACACTGAACTTGGGATGAAATCAAATGAAATTACCAATTCCAATTAGTCCACAGGGAGTGACATCGGAGTACAAGGTACTCGTATCATGACAGTCGGTGTCATTCTTAGACATTCTGTATTAGATATCTGACAAGAGTTTGTCACAGGGAAAGAACATGTTTACCATTCTTGCATCAGATAACGCTGACATTGGAATAATATTTCTGATATATACTTGTGCTTGATCAGAATACCGCGGCATCGAACTTGTTGTTGGTATGCGAAAGTTGTACATATACATCATTCTATTTGTACTTTTCGTGCATTTTTATGACGTTATGAGCATCGTCACCTCACCAAATAGCACCAGGAACTATCTATGATTAAATTACATTGTTCCTGATAGCACTTAGCCATTATAAGGTTTCAAGCGCTATCAGGCGCAATTAAAGAACTAAGACTATCCTGCACAGTGGTGTTCTAATATTTCTGTTGATTACAGACCCTAACTGTCTGCTTTGTTTATATATTTTTATACAAGCAAATGATCCATCATTTATTCTGTTTTTATTTCAACTGACTATTTTTAAATACAGTATAAATAATCCAATTCGGCCTATAGTCTTGTCGAATGTATAAGTAGAGCAGTACTTGGCTTATATAGCAACCAACATAAGTTCCGGAAACAATAGACCCGGGCTCAAAGGATATTTAAGGATATGCCAATTACTATAGACACAGGTAGTGAAAATTATTGTCGTATTCTAGTAGTTAAGTATTATCTTTATCGTTCCGCTCACTATTTACGGTACGGAAACTTGTCGGGTTTTATCTCCTCCCAAAAACAAACATTGACTTATTGAGTTGATACTCAAACAAACGTGATATTTTCAAAAAGATATTTCTGACAATGAAAGTATACGGATTTGGTGATATTTGTAAACAGCGTTATCATTGAACTCCGTGTGAAGTTCCATTGAAATACGTATAAAAGATTAAACGACCGCTTTCACCGATAAAAACAGAATGGATAAATGCCATACGTTACCCGTCCTTTGTCCGTACATTTCGGCAACAATCATCTATGCATGTAATTTGATTTTTATGACGAGACTCTGTTATAGAAGTCAACGAGTTAGGTAGATCACACTGAGAGAAGAGCACTCTAACCAGGGTAAGGATTCAATAGATAACATTTTCACGTTACTAGAGTGTAAATTAACTGTTGAATGCACGGCGACACGAATACATTTCAAGTTTTCAACATTTAAACTGCGATGAGATGAATCGGTACAAGTCAATGTCATATTGCCACTTTGATAACAAGAAACTAGTAGCAAACATTTTAGTCGAGTGTAGAGTGTATTAATTGAGTCATGTTCCATGACGTGTTATGCAACTTTAGTCGTATCCCATACCATTTCAAGGCGACGTGATTTTATGAATGATCTAATTCGATATACAGTATACCCTACAAATTTATGGATCAAATTTTATGTCAAGCGTATATGTATTGACTTGGTTATATAATATGCTGGATAACACAGCATGTGTAATTAGGCTAGTTGTTCAATACACATGGTTGGTATTCACAAACCATCTTAAGGAAACACTTAAATATTTTGACTTAAGTTACAAAATTGAGCTACGGTATTTTCAAAGATACGAAGAAATTGAGAATTTGTGATAATTGTAGCTGTTAACAGAATGCTCGTAAATAATGTAAAGCACGATAATCTTGATTTTCCTATTTAGTTGGTACACTTTAAGATTTGAAGAAAAGTCTAAGGTTTCCCTTAAGATGTTGTGTGATTACATGCAACCCCTAATTCACAAACACAGTCTACGAAACATTCCAACCAAACACAAAGCATCGCTTATTAAAAAAAAACGCACAACCAGTGTGTCCATTCCAATGGTCATAAAATACATGCATAGATTTATATCCGTGGATTCTCGAACTTTATACAATGCTGTAGTTTATTATATCAAAACACAACGTTTTACAATATCTAGACTTCCTTGCATTTTGATTGTATAGAATAACCTCATTGTGTAATCAATTACAACCCAATTACAATGAACCAACGGTGTGTAAATTACAGACAACAAATATATAATTCGATTCCGAAGTTACCAAGACGCCAGCAACATTGACTCAATATGTAAAGCATTCTCTGAAGCAAAAAACACACTCTAAAACACCAACCGTCGTAATCAAAGATATGAGAAAAGGTCAGGCAATTTTACGCTTGTCCCGGAATCGTTTTTCCACAACAGAGGATGCGCGTCGGTTGGGTTATTGTCTTAACAATATCCGTAAGACAAACGTGAGGCAAACTGCCGGTTTGATGCAAGACATTTGGATTTGATGAGCGTGTAAATACAATCAAGTTTCTTTGTATGGAAAGTCTGTAACCTCCGTCACTGATAGAAGCCAGGCGGAACTTTTATTGCCGAGAACTGATGTAGTATAACGTATAACGCCAGAAAATGCACTTAAACCCACTGCAAGTGTGCATATCTGTCCAGAAACCGCAGCTTTATCTAATTATTTGATACGACGTACGATAATAGATAGCGAAGCCACTTGCGGAGATCAAAAACATTTCAACAGTAGTAGACGAGAGGACCTACACACAAAATGCATGCAGAATTTCAAGAATTTAGTAATGTAATGTCATATTTCTCTGTTTGTGTTCATCATAAAGGATGCATTGTCTAAAGGAACATTATTTATTCGTATTTATTGAAATACTCATTGACTCTCGTATTAAGTCCTTTGTGTTACTCATATTGTTCAACAAGACGTTAGAACGTTTATTAACGTAAAACATGTGATTAACACAATCAGTTCTCGGATTTATACGAGGAGTTTTTTATTTAGTTCCGAAGTCGAACTATCGGACATTAAAAGGTTCGACTCGCCCTTAGCCAAGATGCAAGAAATTAGATTCAAATGCCGAGCATAACCTTTATTTGCCAGTCAGCTTTCTACTGAAATATGACAGGTTAGAGTTGCTTATGACATGTACAATACATAAAATGGCGGATACATTGTATGTAGTATGTGAGATGATCTCGGAGTTCCAGGCTGTTGTTATAAAAGTTAGTCGTACTGTTACTATTTTTAACGAATGATTCTATTTAAACATTCATTTATTCTCAACCACTGGTAACTGTATCATTGATATAGACCAAAATGAAAAAAAAAAATTCTTTGTAAAATATATTTTTTTCTATTACATGTATATACAATTGTTTTCGTTTTTTTTTTTCGTTAACAATGCTACAGTTACCTGTCGTTGTCAAACTAAACTAAGCAAAAATTAAATTCCAACTGACCTTGGCTAAACTTAAAGTCTTGCTTAAACAAGGGTGATGTTCTCGTGCTAAGGTGTGTGTATGTGTATATATGCGGCTTTACAAGTACTTTCAAGTTATTTGTTTATAGAAAATTCATCAATAGAAAATGAAAATGTTTAAATATTATGACAGTTCCTAGTGTCAGCTATATTTATCTAATCTATGTATATTACTACACAATGACGATCTGTGAGAGCTTGCAAGCAAATATGGACATGTACATCGACCCCAATTAATATTTTGAATCATCAAATACTAAGTACTGTAAATTATTAACCTAATGCTTTTCGCGATACCAAATTAAGCGGATAATGAGACAATGGTAATTTATGATTTCTTAAATGCGTGGCTTTAAAATGCTGAAAGAAACATCTATAGACACGTATATTGAAGTCAATAGTTCGCGGGGATTAAATTTTGCAATTTAGCACATCAGCGAAATCAACAAAATATAATCTACCGTGAATTTTAAGAATTTTACAGTAGTCACGTCAATGCCACTTTTCATCTTCCTATTAAACACGAATGTTTAAACAGATAGACGGAAAACATCAGGAATGAGGTGTCGAGAGTGATTAATATAAGTTGGAAAAACGTGTTTAACAATCGACCTTAAATAAATATAAATAAATTAGTATACACTAACAGATAGAGAAGTTTAGTTGAAGTAGTGAAGAAGAACTAGAAGACCCTGAACACAACAAGAAAGCTTTACCCGACCTTGTTGAGCACACAATGTGACACACAACCATTGTCGAACTATAACTCATCAGTTGTTTAAGTATCGTTTAAGCCGGTTTTATATAAATATTTGCCCTTATGGGCACCACGGGTGTTTCTGTTAGATTATAGGGTGATTTAGAAAAAATGGTACATGCGAGTATATGGTAGATAATGGGCTCTTGTTCTCTATTGAAGTTACAAATATTTGAACTATGTATACTTATACATTTAGTTTTACTACGGAGGCGACGGAATGGTTCAACCGTTCACCCTAAGTAGCTGAGTATTTCATTGAGGAAAGTGCTTGAGAATTTCAATTCTGTTGACAATTTTCATATGATAAACAGACAATGGTACTCTCTCTACATATAAGAGTGTTTTCACGTCGCCTTCGCCCCCCCCCCCATCTATACAAACATACTGTATAGACAGTATACTTTTGTTGATATTTCATTTCGTGGAGATTTTATCATTATTAGGTAAACATGTTCTTTCGTAGATTCGTCATTTCAATCAATACATTTTTACGAAGAAGAGAAATTCTTTGTCCATACCATTATGAGAGGTCAATTGGTGTTGGGGACTTATTATCGTATATGGGCATGGCCGCATGATCAACATATTCGTAAGACATACGGAAATTAACATCATACGAATAAAATTGATTTTACCGAAAGGTTAAGAAATTATGGCTTTTAAAGCATTTGGCAAAGTAATAAAGAAAATAGTTGGTTTCTGTCTGATACTATTCTGACGCTATTGGTGATAATACATTGATACGAGTAAAACAACATTAACATATATTTGACAGTACAGGACTTGTAGGTCCATGTGATATGGGCTGCTGATGGTGAATGCATTGATAATCTAGTAGAAAACATCACAATGGATTGTGTATGAACCAATCTATTGTTGGATATACAAAAGTCGGTGTTTTTATAGAGAAAATCAACACATCGAAATTTTACATTGGAACGATTTCGTAGTTTTTTGGTACTATCTAAAGTATCACAGCGACTGTTAAAACATTTAACCGAGTTACGTAGTGAATCCATCAAGTTTCACCTTCCATTGATTCAAGACCACTTCAACAACATGGTCGTCTCTAAATAAAATCTCAATTATAATATTTATCAAAGACAATTTTCACCGATTTGCTCTTTGCATGCAACTTCTATATTAAGCCCACTTCGAAAATAAGATCATTAAAATCGTAATTATCAAAGCGCTCTGCACTGATTTGTCTTTCTTTTACCTCAATATGAGACAATTTTCTCTGTTTGACTGTTTTTATATATTTTAATAGCACCACAGTAAGGCTGCGACTTATGTCGAAAGTCGTCTTATGGTCGAAGTATTACGGTAATGGTATACTATTATACTACAACAGTGACACACGTTCAACTGATTTGCATTCTTAGCTTGCTATCAGCTGCCATATTTAGTTACTATCATTAAATAACAATTAATACCTAATTAACATCAAGACCGAACCCTTCAATCCCCCACACGTTCCTTATGCAAATCAAACACCAAACAATCTAACCACAGTTTAGACGAATGTGGTAGGACGATACTAATAACTAAACTTAAAACCACTGATGTTATTACAAATCTTGATCGATTGAAACCACGTAATAATACAAATAGTAATCACATCATTACTAATACATGAATAGATAAATTTCTTGATCCATCACTGCCCCCCCCCCCGTCCCGTGGTCAATACTTTTCACTCCCCCCTCCCCCTCCTTCTATTTTCATCTAACAATATATTCTCTGTTGACATTTCCTAAAATTATTCAAAGTAAGACAAACAGTCGATATTCAGATCAGGAACAAATCAAATCACACAAATATATAGAAAAATAAAAAAATAAAATCGGAAATAAATAAATCAATCGAATAGCCAAGACAAATTAGAAGGATAATTATAGACCACTTATGTTATAGTGATCACTCAGTGAGGTCACGACAATGCCACAAGTATGCGAGGTACTACGCCCGTATATGTAAGGAGAAACGCTGAATGCTGAACAAGTACTTAAATGAAACCTAACACTCTGTTGAAGAACTGTTGTGAATTCTTACAAGCCAGCACAATTACGTATTCAAGGTTCATACATATTTGATTGTGAATACGACTCTTCAATCTCCTCGATACGAGTACAGTGTAATTGATATGTTAGAAAATGGGCAGCCAGTTTTTTGTATACTATGTACAAAGTTACAAACAAGTCAGTGTCCGATGATCGCAAGATAGCATACACACATTGAAATAGACTGACTCCCAATAAGTCATAATGTGACCGGAATGTTCTAGGTGATATAATGTAGTCCGTCCACGTGTTTGATAACATGGTGAATACATGTCGAGGGCTTACCGCAAAACTATGGTACAAATTGATGTAGCCATGATAGTTTTGCAACGGGCTCTCGATGTGCATTCAACTTGACTTTAACGACCACTCTTTGGACCAGGAAAACGTGTTCTTTATTGACAGATGGCCTATCTTAACATATTAATTATTTTAAAGAACAGGTTGATCGGAAATAATCTTAACGGATAAGTGGTCTTTAAGAACAAGTTTGACTGTATTTGGTGGAATCTAGTTTTCAATCATAAACAAACAATGGTACTTACAATCTCTGAAGGTCCGGCATGTTGGCAAATAGCAGATTCGGGATCTGTTTAAGTTTGTTACGATCCAATCGTCTGAAAAATAATGTCAGAATAATTTTAAAAGTTGTAGATCTAAATAATAATAAAGAATTACCTGCTGATACTTGTTTTATCAAGTAATTTATTAAACAATTTGACATCCGTAGATGCTCTACTTACGGAAGCAATCTCTCTCGTGCAACTTATCATTTTCACAGAAATAGCCATTTAAAGTAAACAGTTCACCTCTCCAGAGTAATAACCAACATTTCCCATAAACCCATATTTGGTGTTTCTAAAAAGGCTTTGCTCTAGAGAGGTTGATATATTGTATATTCTATAAAAGCGTTGAATCATCTAAGATAGTACCGTACAACCCCGGGGAAACGTCATCTTCACAACAGAACCACCCAGCGTATGGGTCCTCGATCGTTCACAATAAGACCTCATCAATATGAGCACTATAAGATTCAAGAATTTTTTTACTTTTCTCACTGCATAACTTCAGTACTAGTATTAAGACCAGCTCGTTAAGAATACCAGTTTCAAGGGGGTCCTGTGGGAGGTCTTTTAATTGAGGTTTTACGATATTATAAATTGTCTAAGTTCATTGTTTGTTACTTTGTTTTATGCATTGCTAACGTATAGTTTACGCAAACTGTGCACAAGCATCTTGAGTACAACATTAATTTTATTCGTTTCTTGTTTCCTTCAACAGAGGAGTACATTATAAAAGTATTAAAGATATGTATAGCTTGGCTATTTTGACCTGAGCCTGATTTTTATGCAAGAATATATTACAAGGCTCTTGCTTTGATTACATGTGTATCAATTCCCGCAAGCAAATCGTGCAATATCGGTATTTCAGATTTGTGTTTTTATTACATCTCGAGCGTCTTCGTGATACTCACCGATTATGAAATCATACAATCGGAGGTGTATGGTAGGTAATTTATCAACTGTTAAATTATGCTAATCAATACGTCAGGGTCATGTCAAATTGGCCAAGCTTTACAAAACCGAACGATATATTTTGTAAGTAATGCATTAGTAATCGCATCGATGTTTTTTTCAGCATAAAATAATATTTTGGCGGAGTAGAGAAATTAATGAGGCGTGGATTCGAATACGTTGTCTATATTTTATGTGTAACTTATGTCTAGATTACATTTAATTGGTAATGAAAGTATAGGAGATACTAGTTTTTCTAGTTTTACTGAGCCAGGGATTATTGTCAATGAGGGTTGATTGAAGCCTCTTCTCTGGCGTCATACTGTGAACATACTTTCGGGAAATTAAGCACACATGCCAATTAAACAATATACGTTTGAGTGATATTTTATTGATATACAAAACAGTTGATTGGGAATCAAATCGATATAAAAGAATATCTTTTTATAAGCATTCAAAAAAACTGTGGTACAGTGTGTAATCTCTATTGTACAATTAAATTTGTCTAAACGACGTTACACAGAACACCGGCCAACAACACCTCAACCTATTATGCATGTTTGAGTATACGCAGTGGTGTTTAAAATGCAATTCGGCTTGCATCATTTTATTATAATTACGACACATGAGCGCATGAACTTATACAATATGTATGTATTAAACCGAACAATGGAACAACGAACCAGGAGTTTAGAAAACCATAAAAATATCACATCGAGGTACATTTAGATAAACACATTGTTGTAAATAAAGGGAGAAATAGTCTCAACAGGAGAGCTCGAACGTATATTGCATTAGGTAGCCCAATGACCAGGGGAGTTAAAATATCAAAAGGTGGTTGAGCGGTTGAACAGTTGAAAACAGCCCTCGAAAATTGGAACCTTAACTTAAAGGTTTTTTTATTTGCAATCTTTGATTGTATTTAAAAGCCTCAGTTTTGCTAATTATGTAATGTTAAGTTAGTCTAAAATAATGTCTGCGTTTTTTTCAAGTAGTTTCCACACACGTAATGGTACCAAAAGAACTCTTGTAGCCGCGGTTTCGCGTTCCTCAGATAATATGCTAATATGCTGAGAGCAAAAATAAAAAATAAACTGCAAACAAAACCCTTTGCATTGTCAGAATTCATCAAGATTTCCCAGAGAGACTAAATTAAAGCAATACTTTGCAATCTTTGCGAATTATGGGGAACCCTAAAAAAGACAAAGTATTTCATCCAAAATAGAACTCAAAACCCTACAGCAGCCGTACGAATATTTGTAGAGGAATAACCTCAACAGCTTTGTGAACAAATTGTTATTTCGATTAAATTGAGGACAAATAGAGGCGAACAGAACAGAGAGTGTTTCGTCATTTAATTTTGTTCTGTTCTGTTCTGTTCGGTTGTGTTGTGTTGTGTTGTGTACTTTATGCTGGCGATATTGCGAAAGGTGACTAAGTGCGCTAAAGATACAATGATTGTGAACGGGTATCTAGTAACTACAATACGGATTTGAAACTATGAAATAATCGGAAAGTTATCTACGATGCTAGACACCAGTTAAGAGACTTTCCAATATGGTTAAGGTAGATAATGAGAATTAGATTACGTGGCACAGCGTCGGTAGACATGAAAATGCATATACCCTACCTTAAACGTGACAAAAACAACAGCATGCCGATAAGACCATCGGCGCCGGCCACACAACGTTTTGGTATAAATACAGTGATAAAAACCCAGCATTATCACTTGTCCGGACCGGTGTGTTTGTATGACCGTTAAAGTACTAATGGTCAATCTACCAACGTGAGAAACACATGACAAACTGGACAATAGAGATTTTCGGGTAATTTCAATGCGTGTTTATCTTGTCTGATACTGCGGTAGATTATACAAGTTGTTTAAATATTGGCCAATCACAACAATCAGTTTCTTATTTAGATGTTACTAAACACCCAAACAAAGCTTTCATTGTCCAATCGATATTGTCGGTATTAAGTTCCTTGGGTCGTTCAAATGGCTGAAATTTCTACCTTCCTTAGCTTCGTTTGGTCACGTATTTGATTCCGACTTTCTATTGCTGTTTCTGTGCTCGGTTGGTTGAGTTCCGTGCTGCCTTCCCTGTCCGATTTCCTCACATCTTTTTAGCATATTGTCCCATCTTTTAGGTGACGATTGGCCGTGTAGCGTGCATTCTGTGCGTATGTGTTAACAATAGAAACGTATTTTTCTTAAATGAGGTTTGATACGATTTTTTTCTCGTATAAAAATCAAGCGGAATGTATCAAACTATCATTAACGAAAGGACAAACGAAACAGAACACCCCAGCAAGACATAAGAAACTAACATTTTGAGCAGAATTTATCATGTTTTAATGATAGTTAACCGCAAACATGTAGTTTAGATGATAACGACAAGTACCCTTGCCGCGCACACAAGTGGTGAACAGGCCATTTAAACATCATTGTACCATTTCTGTTTATGCCTAGGTCACACTAAGCAAATTGCCCTCGGCGATGTACCCCCGATATACTAGTAATAAATCATTTTTTGAAAAGCATCGAGAAAACGGTCCTTGTAGTCTAGAGGAAGATTCGGGGAAGACAATAGAAAATTTGTGATATCCTTGTTCCCGATGCCTCGCAAAGTTGATTTATGAAAATCGAGGCAAAAAAATATCAGTGGGACCTGGGCTTTGATTTGAACAAACAGATGTGTCCCCTTATCCAAACCTGACGAAATCACAAACTAACACGTATCTCAATTTAATATCCTATCTCTTCCCTTTCTGCATCAACGCCGCTGTATATATTCAAGTAATTTTCGCATTTTGATTCATAAAACGCGGTTAAATAGCAACTAAAAACCAATAAAGATGTGGCGTGAAATTTTTATCATACCACTTAGGGCTTTTAAAATCAAATTTCCACACAGGGGCACAATTTCAAATATATTTTTCATGAAATAACACCGCTGGTAATAGTGTATTCATTATGAACATTCGAGTATTTTTATCAATCGTATAAGGTAACAGAAAATACATTATTTCATTTCAGTTTTTTTTCTGAAACTGAAAACGTAACCGTTAAATTGTAACATTGTACCAGCTTTAACTAAACCATTGCCGTGTCGGGATTTTTCTGTATTTATATACTGTCCGGAACAAGCTTGCACTGTTATTGTTTATTCCCACCTAAAAAAGCGGTGGGCCCCACCCATAGCGGAATTGATTATAACTTCGTTAAAGCTTAAACAATTTAAAATAAATGTTCAGCCTTAATCGATGCTTCGTCGAGTTGTTTAGTTTTTCAAAATATTTCACAGGGGTGCTTTGGTATAAATCTGACGTTTATTGTGGTCCGAGTTAATGTGTTTGGGAAGTACAACATAATATTTGGGATATAATTATGTATGTGGTATTCTTATCATATCTATGTTCCTCGTATCAGATATCTATATTATTTATTGTAAGCTGCATTATGCCATAGAAGATTGTCTTGATCATTCGTTTATAATGTGGTCTGTGTTTTTACCTTTTTTCTGAGATTCAGTGTATGTTATTTGTTTGAGGATAATTGAGTGGGTAGGGTAGATGTACTAGTGTAAGAGTACGCTACGCCTTGCAAAAGACTTAGGTTTAAAACCCAATGGCTGTTGAAACAACGTAAATACTAAATACTAAATTCTAACGGCGAGTGGTGTTGTATTGGTGTTCTACTGTAAGTCAAAGTTTCAACTGTCATAGTGTTCTTATGGAAGCAGCATTGCTCGCTCCAAGCGCATTCGTACGCTGAAATCATAGGGTACATGTAGTCTTAGTAATTGAATAACGAGATTCACTAGGATGAGCGATAGCATAGTGATTGGGATTGTCTTCTTTGTGAGTCTGTATTACTAAAAAAAGTCTTCTTTGAGATATTTCAAAAGTCATCGACGATCCCTCCGCCAATTAGACTAACCCTCTGAAACCTAGCACACATTTAATGATCAGTGTATTGTCAAGAGACGGAGCCCTTGTAAAAGATGATGTAAGTTACACTTGCACAGGGGGAACTAGGGGATTATTAAAGTATAACAGCTGATGAAATATACGACATGTTAGGCCTACTTTGTCTATTTTTCACAAATTGATGTTGATTGAAAGGTTAAAATAAATGCGTTTTGCAGGTTGAAGTTTTATCTACATAACTTCCATTCAGTGAAACGTGTTTACCCACTACTGTGTACTGTCTGGCAAAATGATCAAGTTCTGATTTTTCTACCAGGAAGCCACGCATTCTAATACAGACTTATTGATAATGAAAACCAGAGATTCGGTGCACTATACAGGGATTTATCAGATATTTCACATCAGTAGTCAGCCATGCATGATATGTTCCAATGCTGACTTCACATGTGTTTCTTCGATCACCGTTAAGCTTTGCAGGTATTCAAAGAAACTAGCTGCTCTTCCCGATCATTTTTCTAAGGTGTAGCGCCGTATAGCTGTCTTAACTTACACGCAGTTACTGTAGTAGACGGTGTCTTACTAGAAGTAAGATTTGTCCGAAATGTTTCAATTTAAAGATTGCATGGTTCTTACTTAAAGTTAGCACTGTCCGGTCTTCATCGATTTAGAGATAGCACGATTCTTACTGGAAGTAAGCTTTGTCCGAAATGTTACAATATAGAGTAAGCATGGTTCTTACTTAAAGTTAGCGTTGTCCGATCTTCGTTGATTTAGTCGGATAGCAAGGTTATAATTAGAAGTTAACAACACCCGAATAGTTACTCTTTAGGTTACTCGGTCATACTTGCCAGTAAGGCAATCAGGCACTTGCAATTGAATTTGTTCAATAGAACACTTAAATAAAATTATGATATATGTAACGCTATATATGTATTTAGGGGTCAATGTAAATAGGGCAGATATTGAGAAACAACTTCAACATATCACCTGCTACATTGATCGGAATTTAACGATTTATTACGAAAATTAACGAATATTTAACGATCTGAAGACATGGTATAAGTTGTATAGTTGACTCATCGGAACTTAACGAATTGTTACGAAGATTAACGGTGGTTATCGAAGATTAACGATGTGTTGTAAAGTTGACTCGTCGGAATTTAACGAATTGTTACGAACATTAAGGATGATTAACGAAGATTAACGACGTGAAGACATGCAATAAGATGTATGGTTTACTTGCCAACAACACGTATTTCTTTCAACAAGGAACAATTCAGCTCTACAACTAATGACGTAGCGATGATAACGTTGCAGTGAACACATGTTTTGTAAGACAAACGTAAGCAAAAATGATAAACAACATGGTTCTATTTAACACGTTTTCCTGTTAGAAAAACACAACTGGAGTCAAATGTCTCAAAACGAAACAACACGAATGTCAGAATAAATTACACACGGGTCATGCAGTTGTTTTTGCGAAACTTCTGTGCCTGTTGAAATGTACAGATGCATCGTTCGAACTCATCGAATACCTAATACCAGTATCTGATAAATGCATGTTTTGCATAAATTACGTATTACATGTATGTCGCTTGAATACAATAATGACTAAACACCGCGTAATGGGGTAAATGTCAATTTTGTGCTTCTATAGTCGAAATTTGCTAATATATCGATATGTACCACAGATACAATCCAATCATCGGACGTTGGACGGCGATTATCGGAAGATGGATGGCGATCATCGGAAGGTGGATGGCGATCATCGGATAGCGAATTGCGATCATCGAAAGGTGGGCGGCGATCATCGGACGATGGACACAATTCATCGGACGATGGAAGGCGATTTTCGGAATGCGTATGCCTACCTTGACGGTTTAATCGGGTCGTTTAGAAGCCAACCGGTTATTGGGCTGCGACTGGAATAATTTAAGTCTATTTTGACACATGCATTGCAAAATTTAATACAAGTTATACCACAACAGACAACCAGTGAGTGTATTTATAACATCAACGTCGATGGTAACATGTCCTTAACATATGTTTTATTTCATTTATGTATGAAGTCGGCTATTAACAAAGTAATAAGATAAGAATTAAGCTCATAAAAAGATAGTTGAAACAAAATTGGAAGTGAACTTTCGGTCTACAGGCATACGTAACTTTATCAATGCAACTGTTTATACCTTAATATATTGATTCGGATCAAAGACACACCGCTCGAAATTATTTCGTTCCTGAGTAGCGGAAGACTCGTTTCTTGAGCAGAATATAGTCTAGTGAGTCTAGTGTTTTATGTTGACGATTAAGAGTCACTACAATTGTATATATTAGTCTGTAGATTTGAGGATATGGTAATTGGGAAGCTGCTGAATACGTTGCCACAAACTTCCGTTAATTGGCTCGATTTCTTTGATGTCTCAATAATAGTAAATCCGCCAAGAATATATATTTGCTTTTACTAGTATATAATTTTATCAGTGACGTCATTATGACTTCACCATTAGTACTAGAGTGGTTTATACACACAAGCCCATTCATAGTTCATATTAATAAGAGTGGTGCTGTACACCTATTTATTTTCGTGGGTATTTTATTTGGGAAAACAATGGACCTGATACAGTTGATATCATAGAAGATATAGGAAAATGTCATGTGGTACGCAGGCCTTTCTTTCGCATTTTAAAAGTATTGTGACGGATAAAACTCAACCAACAGTGCTACCTATGCTGGCTGATTCTGTCCATTCAATATAGACTGTAATTTGCAAAACGACCGTCAAACACGCCAATACAGTGAATACGTTATTTGAACTCAACTTTTATTCTTATACGAGTATACACATGCTTTGTGATATCTACATTTCCGTTTAACGGAGCATTTGCAAAATGCTGAGTTTGCAACAATACCATGTTTGCAAAGATGTTGAGTTTGAAAATCAACACTTGATGGTAGCTCCCATTGTAAATTACTGAGTCCAATAATGCCTTGTTTGCAATAAGCTGAGGTTGCAAATAGTTTGTGTTTGAAAATGAACACTTGATGTTTCATCGACGCATTCCGACGTTTCTAGTCAATTCTTTAAGTACTACGCAGTGCAGCAAAAACAAAACACAAGTCATGTTTATTTACAAGGACATTTCGCGATGTAAATAGGATTACCGTCAGATTATGCACAGTGATTACAAGCCGTAATGAATGAATTTATACCTCAGAACGATAGTGCGTTCAAATTAAATGAATACATTAGGAAATGTTCGTCTCTGACGTAATCTATTATTTAAAATTTTAAACCATTCTAGAAAATTGAATTCCAGTACTCGCACCTTACAATCTTCTTCGGTGTCAGATATACTTAGAATCAGTGCTGTGTACAGTGCAACCTGTCTTTAACCGCAATAAAGGACTTCATAAACGGAGTTTGAGTAATTGTGTTACGCAGGTGATTGTTTAACATAGATTCATGGAAGAATTTAAAATAAAAATATGACCTAGTGATATGTAATAACGTCGGTTGTTTAAGCTAAGTGATTGGTTATTGAAGGTGACCACTAAATTTCGGCTATTGTTACATCCCGCGTACTTAGAATTCTAAGACTAAAAACAGGCTTATGATTGGTGGAAAAAGTCGAGCGAACACTAAAATCGGTTCGACTTCACCTGTTTTCGTACTTGCTGCTTTGATAATTAATTGATTATGACTAAGGTGCAATTTTTATGGCCTTTCCTAATGCGGTCAGGTGTTATTTGAAGCAGTTGACAGTGGTACTAATATGGAAGTCAACATATCAGATGGTTTGGAATGATGTATCGCTTACGTACAGCTTGAAGTATAAAGACGTTTGGCACGAAATCGATATAAATTGATCGATTATTGATAAAATTATGACCAAATTAATCAATTAATCATCATATAGATCAACTCATCGTATTGTATTGAACTATCTGGCACTGATTATAATAATATATAAGAAATGTTAATTAAAACAATAAACAAATAGTCCGTAGAATGACTAGTCAATATTGAGCGAACAATAAGTCTTAATGTGTTGTAATTTATAAGGTGACAGAGATCAAAGAGTTTTAAATAGACAGAAGTTAGATCAAATTTGTTAAACAGATGGTTCATACGCAATTAGTCAGCGATATGTTCATTAATTGAAATATAAATGATCTTTAATGTATATCGTTCACACGTTTTGGATTCATTATTTCGTATATTACAGTATATCCAGTAAGTGGTCAACTTGGATTGGCGACGAGGAACATTGGAGATTTTGGCGCGAGTTTATAATTAAAAAACTCACTAACATTTCCACTAGCGTAAAATTTGGTCTTAAATAACACTTCTAGAAAATAATAAAACATTTACAAATATTGTCACTCTCAAGATATCTACGATTCAAAAATCACTAACTTTTTAAGCAGCGATATATTCTTTTTTACAATACAGTTTGTTCAAAGTAAAATGATAACGGTTGTAAACATAAGCTAGTCCGCCAGCTAAACTATATTTATCTAGGTTCAACTGGGTGTACTGAGTTAACGGTAGTCACCGCTATTCTTTCGAATTGGGTAGTTCCCTCATTAGTATCACTATTGAATCGACAGTACTTCATATTCTAACTTGATCTACAGTCAGTACCGTAATATCGCACTGTATTAGTGTGATCTACCTACATTAAACTACGGTACACATTCCTATTGCATGTTGATGCTATCGAATTCATTGAACAATCCTTTTTGTAGCATTATATTGATAAGCAATATCGCTCCTGTCATGATTTGCTAGATACCAAGCTACAAGATGGCTCGTGTTACAGTTGGGTGTGGCGTCTTACACAAAACAACGAAACAAGCCATTATTGTAGGCCTATTTAATGAGATAATGCACAAAAGCACGTGCCGGAGTTGCACGATTTTTACGAAAAATTGATGCATAGACTGAGTGAGGCTGGGTGAGGCTGGGTGATACGGGTATAGCAGTTCGGTTTGATGTTAGTGTTTTGTAAACTTTTGTTCATACACGATGTTAAGCTCAATTTACGTTAAACCAAAACAAAATTGATTAAAAGCGAAAGTTACCAGGTGTGAACCACGGGAAGATGGAAAATTAATGATCTAGTGAGGAATATATCAATAAACGTTAAGATTAAATTTCCAAATGTCTTCTTCCTATTTTCCGCGAGCTGCTGTCTTCTTCGAATAAAATACACATTGGTGATCAGTTTGTTGTGTACTGTCTATACAGTAATGAGTTTATTTAATATTGTTTCACCCCTATTTAAAGGGCAAATGATTTATTTATGGTACAATGTATTACAATTCTACCCCCATTTAAGCAGAAATTTGGGTAAAGAAATAACGTTACCTCTTTTTTTAATATGCACATAGTAAGTAGAAACTTGTTCAAACAGATTCGCTATGTTGCTCATTATTTTCTAATAAACAGTTTGCATTAGTATGATAGTTGATGCATCTATTTCTAAAAAGGCATAGTTTTATGAATGAACGAATCAGTCCTCATTTTCGCTTCATCATTATCATCAAGTCGTTAAACATTTGTCCTGCGGGTTTTAGATGTACAGAGTTGTACACTAATATGAGCTTAGAATATGTGGATGTATGCTTGCTTATAGTATGATCATTTAAGGTATTAGTGGCTTTGACAAGGGGGAGGGTTTCGATGCATTATAAACTGGACACCTCACTGGATATATGAGAGCCTGATTAACACTTTTAAAGGTTAAAGCGAGGTCGAATCGAGGGCTTAGTGCACAACCATGGTATGTGCCTCTATAAATTGATGAAGTTAGTACTAGTAACTGTAGTTTTGCACTGAGCCGTCGATATATGTTTCGTATAGAGCGCATTAATACGACTTGTTCATATATACGACACATTTGGCGATGTATATAAGATACGGCATCATTTTGACGTTTTTATTCAAATTTTACAAGCTTTGCACTGTTTCTCATGCGAGCGAATCTCCTATATCTGATCCTTTGTGTTGATTATTTTGATAAAAACCTTGTAAAAAGGGCTTGTGGTTTGTCAGCGAGCAGATAAAAATTCCAATCGTACTTTCATGTGTAAAACTGTAGTTTAATATCGGATATAGTTATTTATCGATATATCGAATAGACACTGCGATTACAGATTTCAATGTACGTTGTGTATCAGTATGATCACACACTTTCATTGAAATTGTGTACAAGTAGATACAAGAAAAGCCATGATGCAAATGATCGCATGGTGCCTTTTGGAAATCAAAATATGCAACCAACCAAAGTCAAAATTTGTTAACACGATTTTAAACATTTTAACATCAATCCAAAAAGACAAAAAAAGTAAGTTTCGAAAATAAACAACAAAAAACATTATTATTTTTTGCAATAGAGACTCGCAAATGCTAAGTTCCAATGACACACTGGTCACGATCGACACGTTGTTATCAGGTCTGCCACAGGAAGCGGGTTCGATGGTTCAATCTAAGAAGAGTTATAATTTAAACCTTCACATAATCGGTGGATTATTGCAATTTGTAGTTTTAATATACTTAAGTATGACTCGGTACGATTTGGTTCAAGCATTATTACATTTTATTACGTAATACAAGTGTGCTTTCCCACACGGGAGTGCTATACGAGCATTATCTGTATTTATTTTCACAAATAAAACAACACCATCTAGCGATGAAAATGCATTCGGCTGAAGACGATTTTGTCTACTACTTCAGCGATCATGGAAAATAAAACATTTAAAATGCCCATCAATGTAAGTATATAACTCTAACCGAATGATAGATTGTCATACAAAAAAATGTACGTAGACGAAATCCTGCCAGATAAACGGTGCGTGAAAATAACAATTCGTCAGAAACGCACTAGCGTATTTGACAAGATTGGATGGTAAGTGGGGAGATATTTTCACCGCAAATACATTCTGTTATAGTTATAAAACCAGTCATAGCTGAAGCTGTTTGCTTTAATCTTTTAATATTTCGACAATAATGCATAAATTATGACTTAACGTGAATATAAATGAACTTTTCATCAATGATTCATGCCCCTGCCTAGGTGACTAAAGAACGAACGGGAAAAAGTGCATCTGTTTTATTATGTTTAAATTCGCACCTTCATTAATTTCAAAATACGCAGACGTCAACGACAATCTGTCAAATTGAATGCCGTTTTCTAAATTTCGCGCATAAAAAATCTTTATAATGTCAAGCAAGAAGACACTGCTCCCTGTTTCTCTTTTCTTTGAAATATCACACGAGATATTTTATTTCGATAATTTTTTTTATATAGTTCGTCATTGCTCTGAATATTATAAATTAAATAAAGACATAATTATGCAATATACCATAACTTTAGAGTCTATCAAAATAAGCAGGATGCCTAAATGAATAAGGCCCTTCGCGTTCCAATGCAATTTGCAACACAAAATTTTAATGTTTTATTACTTGCAATAAGGAACGAGTGTCTCAATTAGCTTAACTTTCTTCCCAACCTTTGCTTTGAGAAAATGAATGTTTGTTACTACAATGTATATAACTTTATAGTATGTTTCATAAAATTAACATTGTGGCCTCCGTAGTTCAGTGGTTAGAGCGCTTGCCGCCTAATCCGACAACCCGGGGTCAAATCCGGGTGGAGGCACACACATTGCATGCCATATTCAACAGAAAGCTGACTGGCAAATAACGCCTAAGCTCGGCATTTAATGAATAATTAAGCATAAGTTTAAACTAAAACAACATGATTTTGTGTCGAGTCTAACTGTATCATTGATAAAGAGGAAAATAATTTTTACTTCAATGATACAGTTACATTTTTGGGCCTTGACTTTTTGTCTGAGGGTGGTCTTAAAATCACGGTCAAACTGTAAGTCAAGTACCAATGCACGTACACGTCACTGACGTTCTTAACTTCTGTATTGTTAACCCACACTTGATGTGAGTGCTATCATTTCAAATACATTTTTGTGCCTTAGTATTTTGTCCAAAGGGTGGTCTTACAATCGCGGTCAAACTGTAAGTCACGTACAAATACAAACGTCAATGACGTTCTTAATATCGGTATTGTTAAACCGTACTTGATGTGAGTGCTGTCTATTCAAATACATTTCAGTCAAGTATCAATTAAGAGGGTTTTATACATATCATGGCTAAGGTTGTCTTTTTTCGCCGTTTGTGCTGATTTTGGGTGGGAAATGCTATGTTTATTTTCGAGTGGCAAGCTTTCTAACGTCCCTTAATTAACGCCTGAATTTGTGTATAACGAATGGGTCGCTTTGTAACTATTGAATTCATTTTAGTCCCGTGTCGTGATCGCGCATAGTAATTTTCACTTTGTTCACAACGACCGATTGTTGAAAAAGAGAGCCAATGACATTTTTATGTTCCAACATTTGAACTTCTCTCACCTCGACTCATACATTCATTCATTTAGACCAACCACTGTGTGTTTGTTTACTGACCACTTTGCTACTGAAATTATCATCGAAAAGGGACAACCAAAGCTAAACATGACTTATAAAGATGACATCAAATTTCACATACGTTGTTTCGGATGAGAGCTTATACTCTTTAGAGTTTCATAAACTCACTCAATCACTCACCTACGATATTACGAATGGATAACATCAGGAAAGAGGTGTCGAGAGTGATAATTAGAGTTGGGAAAAAAATTGTTTCACATTCGACCTAAAATAAATTAGTATAAACTAACGTTATTAACAAAACTCCTGATCTATTATAAATTTATAATCGATAGAATTTTTTATCTTCGTCTTAAACCAGACACCCGAACATGATTCCTAATTGATGAAAACTGCTACTACTTATATTTCTTAAAATTGACTAATACAATATTAACAAATAGTGACCGACCGCTGTGTTATAATAAAAGTACGAAATAGGATAGGGGCGAATCAACAATGGGTCGAAAATTTTATGAACGATTATTGTCCTATTAAGGGATTTTAATGACATGATAAGAAATTCGATAACATGTCGGATACTTCAATAAAATCTCGATGTTTTCAAGATGTGGGAGATCTTAAGATTAAGGAAACAAATTCGAGAATGAAAACAGTTTTTTTTTCTTAACCGAATCAACCAAGAAAAGAGCGGTCGAAGACGAATTACTTCTCGCGGTGAAGAAATAAATGTCACAAATTTCGACAATAACGTTCAGTTACTTCAGTCTATGTACATAGCTTAATGTATATTTAGCCTAAATAATGTGATAAAACACGACGGTGTAATTTTCAAATTTCGCAACTTTTATAACTATTCCAGTTAGCGTAATGGGTTAAGAAAAGTTAAGAAAGCGAAAAAAATCGATAAAAAATATTAACATTTGTGTATTAAACGGATTGGTAAGTGATAAAATCTTCGGTAAAATTTTTGATAATTAGAATTATCGATAAATAAATCATTAAAATTAACAAATACGACACATAAATGGACTATGAACACCTTTGAAGCCTAACATTATCACTACAATAGAGATTGATAGCCTATGTAGTTTTTGAGAACATTCTCATGAGATTTTATTTTACAAATACAGAACAACAATAAAGTATGTGAACTTATTCATAATTATACTTAATATACATTTCTAGATGATCATAACAGCACTCATACAGTACATTTTAGAATTATAGCAAAATGGGTGCCGAAACGCAGCCCATTAACATAATTTTGGGGAAATATACAAATACAAAAAATGTAGTTCATTTGCGACAATGTCTCAGAGTGGGCCCTGTCAATTTATTGGAAGAAAACTAAGAAAAGGAGAAGTAACGTTGTCCTGTTGTTTGACGTCGCGGCATGTGACCTAACTAAAAAAACGCAAATCGGAAGCGGACTCTCTACCGCTATGCTATCGAAGCGGATGAATTCTATTCTTCATGGGGTAGGGACGTTTCACCCTTCTCTTCCACGTTAACATAGCCACTGTTGGGACGTTTTATTTGTAATATAGACAATCTGGTACACTACTAGTATATAAACTCGGTAAGGACTGGGAACTAATAAAATAAACCCCACACATATTTGCATTCCAATTTCCCGACCATTACTGTAATTCGAACATAAATGCATTTTGTCGGTATACTTATAGTTTTACTATAGAGAGAACGGATAAAAGTCCCCCGGGGGATACAAGTGGCGAGTAGCTAAAGTTTCACGACAATCAACTGTCAGGCTGTCAATTCTAATGTATAATGATTATACTAATAGAATAAACATAGATTTATCTATGTAGATATTCATCTTTATTGTTGTTTATTGTTGTTGTTTACAAGGCCACACCAAGATGACCGTCCCGATAGACGGACCAATATTGTCTGGACAGCCTAGGCGGCAAAACATCAAAAGTGGGATATGAATCGATTATACATAATTTAGTAAGGTAACGAAAAGAGCATCATTGTGTAAGGTCGCTGTCTTTCTTAACACATGATACGGTATTCGTATAAGCTGTCTACGCTTCTGTTATCATTCAAGAGAAAATAGCATCGCCATTTTAGATCCGATTGCCTAATGTTGAGCGGTTGGTGTTCTGGAGGGCTAAAGTAGTTGTAAAGCGCAGTAGGCAATGCAGAGGTTGTTGCTTAAGAGATACTGTACAGTATCTTTATAAAAATGTAGATGTTGTTGCTGATGATAATGGTGTTATTGCTGTGCATATTGATAATGATAATAATTATGTTGCTGATGTTTTTGCTAATGACGACAATGTTAATTATGATGCAAATAATGAAGACAGAATAGTTTAATGCAGAAATCTTGGCTAGCAAATTTCGAGAATATGACAGTTCATTATTAATGCAAAACTAATTAACTATACTGAGTAAGTAATTTGTGATTAATCAAATATTAAGTAGCAATAATTATACATTTTTCTGGTGTTAGCATAAAGCGTAGTAGATCTACTCAGTATGCTAATCTTGAAAAATATGCGCGAAATTCATCGCATATGAAATCGTTTAAGTAAAAACCGAATTCTTAGAATTGGAACTTGAGCGTGAATTACGAAAATCCCGTGAAAAATGGAATGAGGTAAGAAACTGTCAGTTTCAAATTTCATGCACGTGTGAATTACATACATTCATTCTATGAGAGCGGAAAGTTCAGAATCAGCGAACAAAACTGAATTGTGTGCCAGTAAACAAAGAAAGAGAACCAAGACTCCCTCTTCTCCCCCTTTCTGGATGCACACGCGTGTCTAAGTACTTAAATTCTATATATAGAACCGACGTATAAAATAATACTAGACAATCATTCATATTCGTGAGGGGATTATTTTTGCGATCACCTAAATAAACAGAAACAGGAGTTATAGAATCCATGCTATTTACTGACTTCCGAAACACGCAACCAAGTATCAAATCTTGAATTAAGCTCGCCACCGATTTGCATTTTTCCACGAATTCACTATAAATATAATAAAAGAGTACAAGCGAACACGAAACATGTAGTAGTATTTTTGCACCTGCTGAAGTCACCGTCTAAGAAAGTAAGTTAAGTTAAGCTACCAGTTTTCTAGGGCTCTTTCCAGCTGTTAGGCCGCTCAAGCACCCTTTGACATTTCAACTTCCCCTGGTCATTGGGCTGCCTATGGAAACATACACTCGTGTCTCCCTGGGGAGACTTTTACTCTCCTGTGAGTGTGGCAGCCAACATCGATCTGCGGTGCCCAGGAATAGACACTGCCCTCGCAGGTACCATTTTACACAATTGTGGAGTGGAGCTGTGGGTCTTACTCAGAGACATTAACCAGTGGTCCAGAGGGGGTCGAACCCGGGATCTCTCGATCCCGAAGCGCGCGTCCTACCTAGTACTAGTAGAAGATATTTGAGTATGATAGAAGGGTTAATATCAATGTGTCGAATATTTGGTTCGTTCTTTTCCTCGAAGTCCATTGTCATCGGTCAACCTGACAGGGGCAAATCATAATGACCACGCACTTCGAAACGACCGCCACAGTCGATCGCACACAAAAACAAGATCAGAGCGTTCTTAATAATGTAATTATTCGAGTGGATAACAAAGTATCCGTACAGAAATTATCTTCCATGTGTTTAAAGTAAGCAAGCTCGTATTAAGGTTACTTTATTTCTATTTACAAAGTAAATATCCCCAGTCACCAAATACCCGTCTTCCTGTTCAGGTATTTAGGTAAGCAAACAGTATCTAATGAACTGGTATTCGTCTTGCAGTGTACCAAGGGGATTTAAATCATGAAATGTAAGACGAAGAATTAGATCGAAAGCTTTAGGTCACACTAAACCACGTAACATCAGCAAAATGATATAATAGTTTGTTTACAAAATGTAATGTAGCATTTTTCAATGAATGGAACATATCTAACAACACGAGGCTGTGATCGCTCTGCAAACACGAACGTAAGCCCCTTCATTAAAACCAAGGACACTGAAGCAATTCATGCTGTTGAAGCACATTTTCAAACACACGCTAATAGAACTAAAATTTATGAATTGTAATTTGTAATATACTACCAACCGCAGTATATTGAGCGAGATAATAACTGATCCTGTTGGTTGGAAGGTTCCCAATAATGAGCGGAGGTGAGAGGATTTGAAGCGCACATAATTAGGTTGCTATAATGAAATTCCATTTCCCTCACAAATGCACTAATTTTAGTAAACCCGTTGCAACAATCCAACGTTTCCAAAATGTGTGTGTGAGTATTTCTTGAATTACATTTAAATGAATATATAACAAAATGTAAATGTTTAAGTATAAAGATAATAGATTAATAATTAATTGGACGGAAAATTATTGAGCAACGTCTAATTTGTAACGTTTCCAAATGATTTTATTGATGAAATTACATGTAAATGAATATAAGAAAATACTAATGCTGGTGTTAACATATAAGAAAAATATCAGAAAAATGTAATACACGTACCAAATCGGGCAGGGAAGAATATGGGCGCTCAACAGAAACTGCAGAGCACATTTGGTAACGATATCATGACAAAAACGTGCACACAAACTGTGCCAAAGATGTCATTCAACTTTTACTTTTATTATTATATAATGATATTTGAAAAAAACAAGATGATGAATTAAATGTTTTGATACAGTTCTGATAAGATCAGATAAAAATCCTAGCTTTTATGTCATCCCGCCATTACGTGATTAAATAAAATGACGGGCTTTCGACAGGGAGGGAGAGCTGTCAGCATGATACACATGTTTGTTTATATAGGTTTAGGGCTAAATTACCTCATATTATAGATACTAAGACACTGGACTATGTACACGGTATTGGTATATAGCGGAAAAGTAATGTTAACTAAGTTAAGAAAATTCCAGTTTTTAATTTTGTTATTACGCTTTTTGATGGGGGTGATGTTTTTATTATTGTAGCCATTCAGGTTAGTGGCCAAGTTTCATTGACCTTTAAATTGCTAATTTGTCTATTTAGGGAGAGCAATGGCTTACACACAAAGACTAATTGCGTATTCAATTTACGTATAAAAAGACTACGAAACTATTTTGTCATACAAAAATTATGTTCTAGTACTAAGTTGTACCCTCTCTAGAATTGGAGGAAAACATAACTTTAAGTCCTACATAAAGTATGCCATTGATATGGGGACTATTAATTGAAGACAGCCTGGCACCTGGGACAATGCTAAAAGAAACAACTGTCGAGCGCTCACTGAACACCAACATGACGTAACTAGCTATTTTGGAGAGAATCGACAAATATACCAGAATCCTCGAATGCACGAGAAGCACCCGAATGGACGAAAATTATGACATACCTGATATATAAACACTAGTGATATGAATACAATATTATAATGTTCATACTTACAGTCGTTTCATGCTGACAAGATCCGAAAACGCACCATCTTCTATACTTTCTATCTGATTTTTCATGAGATTTCTGGAAACAAAAAAAACCATAAAGTAACGGTGAAATGATACTGTGTAGATCTTGAATCAAATTTAAACATTACGATGAGTCCTATTATCTGCATTTAACCATTTACTCAGTATTCACCAATATTTAATGTATTAAATTTTGCTGATAGGGGACTGGGTACCAATGCTAATTTTGTGATTTGCCGAACTATAATCTGCTAGCATTAAAAATGCATATATGCATGCATATAGCTAAACGCGTCAAACAAAAAAATACATCTGTATGGCCATTGGACATAGAGTATATTTATAAAATGTATCTTCATTGAGCAAAACGTTATTACACGTAAAAACGAAATTCTAAAATTTGAAACAAGTAAGCTTTTTCTGTCATCGTTATTTCATTTGTGCACAGAGAATAAGATGGTTTCTTGGTCGGGTTTCGAGAAATCTTCTCACACGTTTGTGCCTTTACTCTAATTCAATTTCAAACAATTTGATACAACTCTGTCTCAAAGGTCGTTCTAACCAAATACTTTGCTTTGAAGAATGCTTTGCGAGTGCTACTGGTTTATCAAAACCAGTTTCAAATTTCTTTTATAAGCAGTATCATATATCATTTTATTGAGAATTTTGAAACAGTAACACTGAAAGGTTGTTCGTTACCATTTGAATTTTCTATCAAAGTTGCTATTCAGATAAAAACGCGTTCCACACTTTGCATTATCCCGTCAGTTATCTCGACATTTCAAATATCCATTAATCAAAAAAGCGCAAACTATGTGACGCGAAAACATATGTAACCGATGTTCATTTCACATAATTTGTCTAGCTTTCAATACTAGATAATAATCGGGGGTACAATCATTCACAGTTTTTTCACAAAGTATGTACACGTATGTATCATCTCAAACTTGTCAAGATAGTGTGCAAATATTACGTTTATAATTATTAAACACGCATCCTGCATTGAAAGTTTTACCGCTAGGATTGAAGCGCCAGATAAAAGCGTCATCTTCACTTCAATATGTTGGTTTGATAAAAGCATTCCAAGACAACCATTGTCTGCGAAATGTTAACTGGAAGAGCAAGCATGGCTACCAGGAGCCTTATTCACCAACGTTGTAAGTCTAAACCTCAGATTTAGACTTAACATTGCCAAATGTTCTATTCGCTCTAATGTTGTTCTAAATGTATTGCTTTCGATATAAAGCGGTATACATGTTCAATCGGTAACAACAAATAACCACATACAATTTCAGATGGTTAATAAATCCAATTGCAAGGAAATGGCAGTGATTATAAATGTTGTCAATTTTAGGTCTAACTTTCAATCTTACAATGTTGGCGAATATGGTCCCTGACCAGAACTTCTCCGCGTGTAGAACACTGCTAAGTTACCTAAGTTACTAAATTGTAACATTGGTCCAATGAACAATATAACATTGATTAAAGAAAATACTAGTAGATGGCATTCCAACCACCTCAGTTTTATGCACTGCAAAACACTTATGATATATAAATGTAAATTTACCGGAGACAAACGGAAATGTCCGAGCTTTCACGATTGAGATACGAGGATAAATGGGTCAAATTTTCTATGAAACGGATTCCGCAAGTTTGGTGTCCGTATCATGTTCGACACTCAATCATGTTTAGAGGACCTTCTATCTTTGTCTTAAAAATCTCCGGAAGTATATGTGTGAGTAATAAGACTATCAGGTGTCATTATCTACAGACTACTAATTAAATTACTGATAACATAATGTATTGGGTGTGTTTTATGGGGACCTATAGTTTTAACCATTGAACGGATGAGCGAGTGGTAATAATAACTCGTTAGTTGTTTTTAATGTCGTTCTAGTCGTTAGCGGTAGAGTTAATAAAGAGGATGCATAGAAAAGTAGTTACATATAGTAGTTTTGAAATTTTGAAAAGAAACCCTATCAAATTCCGTATATTTTATTTAAAACCTGTAGTACGCGTATGCATCTATGGTTAGATTCGAACCAATGCGAAGCTAGAAGGCCCCTGATTCACAAATGAAACTCTTCCTAAGTCGGAGGCCATTGGCCTAAATCAAACGGCCACACACTACGTCCGGTCCAGGGGCCTTATTCACCAACATGGTAACACTGCATTTCAAACTTAAAATTGACAAAATTTAAAATTACTGACATTTATTTGCCATTGGATTGAAGAATGTCAAATTTTGTCTGAGTATTTGTTGTTACCCAATGAACATGTCTTCCAATTTATGTTGAAATTGATACCTTTATAACAACATGAGAGCGAATAGAACAGTTGGCATCGTAAAGTCTAAGTCTGAGTTATAACGTTAGTCTTACAATGGTGCAGAATAAGGCCCCGAGTCGAACGCAAACATAATATTAATTGAAACAAGGGAACTTGTAAGAGGTACAAACAAAAGCGATAAAGTAATACTAAAGTAAACACAATAACTTACAAACTTCGTAGTCGACGAAGACCTTGAAAATCAGAAGCTTTGATGGACGTGATCTCATTACCTTGCAGATCTCTGAAATAGAAAACAATAACCATTGTAATAATACATTCAATATAGACACCCCATGTGAAGATGTCTCCGTAGCTCGGACGATAGCGCACTTATTGCCGGCTAATCCAATGACCCGGGTCCACATCCAGGAGGGTGGAGGCACTAATATGCCAGCCATTTTTTAGCACGGCAGCACAGTACTGACTGCCATGGTAAACACAGGCTATAATGATCGGCATTAAAAACATACACAGTAAAAAATGAATTGGCCGTCAGGATGAAATTATCGAAATCAGTCATACGAGATCGAGCTCTTGAAACGTCTGGTGTGCTAGAAACGAAAGGCTAAAAAAATTTCTCCCCTTGTTACATTCCCACTCCGTTTTCCGAACTGCAAGAATTTCAAATAATTACTGTCAACCTAAAATTAAAACAAAAACCACTGTGGCCTTAAGTAACAATACCCCCCCCCCCCATAAATCTAGAATATCCAGTTCCCCGTTCAAGTGGAAATGTCAGGCTCATTTTTTACGTCAGACGCAATAAGAAGCAGGAACGGTTTCAAACAAACATCCCCGGGGACTTCCAATTGTAATCAAGTCACTCGTCTCCTGTTTGAGGTCTACTGTTTCATTTGATTCACCGCTATACTATGCTTAATGCTCATTTCTAATTTCAGCTTAATCATGGTCCCTGGTCCCACATAAGTCATCCATCAATGTTAATTTGTTGATTACACTAGAGGCCTACTCAAAATGAAAACGTTTTTTTTCTAAAACGAATTAATTTTCTTGACAAAGTTGAGGCATGGTTTTTGTTCGCTTCACTGACTTGACTTTCTTTTTCGTTTTACGTTTTTTAATCAATCGTTTTTCAAGGATTTGGTGTGCATGCATGAGCATGTTTAGTTGTGTTGGCATTTTTGTCATACACAATGCAGCTGGAACCAACGTTGTACGTAAGTTGGGTATTAGTATGTCCTTCAACTGTCTATGGATTCGTTGTCGACCAAGTGCTGGTAGTAAAACTGTATGACTAGGTCAACTAAGTACCAAATGTTGATAATCGAGGTTAAACATAACTGTACAGTTTTGTTTATGAGTATAAAGTAAGTATTCTGTAGCTGAAGAGTCTCATGGAACACGTGACGGGTATCAAAACGACTCTTACCGGTTGAACCAATGTTAGAAAGCGACGTGGTGTGTCTCTGGTTGTGACGGTCTTAGTGAGAGCGGGATACAAGACGACAATGATTACGGGTTTCAGCTAGGCTCTGACCAGCTGTATCTATGATAGACAGTGTCATTTTCTGTGTGGGTGTGACGGTCTTTAAGGAGAATGGGGTACAAAACGACATTGATGCCGGGTATCAAACTTAGAAAGGGACGGTGTCTGGATTTGACAGTGATGAGGGAGAGCGGGTCACAGAGCGACAATGATGTACGTGCGGTGTTAGGTAGACCTTTCGTTGTGTGCGACTTTTTTGTGTGCGACTGCAATCTTATCTAACACTTGCTTACTTCAGAGCAACATTTTGCCTTGAAGTTGTTCGTACCATATATCATACAGGTGACATAAGATGCCCCGGGGGTAGGGAATATCCGTTCCACGCTGTTGGATATAATTAGAGTAGGTGATATACTTATTGTTGACATCATAATTATAGTCATCCACTTAGGGGTGTCCATATGTCATCACGCAACAATTTAAGTTCTTTATCTATAGGCGACCTTTCTTCGTCTTCATCAAATTCTACTACTTCTACCCTACAGGCGACGTAAGTGCCCTAATTTAATAGTCAAAAAGTTAAAAATGAAATTAAATTATTCCAGACAATGGAAAGCAGCATAAACAGCCTAAAGATACCCTGTCATTATTTCCGCTTCATGTTAAACTTATTATATTCGTTACAAGTATCTGTCCAACTCGATATAAGAGATACCAAGAAAATTAGTAGTGGGAGTTTTTACAAAATTTCTAAATTGTTACGTTACTAAAGATGGGGATCCAAGTCGCACGAGTCGGCGACATTTCGTCTTTCGGTCTCAATCTATTTAAGTAAATAGTTACAAACTATGACATAAATAGTTATAATTTTCTTTTTGCCAGTTTTCGAGCTTTTAATAACTGTATCATATCCTTAACTATGTTCATACGAGTATCAAAATCACATTGTGCAGGTGTTTTACATTAACTTAAACTTTTTTTGGAGATTTGTTTTGAAAAGAACTATGTCTGCTCATCGCTTCAATTATTTATTTTCATATTAAACATGTTTTACAAAGGTGTATAACTAATATGTCTTAGGTTTAATGACTATATAATCGTGCTTAATCCATATATAACGTACCAAAAAAATCGAAGTTATGTATTTATTAGAAGTTCATATATAAATCGCAAACCACAAAGCTGTTTTTTGCTGAGCATGACTTTATTATACAACGTATGTGGAAGAATTAATGTTTAGAACACATTTTATGAATTTACTTTTATGACTATGAGAATGCAAAATAACAATAACGTTGAATTTTATCTTCTTTTCGCTGCCTACTAATACGTCTACAGATTAGAAAGTTTAAATTATTGAACGTCACAATGATAAGTTATTTTTATATTTTTAACACAAAACTACCTCTATTACGTTGATCAAATACATTGATTAACGTTTGGTCGTACACTAGTTAGTCAGAGCACCACAAATGAGGCTGCCAAAATATATTGGGACCGTTTAATATTGCTGTTATATATAATAATAAAATACAAATCCATTTTAAAGGGTTCCAATATATTTAGAAGTTGAATTCGGGGATCTTATGGTTATATTATATTTTTGTTATCTGATAAAATAAAGTATTTATTATCATTTGTATTAATGTTATTGCTGCTGTTGTTGTTGCTGCTGCTGCTGTTGTGGTGGCTGCTGCTGCTGTTGTTGTTGCTGCTGCTGTCGACACCGCTGCTGCTGCTGCTGCTGCTGCTGCTGCTATTGTTGAATTTTGAGCAACCTAAACAGTGAACAAAAGTGAAGTTGTACTTAAACTGGGGCGATCGGATTATAGCAGGACGAAGGTTGTATTCTGTATATAATACAAATGTATGCTATAACATTATGCTATTATTATAATAAACGGAAGATTTAGCTTGACTTTTTAAATCTTAAACCACAGGTTTGGCACCCTGGATGTAATTTGATTAAAATGGATCAAGCATGGGAAAAGAACTGAAATGAACGGTCAGTACATGAGACGATGTTTATCACAGATAGAGAAAGCTAATCAGAGATCAAGTACATAGTTAGGTAAATAAATTAGTCCACTTAACCAAGTAATAAGTGGTGGGCACTGACTGAGAGAGTGCTCGTTTAAATACCAATCATATTAAATTTCATGTACAAAAACCACAGAATTGCATGATTAATATTATTCGGATTATTTTGCTGTATTTAAATTATATAGCACAAAGATGACACGCTGTGTAGAAAACGACAACATATTAAGAAGTCAGGACAAATCAAAAAGAAATATTTAAGAATATTTTTACAGATTTACTAGTAATCGGGAATTATAATGCCGGTCAAACGTTTGAAGATACATGTAGATGGTGCATTGCGCATCCATTGACCACTGTGTACCTTGGGCAACTATCTTTTACCGGAAGTGCAGTGTGCTCACTGTGCTGCACTACCACGGAGGATGCGAGAACAAGATAGGGTGCAATTACATTAATTACACCAACGACTCCACCCAGAAGCAAGGTTCTAATTAATGCACGGCTATTATACGGGGTATGAAATTAATATCAACATTCTACCTTTATAAACATGAAGAAATGAATATAGAATCTAACATAACTGCTGTATCATGTTAGAACTTCCCTGCTCGCAGAGTAGCAATAAAATCGTCATAACACTGCAATGTCGGAACGTAACCGTTTCTGCTCGTAGAGTAACAGTAAAAGAATCGTAAACTCATAGAAGCACGGTGCGATGTGTGTTTCCTGTACAATCCCGGTGGTCTTGGCTGTTTTACCTTCCATAATGAGACCATGGACTGTGAGTTAGATCCTAGCTGTCGATACATCAAAGTATTCATATGCCGAGCATAGCCTTTATTTGCCAGTCAGTTTTCTGCTGAAATATGGCTTGCATATGGATCCAGGTCGTCACCGGTTAGACGACAAGCACACTAACCACTGAGTTACGCAGATATATGATTGGTATATGTATTGCTCAATATTGAGGTGTCGGTACTGTTATAAATGATGTATAGTTAACTATCTTAGGTTTAGGTATTATGAGCTATAATTCCATGAGAAGATGATACATTGATGTTGAATTGTTTAATTTTATATGCTCAGCGACGATTGTTAATTAACTAGCCGTTCTGTTCTATTCTGTACTACTAGTATACTGTTCTTTTCTGTTATTGAACACCGTCCGCAAGGACTTTTAACCATAAGTTTTCTAGCAAATTACAGTTTTAATGAAATGCATGATGCAGGTCAAGGAAAAACACTAAACGCTTACAAATTAATCCGTCATATAAATGCAGAACTAGAACAAAATATATGTTTCCGTAGCAACATAATTGTATACAGAGATTTTTGGTATTTCTGTTTTGCATAAAGCTTATAAAAACAAAGTTCTGACATGCGGGATAATAATCACGGTACTTTTATTTGAGCGGAATTTATGAGTATTCATTACTTTACGTCTAAAGTTTCACACAAACATGTCAATTACTTGGTATTTAAGGATTCCGACGACTTAACATTATGAATTGCATAAGGAAATTGTTTTAACTATGGTTGTACGAGCCGTATACCGAAGTACCGTCGTATACGACACCATCGTTTACGACACGACTCAATCTTACGGCCACATGGCACATGTACACTCATCTGTCTTCTCACAAACATCTCATTAAATGCTCAAGCATGGTTTATTGCTGCTGATTAAAATAATAGATCCCTCGTACAAAAACATTCCTAACTACTCGCTAAAACACTTGTTTCTACATTCGTAGTGATAAGAAAGTAATGTGATTATTAAGATTGCAAATTAAGCCTAGGCAAAAACAATATATGATACTAGTACGTTAAGTTGGGGTACTCGTTGGTGTGTTGTTTTTGTGTGTTGTTTTGCTTATTTTCCACGACTGTGTGTTTATTGCGGGTATATTAAAGACAAAAGAATGAACTACGTAAACTTCTGAAATGGTGATACATTTTATATTAAAGGAAGGTGGTCTTCTCCTTCCCAAATGACAAGTGTTACATCGTTAGTTTTCTGGGTACTTGACGTCACATGATGTGTTCACGTTTTTTGCCTGATAATGAGTTTTAAAAAGGGGGACATACTGTGAAGAGACCCAACCTAAACTACCCCAGCATTATTACTTAAAAGAAGATGGTCGAAAGAAGAATGATTAAGAGTCGATGGTGAGTATACCCACAGGGTTGCATAAATTTTTCATGTCACAGACGCGTGTTTACGACCCCCTGTGCGACCAATCTGAAGCCTATGTCCCACAGAGCATTTTTTGCCTCGACGATGTTCTTCCGATTTAAATTAGCTTCGGGAGACATCGCGTACAGCCATTTCACACATTTTCTAAGGACTTCCCTAAAGCTTCCCCTAGAACACGAGGACTCTTTTCCCGATGCTTTTTGATGCCCATTTGTCAAACCGCGAGTCCAATGCCGATGCAAAAGTGCTCAGTGTGACCTAAGCATGATGGACAACATCTCGTGATCGCCTTGGCTGGATAAAATATACCAGAACCGTATGAAGCTTGTGAAGAGAACATTGCATGTTGTGATAGACGGAAATAACTGAAGGATAAACAGTCTATTAAATCACTGATCCATTTACAATTAAGTCCCATTGATCAGGTGACATTAATGTCATTTCCCACCTTGTGTCCAAGCTCAAAGTAAGGGCCTATTATTCTCTCACATACAACCTACTTGTCTAGAAGCACTCGAAACCCTGGTTGCAGATAAGTTTGATAACAGAACAATAGATGAGAATATAGCTAAGCTTTGTGCCATCCACAACGTATCCTTTACCTAATGTTTGAACAACTAGATTTCTAATCTTTAACGGCGATCGGCATCTTAATCCCTTGGACAGGATTACAAACTGGATATTATTCGGTTATTGATACTTGATGACAATCGTGACATGGGTAGTGGCTTGGACACAGCACGACCTTAAGATGCGAAAGATGAAAATAAAAATAATGATATGCCTGTACTTGAATAGTTGAATACCTTATATAGAGACTATATAGAGATTATTAAGATTGGAATGTCCGTATTAAAACTAGTAAAACATATCTGTCTCTTGTAGGAATTTAGGGATGATGGGCTGTGGGTTTTATATACCAATTTGCTGCCCAATTAGTCAACTAACTATTGTAAATTACTGATAAAGATTGGCCTACCAGCGAAGTGACGTCGGTTTTTTTGGTCATGTATTATTTAAACGGTTTAGAGCTGGTAAAAAAGACCCATTCATTATTGCGAGTAGACCCATGGGAGGGTAGAAGCTTGTGTAAGCGATGGATACAAAAATTTATCCTAATTCTTGCAGTTTAATGTTATCAGCGGAAGCCATCAGGAGAATTATTCTAAAATAATGTTGCTGACTAATGTCACGTTATATACAAAAATAAACGTGATATAGGCAACAGTACTCGTGCTCCAATTCAGTAATCACTTTCTCATAATAAATTTATATCAGCAACACAGTGACCCTAATTAAGCATGACTTAATCCCTCCCTATGCAAATATTTAAATGCAAGCATTCGGCTAATAAAGCAACCCAAAATGATTTTAAAAACTGAAACCATAAGAATTAATAATATAACAGAATAGTTACCCCCCCCCCTCCTCCCCCTATGTTGGCATTTTCGCGGGGTGAACTGTATCTAATTTTGGCTGCCGAAAATACGACAGTTCAGTTTGATTTGTCCATCTGACAACAAACTAGATATAGTATAATTATGGTGATGCTTTGATTAATGTCTTCATGGGTGTGCTGACAAATAAAGAAGTTATTTAAAGTATTTTATTTGTTAACCACTAAATCTTCAGTGAGCTTATTGCCGGTGCGATAAATTTTGCATCGTCATACACTCATTCCATAGATGTAGCATTTAACAATTGAAAATGTCAATATTTTTGTTATTAATTATTTTTTTCCATTACGAAAAAAAACGAGGAATGTTCAGCGATTTGGAGTGTCAGTGTTGTGAGATATTCGATATTCAACAAAATCGAGACTCAATCAAAACTTTATCTTTTCGCATTATAATATTATATGTCTGAAACTGCCTAAATCCATAATCATAAATTATAAGAACATAATAAAAAAGCGATGCATTTGATGGTAATCCTTCGACATAAAAAAGAACCGTAGCCATGCGTAAATGTATGAGCTTTAAACTTGGATTTGAATCTTTCGTCATCAAAGCGAGGGCCCCTCTATCGACTTGATCAACAATCTGGTTGTTGAAGATAACAATTTTTTTCAGGGGAAAAAAGAAATATGAAAACGTACTTAGAAACACAAAAACGAACACACGTTCAATATTGGTGTAACAAAATTTTCAACTAGACGTGATAGTACTAGTGATTCAGCAATGAAATGGTACTTTGAGAATTCGTCGGTTTCACATTTATTCATATTAATTAACATTATTTGTGTCTTTTTTCTATACGCTTTAAGAATTTAGTACATGTATTTTGCAGAATTGTAACACGGAGCATCACCATGAATGCTTTATTACAAGTGCTTTCGAATATTTCTTTTTAGTCAATAAAAACTTTGCCAGTGGTACGGGGGTACGGTAACATCTGAATGATGCAAACAACGGGGAAAAACACCAAAAAGGTATCATTTGTATGGGCATCTCATCCAATTTCTAGGTTTGTTTGAGTATCATAACAATCATTTAAAATATACAGTAAAACCTCGTTATCTCGAAGACTAATCGGGAAAAGCCAAATGATCGAAATAAACCGGGAGCTTGACATATCCGTGTGATAATCAGTATACAACATTTAAAGCAAATTCGCAGGGACTTTGAAATGTGCTCGTAATAAGCCGGTTGCTCGAGGTATTGATGCTCGTCTTAACGAATTTCAACTGTAGAAGATAAGGGTATACACATAACATGAGCTCGGTGATGTCTGACTTTATGTATATAAGTCAACAATTGAGCAATAAAAGTTGGTAAATAAGGCTTTAACAAATGATTTACAAAACCCAAGTTGTTCACAATAAATTGTCGGGAGATAATCAAATTTATACTTTACTGAAGGCGACTCAGGGTATACCAAATGTAGCAATTTAACTTAACATTGAACGCATATCTATTGAAAAATGAGTTCAAATTGTAAGTTATTAGTTCATCAAATGCACTAAAATACGACGTTAAAACACGTAGTCAAAATGTAATAGTTGAGGAAAGTGTACATTTGATTACATAAATTTATAAAAGTTAAGCGTGAGCTGTCATACAATTCACCCCACACTTTTTAACCATCCTGTCTTAGAAAAGTAATATCCGTTTTCATATAGAAGAAAAAAAGCTTTAAAAAATCAGTATTAAACATATCGCCCTGACGATATTTAAAAGATTTATTAATTTGATCTGACAATGAGCAAATCATACGAGGGATGTCACTTTTGTCAGCTACATAAGCACAAGAGGTTCCCAATCTAATGTTAAAATGATATTTATGTAAAAAACTAACTTAAATGTCATCGGAACAATCAGATATTTGTGTTTCATCATCTACGTCCGTGTTGTGAATCTTCATCAACAAATTAAGACATTTTCTATCTATGATCCTGTTTTTTAGTTTTTTAGTTTTGTTTTTGTGTTTATTTTTTGTTTTTGTTTTCATATAATTGACCTTTCAACAATGGATTCTGATCATAAATACGGAGGTCACTCATTTCATCTGGCATCCCACCGACCACCAGTAGTCCAGGACCTGCCTCAATATGGTGCTTGCCAAATAAAGGGTCTACGCCAGCACCATTTCAATACCTTTTGTTCGTGACACGGCCTGTGACTCAACCCACAACCCGTGGCTCACGATCGAGAGACCCCGTTTGTGCGTTGTTTACTCGGCTCTTTAGAACAGTAAAGTAAGTATTTGAAAAATAAATCTACTGTGCATCATCTTTATTTGTGTTCGTGTTTCTTACAAAATATAGGAGCATATAAAACAACTCTACTATAATACAGAAATGCATGACATATGCTTATTGCTTAATATACTTACAACTTCTTAACAGATGATGCGATGGAGGTCGGAACTTGTTTGAGATTTCTAAACGAGCAGTCAGCACGTGACCTCGTGCAGCTGCATTCCTCCGGACAGCTCACGCCGTAAGCCGTACCAATCACACTTAAGCACAATAATCCGAGATAAATCCAGGAGATTTTGGGCCCTTGAGTGCCCATAGTTTTAATATTTCACTTCGATATTTTTTCACCAAAATTTAAAAGTATAATATATCTATATTTCTTTGATCAAATATTTACAAAACACTAATCCTGAATATCACATTTGTAACACGAGTGTTTTAAAGTCATTAAGATATTTGTTCATTTACAACATAATATAACCGAAATGAAATCCGTAAATCCGTCAAAATTACATTTTAATTAAAACACGAAAACGAAGCTATTTTAATCCACACTAATGCACTGAACCTCGAATCACTTCACACTTTTTTAAGATATTTTTTTTTTATTATTAAATCACTTTGATATAAATTCCCTTTTTACAAAAATATACAATCCGAAATTAAATGATGATAAAATCTAAGCCGCGCAAAAACTACGATACGTTATAAGTAATTCCCGTCTTTTTGAATGGTATCGCTTTTGCTATACAGTTAGTTTAAGTCCATACACCACGCATTCTGTTTGATACACCGTCCGCTTTCAAACTAACTTGGTAAAGTCCATTCATTTCACGTAGGGGTGTAAACGTATAAGCGCGGTAGAGTTAGCTCCCTTAGTCAGCGCGATTTTGATGCGGTGTTATTACAAACATTGACTTCAGGGACAGTTGGGTTTATCATTTAAAATCTCGACAGTTTTATGAAATAATATTTGTTTAATCATCGCCGCTATCGGTGGTATCTCTCAGTTGAAACATTTATTGTAATACTAAATCTCGTTCGTTCGTTCGTTCGTCCGTCCGTCCGTCCGTCCGTCCGTCCGTCCGTCCGTTCGTTTTTGGACTGGGTATACATGTATAGAGCGATTTTTATTATGTATGTTTATACAAATCACACCAACCATTTATCATCACGTTTTGCACGTGAATTGTGTACTATGTCTAGTATTAATTACACACTTTTTACAAGTACTCGACATATCACGTTAATATACATCCGTTGTCTGAAATTTCGTAGCGGCTCTTGTGCAAGGTGTGTGTTGACATGAGAAGAGCTATGAAGTATGTATATGTATGTGATGTTTAATGTTATAGTTCAAGATAGATTATGAAAACCATAACTTTCAATATAAAATATACTGACTGTTGTGTTCATTGTGGCCTGCATTAAGCAACCATCTGTCTTTAAAAGTCATTATTTCGCTGGCTTAGAATGAGAAGGTCGTAAGAACAAAAATGCTATTTTGAGAAAACAAGCAACGGCTTTCTGAAGTTTACTGTTTACCAAAGGAACACAAGCTGTTTCAACTTCAATTTGGTCAACATGACAAGTTCCGATTTATACGAAAATAGGCTCATATGAAGCGTCCTGTGGTGCACCTGTCACGCCTAACCAGTCTTATTAGGTCATGCGACCTCCTCTTTCTAAGCCAGTGATATAGGTTCGATCAGCAAACAAGCTGCAGGAATGATAAAAAGTTGTTTATTATACTACTAGCCTACCTGCCTCCACAAGAAGAGACGTTGCTGCGGTTCCGTTCATATCAAATGGTCATTACTGGTTAGGATACAGTTCTGAAAACAATGTTATGTGAACAGATCACGACATATAATGTGATTCATGGACCAAACATATCTCACATTTATAATTTTTATCAGGTTAATTGAAAAAAAAATATTAAGCACTTTCGTATACAATAATAAACACCGCAATATCCTGAGCGAATTATAGCACGTTTAAGCATTGTAGTATATTGTTGTTGTTGTTTTTGTTGTTGGTGGTAGTTCAATCACAGAAATATGTGTGATGGTTTCAACACTAACTGCAATTGATCGGATATTGTTGCATTGTTGATTAATGAGACTTTATAATACCGTTGTTTGTGTTAAAACATAGTATGTTGTTTTATTGATCACCTAAGTGTTTAGCCTTTGTATATACGTATTGTATTTACTATATACAAAAATGTAGCTATCACATTGGTAAACTTGTAATATGTTTCGCCTTTTTAATTCCATAAACAACAACAAAACACGCACATCTATTTTATGTTAGGGCGAGGAATCTCGAACTAACACCTTCAACTTCAAGGGAAGTAACTCCAGTTATAGCTCGATAAGACAGAAGGCGTTATCTCCATTTCTGCAACATATGAAACGCGGCTGTTGGATAAAATATGTGGACAATTTTATTTAATGTATATAAAAATTATATTATAATTTATTATGGATTTAATTAACCTGACTTTAAATCGTTTGCCATTGCTTCATGGATAAAACACAAGGACGAACGATTTAAATCGAGAGATCCAGGGGGTGTTTTACATGTATTGCCTTATAAAAGGCATGTTTCAAAGGTCTTTCAAAAGGTACCAAACATATTAATTATTTGTTCAACAATAACAACTAAGCTTGATCAGTTTGTTATGGAAGCTTGAAGTAAAATGAGGATTCCCATTGTAACTTATTCTTCTTATAGTAACAATCAGCATCTTACTCACGTGGAGGTAAATCGACATTTAATCTATACATTCTTCGCGTGATTTTTATATTTTAAAGTAATTTCATCGCCTCCTGTCAGTGCCTACCACTAATAATTGAAGTAATTGGCTGTCGACTGATTTTTTAAAGGGAAGTAACTCTGACCGACTTAGAATAAGTCGAGCACAGTAACTGTTGCTTCCCTTGCTTTTCAAAAGGGAAGTAATTCTGACCGACTTAGATTAAGTCAAACACAGTTGCTTCCCCTGACTTCCAAAGCAGTGTTACTCTGTACTGACTTAAACTAAGTCAAACACAGTTACTTCCCTTGATATTCAAAGGCTTACTTAAAATAAGTCGAACACAGTTAATTGCTTCCCCTGATGGACGAACTGACGTTTACAGCCTTTATCAACTAACTTTGAACGGACTGTGAAACGTTGTGCACATAAATAATCAGAGGTCACAGGGTTTGTTTAAAAGTAACGAGCTCGAGTCTGCCCTAGCATACATGCTAGTTTAAAGAGAACGAATTACTCGTTCCAAGGGCAGATAATTCATAATCAGGCTGCTTTGGTTGATTTTGCATTTCTCTATGTCTACTTTGACCTGATCCCGATATATCGAAGCAACTCAAGTAGAAATCACATCTCAAAATAGGATTTGGTCCAAATAAGAGTCTGAATTTAAGATAATTTTACTTAAAATTATTGCAATAAACTAAGAATAGTGTTGCTGTTGTATTCTAATTTTGAGTCTATCTACCCACGGACATTATCAAAACGACATACTTGTTATGTCAATATTTGAGATGAGACTTTGCTCAGATTGAGATGATTGGGGAGATCGAAGACAGTACAGTAATCTTCGTTACCTCGAGGAGTAATCGGGACAGATAAAATGGTCGAGATAAACAGGATGCTCGAAATAACCAATGGGCTTGTATTGATAATACAAGCAGTTACTTTTTTTAAACTTGCTCGAGATAGGCTGGGTGCTCATGATATTGTTGCTCGTCATAACGAGGTTTTACTGTATTATGATTGTTTCTCCTATCTCTCTCTTACAAACATCATTAGCTGTAACAAACACGTTCAAGCTACCACCGTTGTTACTGAAAACCATACACAAATCATACAGGAAGTTAATATACTGCTTAGATCAAAACAAACATGCTTGCATACTTGCAAACATGCTTGTGAAAAATATTAAGCAAATATATCGACCAGGCGGTGGCGATAACATGCACTGCATATTATATAACAAATAACAAAAAAAGCAAACCATGACGGTTATACAGGGTAACATTGTTCGCTTATTACCGTATTCTATGATCCGTATTCTCCGTACTAGGAAGTAATTACATCTATAAGATCAACTTCAACCTTACACGATATTTTAAAGCTATAAG